>OY776305.1:9711122-10058622 GCA_963675345.1 Trididemnum clinides | reverse complement strand
CTTAGAGAAATTTGTTGTCGAATTCACGAGACATTGCGTAGGACCAACGCTTATTATTTTCATTTTAAGCCCAATGTTACTGTTATTTTAAGAGATAAGGCGTTTTAGGTAGTAGTGCCAGAATTAGTACTGTTAAAGTGCCAGAATGCTGGGTACAAGTCTGATAATTAAAAGTAGACCTACAACAACTGTGAGAAATAAGTTAACAATATCTAACTTTACAGAAACCGTAAACTCCGTCATATTTAAAATCATTCTCTGCAGCTATACCAATAGGGAATAATTTTTTAAGTGTTTGAGCTCTGTGGTTTCCTTCAACTGTTTTGATAATGGCCAAATCTGAAGGAGATTTGAATGCTGTTTTGTCAAGTGCATCTAAGCTGGCATCTTACAACATGATGCTACAGGTATATCATGTATATAGAGTCATTTAATTTGATAGTTGAATAATTACATGTTTTGAATTAAAAGTGGGTGTTTTGTCTTCAATGGGATTTTATCTCTGGAGGCTACTTTGCCATCACAGTTTAAGTGTGTTTAAATAGCCATATTTGCTATAATTGTGGCAGTGATGCTGTGGTGTAGTGCAGTTTCCTTGAAATGCAATGGCTATGGGTTGGAATCTTCACTGCGAGGGTACTTAGACAAAGGCAGTCAACACTGGAGGCGAGCTGGTATGTAAATGGATGATGGGGTATAGACTGGAAATGCAATGGCTATGGGTTGGAATCTTCACTGGCAGGGTACTTAGACAAAGGCAGTGAACACTGGAAGGGGCCTGGTATGCTAATGTATGGCGGAAGAGTGCTGTGTGAGAGAGTGTAAACTGGGGGTACAATTTTTTAAATTCACCATTGAAATTGACCAATCAGAAACGACCAGAAGTCATCTTTAATACATTATTGAAATTGACCAGTCACAGATGTCTGATAGTAAAATAACCTCCGAGGCTAAAATGCCATTGGTGGCGAATTAGCTACTGTCTTTTGTATTATGCACTGTTGACTGCTTAAGCTTCACCAGGAATCCACCTATGTGTTAATTTACAATTGAGTGAAAGAAAATTTTAATATTTTAATTCCGAATGCATCAGAATTTTAAAAAGGCAGTGCTATTTTGCCATCAACATCATTTTACCCTTGGGGGCTATTTTGCCGTCAGACATTTGTGATTGGTCAAAGTTGATGATGTATGGTAAACTTTGGTGACTTTGATTAAAATTGACATGTTATCTCTTGCACTTTCAGACCAGAAAGTTTGAAGATGTCTCTATTAGTCCTATTGTAACATTTCAGGTCTAACCTCCTTGCTGATGTTCTGTCTGACTATGTAAATAGTCCTGTGATTAGTTGTTAGTGAGTAATCAAACTCACCCTCACTTTGGGGTTATGCTGATCACCTGACAGTTTAAAATTGTTAATCAAAGCAACCTTGGAAATAAATTGATTTTGATTAGTCTTATAATTTTTTAGAAGTTGATGGGGACAAAAAGTGGATATACAGTAGATTCCACTTAATTGGGCTGCCAGTTAATCGGTTCAGCGGTTTAATTGGGCTGCCGGTTAATTGTTAAGAACAAAATCCAAATTGTTAAGAACAAAATCCAAATTGTTAAGAACAAAATCCAATCAAAGATAATGCACTACGTTAAATCTGCATAATCAGGCCACTATTCCACTTAATCGGGCCACAACTGTAGTCAGACATACACTGATTTAATTGCAAAACTGCCTTTGTAATGTAATAGAACTCAATATCACAAAGCCAACTATATTATGTAACAATTGAAAAATACAGGCGCAAATTATTTTGTCATTTCATGCTCTTGGACATGGTAATTGTTGTGTTTTGTTGCAAATTTTGTGTAGTCCCAAGCAGAGATGCCACAAAAAGAATTAACAGTTGCTGAAAGGGTTGTTGTCCTAAGAAAAATTAGAGAGCAACCTCCAAACATTAGTCATCGCCAGCTAGCTGAGATAACTGGTGTACCAAGGACAACCCTGGCCAGATACTACAAGACTTTGGATAATCGAGTCAGCCGCTTAATCAGGCCAAATGGTGCTTATCCCGATGTGACCTGATTAAGCGGAATCTACTGTATTTGCAATTATACAGTATGTACTCTAATTGTGAGTAATTAGATTTTGGAAGAAATGGTTTGATTAGTAGCCAAAAAAATTTATGATTTGAAACCAAAATTTTTGAATTTCTTTACTTTTATGCCAAAAAATTCCAAAATTTTCTGTGATTGATTTCAACAATCCCAAGGAATTTTTTCAAAAAAATCCCAAGAAAATTTCAAGTGGCCTTTAGAATTCCCAAGATTGGCAATTATGGCTGTTACCTACTTTAGAAAATTTTGCACCAAAATCCAGCACAAAAAACAGATCGTCAATTTATTGCAAAAATTGCCAAAGCAATGGCACAAATGATCACAGAACTCGTTACTCAAAATCAAATAGCTGTTAATCAAAGTCGTCTCAAAAATCAAAGTCACCTTGGTTCAAAGTATTAAGCATGTGACTTTTGGTCGTTTCTAATTGGTTAATTTCAATGATGAATTAAAAAAACTTGCCTCCACAGTCTACACTTCCCCACACTGTACACTCTGTCCCAATGTACACTACCCTGTACATTCACCTACTGGGCCCTTTTCCAGTCTTCACTGCTTTTGTCTAAGTACCCTGCCAGGTTCCAACCTGTAACCATTGCATTTCAAAGTAGCTGCACTACACCATTGCATCACTGCCACAATTATAGCAAGTATGACTATTTAAACATGCATGAATAGGGACAGCAAAATAGCCACTTCCTTTAAAAAAATCCATGCTGTTGTAGAAAGACTTGTGTTTGTACTAGCGTAACGAAAAGCATAGGTGCAAAGCCCTAGATTATTGCTGATTTGCTAAAAACGTTGCCAAACAACAGATATTATGCTACATGCCAGTAACTAGTATTGTACAGTTTTGTACATGTGTTTACAGTTGTCTTTCAGAGTTTTAACGTTTTTGCTCAATGCCTTTGTACTTCGATATGTCACCAAAGATTTGCTTGGAGTGGTGAACGTTCGTCTTTTACTGCTTTACAGCACAATTTTATTTTTATCAAGGGAAGCTTTTCGAAGGTTTGTTTTATCTTGCTTTGTTAATCTTAATGTAATTCAGTAATATGGCTGAAATTTATAAATTTACTCAGCCTTATTGGAATAGTTTTTTGAGTTTAATATGTTTGTTAAAGTGCTACAGTTGTAACTACAATTTGTTCAAATGGGTGTGAAAAGATTTTAAGTTATTGGAATATTAGTATAGTGCATTAAGGAACAAATCAATTTATGTTTAACAATAGCTATTCTTTCTTTTAGAGCATGTTTAAGCACTGACATTGCATCCAAGGAAGAAACTGCTAATCATCAAATTAAAACCAATAAACAGCGATGGACAGAGATAATCAATTTATTGTGGTGCATGTAAGTTTAGTGTATGAAATCAAGCTATATAAGCAGTTACTCATTACTATTTTGAACTAATTGCCATTTGTGCTCTTCTCAAAAATCCTTTTTTAACTAGCCTATAGTAAGGTAAAGAGTTGAGGTCAAAATCAAGGAAGTGCATATTTTGCCATCAGTGGCATTTTACCCTTGTGATATATTTTGCTGTTTACAATTATTGTGTTTTTGAATAAGCACACTTGCTGTTATACATATACTGATACTGTGGCATGATGGGTGATACTGCTGCATTTGAATGCAATGGTTACTTTGTTGCTTCATAACACGGGGGGTACTTTGACAGAGGCAGTGGACACTGGGGTGGAGGGGTGTATGTAAAGGTAAGGGGTATGTGCACTAGAAATAATATTGTTGTCAAGTCACATGTTTAATACGTCATGGAAGTTGACCAATCACAAACGACCAATAGTAATTTTTTAGTATGTCATTGAAATTTACCAATCACTAGCGTTCAACAGCAAAATAGATTTCAAAAGTAAAATGCCATCGACAACCAAGCAGTCACTGCCTAAAACTGAACCAAAATCTTTGACATCAAACTTTAATCATCTCAATCATAATTAATTGCAGCACATGTATGGGTGAGTGCTGACTCAAAAATCTTGAAAGCATGTAGCAGTTTTTCTAATTCTTCATTTTGTGATCAATGGGTTGAATATAGTTATTGAAATCATTTTAATACAAGCATTTGTGCAAAGAAATGGCCCTTCATTTTATGCCATGTTCATATATTTTTATTATTTTGATAACAATTTTTGTAGTATTTCAGGATGCCTGTTGGGTTATTGTTTGCACTTTTGTTGACTTATTGTTGGATATACTTGCTTGAAAGTCCGAATCCTTCTGTTGTGTCATATTATCAGTATGCAGCTTTAACTTATGGATTTTGTGCATGGATTGAACTTTTTGTTGAACCATTGTGGATCATTGGACAAGCGTTTTTGTTTGTTAAATTGAGAGTGATAAGTGAAGGAGTTGCTATTCTTGCCAAATGTGTTGCCACCGTACCACTAGTTGTTTATTTCCCCCATTTGGGACTAATTTCATTCAGCATTACAATGGTAAGTGGTTTTAGTGAATTTGCTGAACAGAAAAAAAAGAGAGTGATAAGGGAGATTGCAAGATGACGCTTTATTTTTTACATTTGCAGATATCTATTCACTACAAAGCTTACTTCATACATAAAACAAATACAGGTTGACCATCACTAATCCGGAATCATTGGGACCTGGGGTGTGCCGGATTAGCCATTTATTATCTTAGAATATGCAAACCCAGTTGCTAATCATCTCATCTTAATATTAAAATATCCTCTAAATCAGTAGAAGTTGGTCAATAAAGAAAAGACAAGTGAATGTTAATGAAATACAAGTAAAATAATTGGTATAGGTACAGTACAGTACAAAATTAATTCAGTTTACTTACACAAGAAAGATCATCACATCCACTTTTCTAGGTCAAATTAGTGCTGGATAACTGATTGTCCGGCTAACTGATTGCCGGATTAGTAATGTTCAACCTGTGTATGGAAAATTTTTTTGTTTTTCTATTGGCAAAGTAGCATGCAGTTCCTCTTAATTTAGTGGTTAATATTTTATTTAGATTGTTTTTTCTTTTATCTATATATTTACTTACTATGGATATTTCCTTTGGTTTATTAAAAGTGGAAAATCTAAAAAGCTCGATGATTTTCCGTTGCAAGAAATCTGGGATATATTTCCAAAGTTCATTAATGGAAAATATTCAATTGATTGGAATTATGCTGTTCTCACTTTCAGCTTTTTAAAGCAGTCTGTTCTCAAGCAGTTTCTAACTGAAGGTTAGACTAATTTTGAGTTGTATTTTTAATAGTTATTCTTTCAATTACATCTAAAAGCTGAAGATAGTAAGGTGTATAAAGAACTCTTATGGCTGCTTTATCTGCTACCCTTCAAATAGCAACTTAAGGCAGTTAATATAAATTTGTTCTAAAAAAGCTCCACTGCTCAGTTTCAATGCTTACATAACTAAAATTTCCTTAATTAGATCTTTTAAACCGATTGAACGTCATCTGAATGAAGAGTTTGGAAGACTGTGAAGAGAGTAAGAGCCATCGATACATGTCATAGTTTGAACCTGAAGTGCCATCTTGAAGGCAAATGATTCTGTTTGACTACACCTTGCTGCTCGATGCTCGACTTCAATAAGTATTAGGTATTGGATGTTTGATCAAGACTTGTTTTCTGCAGGTGAACGCTACGTAATGACAATCTTGAATGTTCTCAGCTTCTCTGACCAAGGCGTTTATGATGTCATCAATAATCTGGGTTCACTTGCTGCGAGGTACTAACTGAACACTTGCTTTATAATGAAAGAGATCTGTGGTGGCTGTGTTTTGCCCCTGAGTCGCACATCTTCTGCTGTAGAGTGATTGGTATAGAAAGCTCGCTCGTTTCAGGATCGTGAGGAAAGTTCAGCTTCATATTACTGCATTGTCAGATACAGTGTGAGAACTATATTTTAAAAGGATGGCATTGGTAGTGCTGTGAGACCAAGAAATTGCCAATGAAAACAATTCTTGAATTTCTTCCTTTTTTAGGTTTATATTTTTACCGATTGAGGACAGTTTTTATTTGTTCTTTTCTAAAACTCTGAAGCGAGGTGAATCAGCAGAAACCCATCCCAAGGTAGGAATGGTGTGTTTAAAGTAGCTTCTTTAAATTGTAGCCTAAACAGCAACGAGATATAAAGTTGTTACAATTTTGATGGTTTTTTTATGTTGATTGATGATGATAAGAGCATTATATTCCTGAAATTGGTCACTAATTTTTGTGGCAAAATTGAAAAATAATTGCTCGAAACTTCCAATTGCAAACTTGATCAATTTCTAGAATACAATGCTTTTTTTATCCATTCATATAGCTGCTAATTCCAGTTTTGTACCGACAATTACGCAGTGTGGTAATGTACTCTGTCTCATTCTAGAGAATATAGGTTTAATGGGACTGCTATACTCTTGAGAAAGGGAAGTATTTATATTGGGAAAAAGCGCTTGATGGCTTTGCTTGGTCGCAATGCCTGCGCACAAAATGCGCTGCGCCAGTAGTATTAGCGGCTCCGAAGATCTGAAGACAAATTGTTCTATGGCTGGAATGTGTACAAGGCAAAATATTCTATTGGATATCTACACCAATTTTAAAGTTTTTTGTGTTTTCTACCTGTGGTGTTACCCTATTTGGGTTGTTGATACTTGCAACTGAATTAAAGTTACCTATTTTTAGCTTAGCATGGAAGCTATTACAAATGTGTTGCTTCATCTCCTTCGTCTTGTAGTCTTGATTGGTTCAATAATTCTTGCTTTTGGGCTGCCATATTCACACTTATTGTTAGATATTTACGGTGGTTCTCTACTAAGCAGTGGTAAGTAGTATTTTCCAATTTTGATGTACTTTCTGAATTCTTACAAGCGTGTCAACACTTGACCAGAGCAATCAAATTGTGTGATGTTGCTTTGATTATCATTTAGACTTATGACAGAAGGCAAATTTCAAAAATTTTGTTCCACTCAACAACTACTCAAAAAGCAAATTGTTCATACTTGCTGCTTAGATATCTCATGGTGTAGGCACAACCTGACGTAATTTTTAAGGGTCATCCTGCAAACCCAATTAAGCTTGAGTCGGGTTAGATCAAAGCGGTAGTCTGTTTCAAACCGGTCGGGTGGGCCCTCCAGCTACAAAGAGGTGCCGTTGGTAGATGCTTAGAACTCGCCTTTTATCCCATGCTGGGTTGGCAGCTACGTTTCGATTCTCCATTAGTCTGGGCTTGATTCTTAGTTGTATTTCGCTTATGTAGGCTATCGGCATCTAAGCTAGGTTAAAGTCAGTCTTTGTTATGAATCGTATGATGAATATGAAATGACAAAGTAAGTAATTCGAAGTGGCGAAACAGGCTCTAAATGACTTATATCAACAGGCACTGGACCATTATTACTTCAATGTTATTGCTTGTACGTGCTTTTCATTGCTATCAATGGTACCACCGAGTGTTTCGTATTTGCTGCTATGAGTGAAAAGGACGTGAACAAGTGAGTAGCAACGTCAGAAACAATAATTAAAACTTTATCTCCCGTAGCTTCTGTTGCTTTAATGGCGTAGTGGTTCGAACGTCTGCTTTTAAAGCAGTACATCGCTGGTTCAAATCAGGATCGGATAGAACCAAAAACTTTTCAAAAGGGTGTTCGTAGCTTTTCTTCTGATCGCTTAGAACGAAAGAATTAAGGCTGGTTTCCATTAGGCGTAGATTTGCAGGCGCGGCGCGAAGCATTTTTTGTTTTACGCAACGCCTGCAATCTACGCCTAATGGAAACCAGCCTTTAATATGAAGAAAAAGCATGTTTGCTTGTGCTCATGGAAAAGGCACTGAACGAGATTCGTCCACCTTTGCGCGGCAGGCAGGTGATGAGGCTGAGTAGTCTGTTGGTTGTGGCGGCTCCGTTTAACCGTACTAGCGAACGATGTACGATTGAATGAAGCAGCTTTAACCCTGTAGCTTTTCTTGAACGTAAATTCCTGATTTCTAAATGTTTTGTTTCGAATTGATAATGCAGTGATGCATCTTAATTTTCCGTATGCAATATCATTTTCGCCAATATTGTTTTCGAAGAAAACTTCAATCTGCTTGGCAGCTGGCTTTGGAGCTACAGGACACTATTTAGCATTTACGACCGGCTTAAAATGAAATGGCATTCTCCTGTCAATTTATTCGTAGATAAGGATACCAATGTGGAGATTGTTATTTCAACTACCTGTACCTATTCTTTTTTTCAGCTACAACAAGAAAATGTTTTTGTTCTCCATTCTTTTTCTATTCTCATCATATTATTTGACGTTATACGTCGGTTCAGTTGGTTTTATTTTGGCAAATTGCTTAAACATGGGAACGAGAATCTTTCACAGCATATGGTTCATAACGAAGTAAGCTGGGTTTTTATATTTATGCTGTTGAAGCGCTGACGCTTTGATGTCATTGCCAACTTTATGACTGACTATTTGCTTTACGTTGCAAGTGTTGGTAGCAAAAGCAAAGTTACAAAGTAGGGAATGTAAAAGCATTCGTAGAAAAAGAACACTGTGAGGGATCCCATTTGTTTACTGTCAATTATGTACTTTTTAGGGCTACATTTATACCCAGTCAAATTGATTTGATGTGGTAAATGTCCTAAATTACCGCATTTTTTAAAATTCACGAATCCATTTGATTTAGTCGCAAATACATGCATCACTCTACCGTATTACCGTATCACTATTTAAAGGCACTGTCCTGCAAACATCGCTTTTTAACCTATTTAATTGCTGGAAAGAAACTATCAGGCGACACGTCAGCGATTAGTGCGGATTGATTGGTTTGAATTGAGCGGCAGAAGCAAAGCAGTTGAAAATTGTGAAGCAAGCTTATTTGCGGCAAATTGAACTTGAAGCAGCCTGGCTTTAAGTTCTGTCACTGTAGAATAACTGGAGGTGGTACGTGTAAAAGTGCAACATAGGCTACATAACTACGGTCTACTGCACTCAAGCTGGCTTCAGGAAGCAGCTCGACTAGAGAAGCACTTGATTGGTTCTTTGGCGCTTCCTCCCCCCTGTCTCGTCCATCTGTGGCGCTGTGTTTTTTTGCATCGAGCACAATCGCGTATTGTGGGCGAAATTGTAAATATCTGTCTCTCATTAATAGACTTGAGCGCAGTGCTCAAAGTGTGAGCATTCGAAGCGTTTTGTTGCATGCGGTGTGGCAAAAAAAAAACGTTATTTGCTTTAAAGCTTTCGTTTTTTCTCAAACTACTATAAATTATATTTGTTGTATTGTTGACTTCTTGGTCACGTTGCTGATTTTGTGGGAAATATACGATCAATATATTTTCAGTGAATACACTGGCTTAGCCTATTTTAAACTTCAGGTTGTTCACAAGTACCGTTCCACCGTTTTGTGCAAGAAACTGACAGACTGAGTGCATAGGCTCACAGCATAAACCTTGTCACCTTATGTTGCACTTTTACTGCTTTCAGTTATCCTACAGTGATAAAACTAAGTGCCTAGCTGCTTCAAATTCTATTTGCCGCCGATAAATTTGTTTCAAAATTTTTAACTACACCACGCCTGCCTCTCAATTTAAATCCATTAAACGCGAGCGTGTCACTTGATAGTTCATTCCAGCATCAAATTGGTCAAAAAAGCGATATTTGCTAGAGATTGCCTTTAAAGAGTGGAACGTTAGGGTGACATATGCATTTACGACAAAATCACATCGAATTGTGAATGTGTTCAATTCAATTATTGTCGGACAACATTTGTGACTAAATCTAGTCGATTTGTAAATTTTAGCAAATGAAAAAAATTTTAATATAAGTTTTCGACTAAATGAAATCCATTTAAAAATTTAGCAAATGCATGTATTTAGTGCAGCATTTACAACCAAATCAAATCAATTTGTAAACAACGACAAATCGATTAGATTGAGTCGTAAATGTTTAAAACTGTCTTAACCGGCAGTAATCAAATGGTGTCTCATACTCTGTGCCAAGCTTTTCGGTGCATTCAGGCTAAATGTTCAAAAGCGAGAGTAAAAATAGTTTTTGTTGTATTTCACCTCTGAATTATTTGTTCCAACCAAATGAAATGTAATGGGCGAACCAAGCGGCTTTCTGTTTCTGTGATAGATTATGAAGTACCTACACAGGTTTTCCTCGTGGACATTGTTCATTGCATTCTTAGAAGTTGCTCTGATAACATATCTATAGTTTTGACATTTTCGCGTATGTGCAGAAAGTTAGATAAAAGGTCTCATTCCATTAAATTGAAACGTAAATACGCTATTTGTAAGTGGTGTTGGGCGCAGAGGTGGTAGATGCCAGTTTAATTAATCACCAAGCGTCTGCCGTTTCTGTTGGTGTGCCATTATCAGGAAAGCACAGAATGTTCCAGTACGTGATGCTTACCGAAGTTTATATAGTGTGGAAAAAGTAGTTGCGTTTATGATACGTAAAAACTTCTCCATTAACAATTACGTTTCTGATCGAGGTCAACTTTTTGAACGTGACCTTCCAGCCCTTTATTTCAACTAATTCACATAAAGTTGATTGTTTTTGTAGGTTTTATCAAAACTCCAGCTTCGACTCTCCGCTTTATGGACTTGTACCCAGTCGAAACGTGATAATTTCTCTTCTGTTGTCTTGTATCATATGCATGTACTCTGAAAAGTATTTTTGCTGTGAATTCGGAACCACTTTTAAATTCCTTCATGTTTTAATTGGACTTTTTGGTCTTTTGTTAGTAAGTCTTGCGATATGGATCAGCGAGAAAAAACTTATACTTTTTTTACGGAAGCAATATTTTCCCCAAAAAACTGCTTAAACTTTATGCAACACTTTCATGAAGTCTGCAACGCATTGTAGATACTGTGGGCTTTAAAACATGAAGATAGTGGTTTACATACTGCATCAGTAACGCCTGATCCCATGGACGTAGCCAGCCAAAAGTTTCCTAAAGCGGATGGGATCTTTTTAAGAGCTCCAATAAGCTTTTACGTAATCATTAGGGGCATTAGCTAAGTTTTGGGGGCAAATTTCAAGTGATTGCCCCCTTTTTTGAAGATCTTTCAGAAATTTTGTTAAAAACCGCAGAATTTATTTCATTGTAAAAGCTTCAATAGATAGTTCTGCGGGAGATGGGGGCTTTGTCTTCTTTCCACGCTACGTCCGTGTTTGGCCCTATATTCTGTAGAATAATGTAAAGTAATACATGTACTATTTAATGCTGTTCATTTTGATATGCAATGTGCAATTTATGTTTGCTCTTAATATACTGCAGTACCGTTAACATTGCCTTCGGAAGACAAACAATCAAACTACCAAATGAGTTTAAACATACTAACTTTGAGAGTTGGCCCAAACAATTTTGCAGTTCGCCCGACGAAAGGGGATGGATATGAAGCAGCACTATTGAATTAATGAAAGAGGATAGCATTTGGTATTCGTATCAGATCGGTCTTGTACAGGGAAATTATTTTTGTCGGCAGCCTAACTCAGTGTGATAAAGCTCTGGCTCATAATCGTCAGACCGTAAGTTCAACGCTCGCGTGGGCTTTGTGTTGTGCACGCACTGCACGTGCCGTCTAAGAAAATTTGTCTTGGCTTGGTTGAAGGCTTGTAGGAATAATGCACTTTTCCATCAGCAGCACTAACTCGGAAGCCCAAAGCCATTCAGTTTTTTTTCGCAAAGGATGGAAATACAATAACAAAACCGTCAACTTTAATACATAATGAAACATAAAATAAAATGCTTTATGTGTAAACTGTCGGCTGCGTGACGCCCTTGACAAGCATCGAACCTGCTGCCGTAAATCAACAGAACACGTTGCTTACAAGATACTTGGGCCATGTGTTTCTTTCCACTGAACAAATGCCCACCCTATACTGGTCGTCACGCTTGGATGAACGGTTTGATCAGAAGACTGCCACAAAATGAAAGATTGTCCCCAATTTTGATAGGTTTTTCCATACCGAAAGCTTGTTACTTGACGCGTCCACTGTTTACATAATCTGTTTGAGTGAGATTAGTTTGAATCAAAATCACGTCTTTTGAGATTTCTCGGAATTAATTTTGCTCTTCTGCTGTTTCGTTGGTGCAAAGACGCAGCCAAAAGTACTTTTTCTAAATTTCTTTCACGCTGTGTCGACAGTTTTAAACTTAACGAAGTTCTTGAACTTGAAGTCAACTCATAAAATTTATTAAGTTCCCGTTTTTTCAAATTGGATCGCACAGTTTTTTCTAGGTTTTTCGAATCCGGCCGCATATCTGTGCTTGAATTTAATTCGACAAATTCAGTAAATCCTAGTTTTTCCAAATTAGATTTCACGTTTTTTTCTAGATATTTTGATTTGGACTGCACTTTATTCCTTGAGCTACGAGAGTGTCTTGATTTTCTTTTTCCTCTTCGTCTACGTTTTTCTCTTCTGGTTGAAGCGCGAAAAGTTTTCTGAAAAATAATCGCAAAATTTTAACCTAATTTATTTATTTTTCCCGGTGCCAACATTAAAATCTGTTAGGTCTAGGATCTACTAAGGAGTTCCTCATTTATATGGTAAGCAGTGCCGGATGAACTATGCACAAATTGCTGCAAGCCGGCACATTGTTTGGGCCTTGGGCAGGCCAGTTACAACTTGATCTGTTGAGCAAAAGAGACAAAGGCGAAAAAAAACGAAAACTAATTGGCGTGAGAACAGTCTGGCACAAAACTGATTGACCTATGCCAGAGCTACTGCTATCGAGGAACAAACTCGAAAATCCCGAGTACTACACCATCAGTCGACATCAAGCTGGCCCACAAAATGCACGAATTTTAGGGATTCTCGTGAGGTACTATATTCTCGAATTCCGGGGTCTACATCAGATATAAAACCCACTATTTTCAAGTGTACCGTAATCATTTTGGGCAAATCCTCGCAATATCCACTGTTCTGCACCATTTGTCGACATCTAATACAAAACTACGTATTCCTGTTGGGAAACAAACTCTTGAATCTGAAGTCTTAAACCATTAGTTGGCATCAGATACAAAACTCCAAACTCCGAGTGTTCTGGCCAGGTAATACACTTGTGAATTTGAGGTCCTACACCATCCGTCGGCATCTTGAACAAATCAACGAATTCCCGCTTGGCTGCACCAATCAATAGTGGCCTCAACATGGTGGTGCGGTCCCCGACCCCATTTGGGTTGGATCGAAATGGCTGTTGGCCTTTGCAAGGGTCCCTGTTACGCCGGGAACTTCCCTGGCACAGACCGTTTTTTCGCCGTGCTACCCGCTGAACAACCGCAGGAGGGCAGCACACAGCTTCTTTAAAATCGGTCGCCTGTCTTCTGCCTTTCTCTTGCCCGTCTTGGTCTCCTCATTCTTCTCCTACTCTTGATGATCGGCAACGTTCATCCCAACCCTGGTCTCCTCTTTCCCTGCTCAGTGTGCGCTGGAAATGTGACCTGGCGGGTAGGTCAGTGCAATGCTGCACCTGCTCCAAATGGGTCCATTTAAAGTGCTCACTACTATTCTCTAAATTCAGAACTCTTGGCAGCTCTCACTCCTGGATTGCATCCCTGCTTTTTCTAGAGATAACACTATAACTTTCTCCTCTGACTCCTCCAGCTTGTATAACTCCACTTTTCAGTGTGGCCCCCTTCTGCTAATGCAGCACTTCCGCCCCAACCTCGTCTTCAAACCTCTTATCCTTTTTCCGCCCACTTTGTATCTTCTCCCTCTGCTCACTCACCACCGCATCAAGCTCCTGGGTGTTTCTCTACACCTCCTTCTTTCTCTTCCCCCTGACTCCCTCAGGGTTCTTCAATGGAATACTGGCGATCTCTGAGCCAGGAGCACTGAACTTCTACACTTTATTTCGTCTCATTCCGTTGATCTTATTTGTATTCAGGAATCTAACCTCAATTCATCTTTCTCTTTCTGGATCCCTGGATTTCCTGCTCTGCGATCTGATCGTACCCCCCTCCCTGTCTGGCATTCTTTCTCTTGATGGCACGCACGCTAGCGGCGGCGTCATCATTTTTGTCAATAAGGACTTATCCTTTTCTGAACTTTCAACCTTCTCTCTTTCTTCGCTTAACCCCTACTCTGATTATGTAGGGGTCAACTTCTCTCTAAAAATCTTCTTCTCGCTCTCATTTCTTAATGTTTATGACCCCCCAATTCGCTCTTCTCTCCGACGGTTATCAGAACCTACTTCTTTTTTCCCTCCATTTTCCCCTCCCGAAATTTCTTCATTCTAGGAGACTTCAATTGCCATCACCCCTCTGGGACTCAAAAGGTACTTCCGACCCCCGTGGGGAGGAAGTATTCGATTGGATCATCTCTTTTGACCTCTCCCTCAATAACCCTGACATACATACTCTTCTCCATCGCTCCTCCTCTGACATCTCCTTTGCTCCCTCCTCTCGCCTTATCTTGCTCTTGGTAGGTGCTTCAGGACCTGAGTTCTGATCACCTACCAATTCTTCTATCTGTCCCTCTCTCTCCGGTCTTTCGCCCCAACGAGCGTCCCCCTTCCTTCAATTTTCAGAAAGCTCGTTGAGATGACTTTGCTTTCTATTTTGATTCTCACTGTCCTTCTGCAGAGGAATACTCATGTCTTTCCTCTGCTGCTGCTTTCTTCACTTCTCTGACACTGAATGCGGCCAAATCTTCCATTCCTTTCAGCCGCATCAAACGCCATTCTAAAGCCTGGTGGTCCGCTAAAGTGGAAGAAGCGGTTGGTGAAAGACTTAAGGCTTTCGCTGCCGCTCACAGAAGTGATGAAAATCGCCAGGCTTGCATCTCCGCCTCCCGAAGCGCTTCGTTGGTCATCGCCAAGGCGGAGGCATGGCAGACGACTTGCGCTTCTCTCTCGCCCAAATCTAACCCTAAATCTGTGTACTCACTCCTTTGTTCTGTCGCTGTCTCTTCCTCCTAACTTCCCCAAGTGTTCCTCTCCCAGGGAATCGGCTTCGGTCTTCGCCGCTTATCTGGAATCCCACTTTTCTGTCTCTCAGCCAAAGGCTATCTTTCCGAGCCACGTGCCCCGAGGAGTCTCTATCGTCCTTCTGCTCTCCTTTGTCTCCCGCTGAATTTCTTGCAGCTGCCTCCAACCTCTCAGTTGCCAATCCCATGCAAAAGCACTTTTCTCGCTCTGGCATGGATTTTCTTCTTCACATTTTCAATCTTTCGTAGACTTTGCATTGGAAGACATCTTCCGTTATTCCCATCCATAAGATGGGAAAGCCTCTCGATTTTCCTGCTTCCCTCCGGCCTATCTCTCTCACCTCCTACGTATCAAAAGTTTTTGAACGCATCATACTATCTTTTCTACTCTTCTTTTTGGAGTCTAGTTCCATTTTCTCTCCCCGCGAGGCCGGTTTCCGCCCTGGACGGTTTATTCTGGATCAAGTTCTGTTTCTTGCTCAGTCCATTTCGGATGGGTTTAACAAACCCAGGCCGGGCTCTCGGACGATTCTCGCTACTATTGATTTCTCAAAAGCTTTTGGCTCTGACTGGCATCCCGCCCTTTTCCATAAACTCATTTCGGCTGGCCTCCTTACTTTGCTCGTTGGACTCAATCTTTCCTTTCTGATAGGCGCGCTTGCGTGGTTTATCAACGTCACAAAACTCGTTGCTTTCAAGTGCGTCGAGGTGTTCCGCAAGGATCCGTTCTTGGCCCTGTTCTTTTCTCTTTTTCAATCAACGAACTCCCTGCTTCTCTGTCTTCTTCCGTCAGCTGCTCTCTTTACGCTGACGATCTGGCCATTTGGTCCTCCTCCCCCTCGATTCCTTCTGCGGTGGAGGCCACACAAGGAGCTCTGTTTCGATTGGAGCGCTGGTCTGAGTACTGGTGTCTTCCTCTCAATCCGAGCAAATGTGAGGCCTCCTTCTCAGTGGATTCCCACCAAGCTAACCTCCAGCCCAACCTCCTCCTACTCGGCTCCCGCCTCCGTTTCGATCCCATTCCAACTTTTTATGGGGTCACCTTCGACCGCACTCTTTCCTTTTTTAAACATGTATCTTCGCTGAAGGCCAAGTTTTTCCCACGTCTCAAGGCCTTACGCTGTATCTCTGCTTCCTCATGGGGCCCCTCTAAGGAGTCCCTCCTCTGTATAAAGCTTTTCTTTGGACCTTTCTCACCTACGCTTCACCCAGATGGTTTCCTTTCTTAAGCGTTACCAATACTACCAAATTGGAACGCCTCCACCGAGCGGCTAGTCGCACCATCACCGGCTGCCTCTCGTCCTCCCCTATCTCTCTTCTCTCCGAGGCTTCTTTACCTCCCCTACGAGTCACCCTGATTCATTTCACTCTTTTTACTGATGTGCGAGTCCTTCGTCTCCCAACCTCCTTTTCTATTTCAGGTTTGGCCAGATTAGGAGTAAAATCAAGACTCTGCAGATCGTCCTGGAGAGCTTTTGCGTCCACTCACCAGCTCATGGTTCCTTTTACTTGTTCTAGGGAGGCTCATCTTGCTTGCCCTCCCTCACTTCCTTGGAATCTGCCTTCGTTCAGTGTTGAATCCACCCTTCCCTCTCCATGCTCTCGCTCTGATCCCCCTCTCTCTCGCCAAGGTGCGGCTCTCGCTCACCTTGACTCTCTCCCCCTTCATGATTTGGTACCCTGGACCGATGGCTCTGTTCCTTTTGGAAAGGCGGCTCTGGCGTACTTGCCAACTGCTCTCTCTATGGCACTGAGACCACTCTTTCCTTTTCGGCAGGCCCAGTGTGCTCAAGTTTTTCTGCGGAAGCCTGCGCCATTCTGCACGCTCTTTGCTGGTCTCGGCAGCACCAACAAGTCTGTTATTTTTCTTCTCTTCTCCTTCTATCTGATTCTCGTTCTGTCCTCTCCTCCATCTTTCCTCTTATCTCAATCTCTCTGGCAGGAACTGTCTTCTCTCCCCTTCTGTTCTATTGGGCTACAATGAGTCCTTGGACACTCGTTTCTCCCGGGGAACGACGCGGCAGATGAGCTGGCCAGACGGGGGCGTTACTCGTGCCCTCTGCAATCCTTTGTAGTCGCTTTCCTGTTATCTCTCGTATTCACTCTTCTCTTTTCTCGGACTGGAGGCGTTTCCCCCGAGGAACTTTTGCTCCCACGTCACGCTCGCTGTGTTCTCTCTAGTCTTCGCTGCAACGGACACAGCCTTCTTTTAAGCTCTTATCTCTTGAGAATTGCCAGAATTGAGAATCCTTCCTGCAGCGCCTGTGGACACTCGTCCCAGGACACCTCTCATTTCATTCTGCACTGTCCAGCTACGGACTCTTTGCGCCGCTCACTCTTTGGCGACTCTCTGTCTCTCTACGACTTCTGGTCCAGACCCTGGAGAGTTGCCCAGCTTCTGGGGCTCCGTGGTCTCCTGCCATTGCCCCCACCGCTTGGAAGGGGTCGGGTAACAACAACAACTTCCGTTTGGGCTACATCTGTAAATCCCGGTTTTCACATCATCAGACGTCAAGTACAGAATATGCAAATTCCGAGTGCTCAGATGCCGGCAATAGACTAAATTTGAGAATTCAGAGTTCTCCACCATATATCAACAGTAAGTGCAGAATTCGTAAATCTTAAGCTTTCACGGCACGGACTAAGCCATCAGTCGACATGTAGTGTAAATATGCGAATTCCTGGCATCCCCGTCAGGCGCAAAACGCTCGACTTGGCAACCATCGCTCCACAGCGTTACTTGACCACATTCACGCGCATGGTTACCGATAATCACCTTTCTACATGCGATACACGTCATAAAAACAATAAACCTAAACATATTGAGTTGTTGCATAAGTTCCCGCCGTTTCATAAAACTTTTTTCTCCAAAAACGGTTTTTTGATATTTGGTAAAGTGTTATATATTGTTAGAAATTCCTTATTCTGTTCTACAAGATAACCGTCATCGTTTTTTTTCCATATCATTTTTCTCGTTTTTCAGAACCGTCAAATGGATTGTCAAGTCAATAAAAAATCGCATTTTCGACACCTCCATCTTTTCGCTTTTAATCGAGGTCAAAAAGTGAGTGAAGTTACTAAGGATATTTGTGCTGTATATGGAGAGGACGCTATGGCAGAGAGAACTGCTAAAGATTGGTTTGCCGGATTCAAACGCGGTAATTTCGACCTCAACGACGCTCCTCGTTCCGGAAGACCAATCAAGATGAACGAAGACCAACTCAGGGATTGTGGCCATAGGTTCCATGATGTCGAGCAAGGTTTTGAGCAGCAATGGAAAGCCGCTTATCTTTCTGTTTTTGGGTAAGCTCATGTGGGACCCAAGCTTCAAGCTTTTGAGTCAATCCCATCGACTGAAGGTGACGTGAAATTGTCGCAAAATCACATTTCGTTTTTTCAATCAATTCTCTACATGTCTGGGGCCATCTTCCTTCAAAAGATCCCTGAGTTGGTCTTCGTCCATCTTGATTGGTCTTCCGGAACGAGGAGCGTCGTTGAGGTCGAAATTACCGCGTTTGAATCTGGCAAACCAATCTTTGACAGTTCTCCCTGCTATAGCGTCCTCTCCATATACAGCACAAATATCCTTAGTAACTTCACTCACTTTTTGACCTCGATTAAAAGCGAAAAGATGGAGGTGTCGAAAATGCGATTTTTTATTGACTTGACAATCCATTTGACGGTTCTGAAAAACGAGAAAAATGATATGGAAAAAAAAACGATGACCGTTATCTTGTAGAACAGAATAAGGAATTTCTGACAATATATAACACTTTACCAAATATCAAAAAACCGTTTTTGGAGAAAAAAGTTTTATGAAACGGCGGGAACTTATGCAACAACCCAACATAAAGTAAGCGAATATCGAAGAATACTTAGGTTTCTAAGTCACAGACAAAAAAGTTCTTCAAACAGCCCATGTACCAAGACTGCAAACGTTATGATCTCTACCACTTTAAATTGTGGCTGTTCTGGCAACGTATAAAAATACTTATTAATACGAATTGTTGTTTGTAATCAACGGTCTCACCTTGAGAGGTTTCAATTCAAGTTCTTCCTGTTTTGTTCTTTTTTTTTCTATTCTTGAACTACTATTAGAATTAATGGCTGTTGCTTTATTATTGACATAAAATTCAACAATTTTCAAATTTTTTTCAGCCAAATTTCTTTTTTCTTGCAATTCAATTTCACGCGATCTAAAAAATATTGTTTTACGAAAATGATCTTTGGGTCAAGAAGACGCAAATCTTCGATAGAAGCCAGTGCTAGGCTCTACGGATTTTGTTGGCAGTGTAGTAGTTGTAGACGCAGCAGATCAATGGTTCTAAAACTTTTTAAACTGATGGACTGTCTTTGCTTGTTTAAATTAATGAAACATTTTATTTTTTCCTCTTTACGCGTAACCTGCCATGGGGCCCATATGTTTCTCCATTTACAATAACACGCTTTACCTTTTTTTTAGAGATTAGCATGTGGTGGGGTTCCTTATGGTTTTCTTTTCGTGATTACCTTTATTTGCGATCAATTTGTGATAAGCACTCTCAAAGTTAATGTAAAACTCAAACACTGAAGGTTGTTGTGGATTGCTTAAAAATTTCTCGCGAATCCCCAGTGGTCCGTGGTCCTCGGTTTGAAAACTACTGCTAAAATACTTTGTTATAACTCGGGTGCAGAAGCGTTAATCTATCTTGGAGATCAAAAGTCAAGATTCTAGAGTAGATTGTTTAACCTTTAAGAAACGAACTTCCTTAAAAAAATTTGGCAAAATTTATCATGTCGTACTATTTACAAGTCACTATCCAAATATTCGAAAAGGTTCAAAACTTTAATCTAACAGATGAAAATTATCTTCCGTCTCTGTTTCTCTTTCCTTCATTACTATCACCGTTGCTCATCCGATTACACGTAGCATACATAATCTTACACACCAACTGGCTATGCACTGTGACACAAATTAAAAGGTGTAGGTAAAAATTTACTTTGGTTGTCAGGGTAAAAGCATTAATGATGAACATCGTTGCAAGACCAAAATTTGAAGATAAAAAGGTAACAACCCTTGACTGAAGCACTGCATGCCAAGATTTTAAGTAAAAGAGTGGTCGTGTCATCATAAATCATCGAACCCTGAAGAAATGACAAACCAAAGCATTCTTCACTATTGACATAAGCTGTTGTTGTTTGCGGCTAGTAGTTCAGAACATTAAAGGCCCATTGCACTTTATATATTCATGATTGAATAAACTCAGTTTCATCCTCAAATATTGTTCTTTTAGACCTTTTGCATTACTTTTATAAGCTCGACGCCAAGCAAAGAGATATGCAAATATTTATCGTTTTCGATAAGGCTCGATCATGAAGTTGACCCCAAAGATCTACCGACTGTAAAGCGGTCGACCTAACCGCTACATTACCCCAGCGGCTATGAGGATAAGCTACGAGGTATTAATTCCTTACTTTTTGCGATTATTTTCTTTTGACGCATTGATGAGGTATGAGCAAATCCAAATTAACAGAATGCACTCCATAACGAAAAATATACCAATTAGAACCAGAAGAAGAATTAACATCCATTCGGTAATGATTGTCTGACAGTGCTCTCCAATGTACCACACTGTATTGGTTGAAGGACACCTTTAAATGGATAATTTCTTTAAATATCACAATTCTAAGCAATAAGATTTGTAGCCTAGAATATTTCATATGTTGCTGAGGCCTCAAATTTAATGGAAAATTTTAAGTCGAATAAAAAAAGAATTTTGAAAGGATATACCCTCGTTTCCCCTTTCCATAAAGAGTTGCTCTGCTTATTACCGATCTAACTTGCAGCCAAATTTGAGGATGGCAAAAAAATGCTGGAAACCGAGTTCATTAGAATGTGGTCTGCTGGCGAAAAAAACATGCGAACATCAACTGTTTTTTGACACTTTAAGTAGAATTTCAAATCTTTCCAACAAGCATGATTCGAACATATTTTTTTAGATAAGGTTTGTTTAGAATGGGTATGTGAGTGTGAATACAAAACTAAAATCTGTGTTTGTGGGCATCGGATTCAAATCTCCCATTCTACTTTATCATACGTCAAGACAATTCGAGAGCTCTTGATTGCTTATACTTTGACTAGCTGATCAAATGGCCTCTCATTTGTTTGTCGCTGCGTTTCGCTTACATGCAAGCAGGCTCTGAGGAGTAGTTTTCTTGTTTACAATAAGCGTCATTGTAACATTTTTCGAATTTGCATTGCGACATACACGACACATTCACACCATCGAGAGTCTCGATGCATCTCGTGTAACTTGAATAACAGCTGGTGCCTGGATCGGAGCATATGCTGTTCCCTGCAAAATGAAACTATCAGAGATTCACGTCAGACCTCAAATGCAGACAGTGCACAATGTTTTGACCCAACAAGGTCTCATCAGTGCAATCAGTGATTGACAACTGGCCAGTCTGGGTTGTGGAAAAGACGTCCAAGTTTACAATTAGTTCAGTCTTTCGGCATCATTAATAGTGACGTCACTGGTCTACAACAAATAAACATCTGCCAAGAAACGTAGGGGTTAGAGGAGGCTGAAGTCCGCTTAAAAGTTTTCCGAACCTTTTCAAAATGTCAGCTTTCTGCAAACACAATAAATGACCTCAGAGTAGACCCTCATGCGCTAAGAAGGCAAGCCTAATCTGCAAAATATGCAGTTTAAGCAGATTTAGTAGAATTACTATTTTTCGCAAAAATGATCTCATGGCACCCTCATGTATCAGACTTTCTTAAAATATACTACAACCTGAAAATTGAAAGTAGTCGCTGGTATTGGGAAAATAGTAATCGTCCAATATCGAGCCTCCGCTCCCTTCCAGGACTTTTTCCGTAAATTCATCTTCAATAATTGTAATGTCGGAGTAGCCAGATTTAGAATCTTGATTTCCTACATCAACGAATGAATTAAAAATCTGTAAATTGAACAACAACAGCTTCTTTTCGTGAAATATTAGAACACTTGTAATCCGAAGTTGAGACTAAAAAATAGTGCGAACTACTTTGCTGATATTGGGAATCCAAACGTGGTCTTTCACGACATACTGGGTGAGTATCTTCATTGTTTATCTACAGTCCATATTGGTGGCTTGGTCTGAGTGTCAATGCAAATTATTGCTGCAGTGGTGTAGCGTAGATATGTAAAAGGGGAGCAACGATTAATCTTTAATTTGGTTAACTATGACTTTTTGGCGGTCAACTCTCGAGTAGGAGCTTTTTTATCTCATTTTTTAAAGTTGGTGTTTTTTTGGATTTCAACGTTTGAACAAGCTTTTTCAGAGATCAGTTTTGCCAAGACTTTTTGTGCTTTATGTTCGAAGCTAATGGTCTAGTTTGGCCGTTAAGAGGGCAAAATAGCCTTATATGGGAGGCATTGTGCCATACCACTGCATCGCAGCCGTACGCCACTTCATTGCAGATCTTTTACCTTGAACTGCTAAAACCGACCAATTGTTCTGACTGAATCCTGCAACGACATTCTCGTAAGTTCCAAGCGCGTCGTTGATAACTTCATCGTCTGCTGTAGCTGCAAGCAACGAGTACACATAGCGGGCTTGATACGTCACCTGAATGAAGTCGATTTTACGTCATTTTTCCCGCGTTTCGCAGGTCCAAAGTACTTATTCAAGGTATTTCTACCACTACACACTTGCTTTCGAACCAGAATTTGTATTACAGCAACGTAGCACATTGAAATTCCCGATGCTCTTTCTGACGAGTACCAATCGCGTTTCGATAGAGTTTTGAGCTCCAGACCTTTCGCTCCAAAGCTCGTAACAATAGCACTACACCCCAGCGGCTACTTAAAGCGATACAAATTAAGAAGTTATGTTAATAAAACAACAAAATGCTTTATTGGCCTCATTTTCCGCTCTAGCACGAGCTAGGTGCTTGCAATTGTCTTCTCGGACTATCTTCGTTGTTGGAAATCTTTGTTTAGCTTCTCATAATGTGGCTGCATAAACTTGTGTATTGGTGTTGTGGTTCATTTGCCTCATACTTGCGGGTGATTTATTTTTGAATTGAGCCACAACTTTCTCACCTTTAAAAAGCACTTGCTAGAAATCTTGTTTTCATTTGGCCTCAGAAGAAGTTATATTGATATTTTTGTGCGTAAAAATATCAATCGGTAACAAAGCATAACAGCAGCAAAGAAATAGAACATTTTGATGCGATAGAGGTAAATGCGAGCCATTTTGAATTGATTTAAAATCAATTTCAAGTGTAAATTTAAAGTATGGTCATTGCATCGAAATCAAGACATGATTAATTGCCTCAAAAAATTGCAGTAAGCTAACCACAAATTAAATTAATGTTTTTTGCAAGTGGCGTAACCGATTGTTCGCATTTCCGTGAGATGTCGCACCTGGCACAACGCAACCAAAGAAGGCAACCAAGTAGCTGAAAGCTCTCAAATATATGTAAATATTCAAAAAATAGCCCCCAGCTGCAGCAGATAATCAAAGCATAAAGTTCCTGTATAACACATTTCTCTCTTGAATTCTAAAAAAGCTTTTTCGTATTTCGAAAATATCTACGGGTTAAGTTCAACCCACTCGCCACTTACAGTACCAATATTTGATGGTTATACCCTGCCACCTGTTGTACGGCTCTTGCAAGAATGTGCTGCAAACTTCATGCAGTTCAATTTTATTTGTGGCAGGTTGGGTTAAAGCAAACTCTTTACAAAGTAAAAGAAGAGTAGTAGTTCACAGCAAACATTTTTACGTAGAACAAACTGCGTTGAACCAAGATAACCATTGGAGTGGTCGGGTCAGGAGCAAGGAGCCAATAGCCCTCTCTCTGTAGAATATCTACAAAATGCTTCAAAAATTGATAAATTTTACTGTTTTGACCAAATAAATGATTCGCCTTTAACTGAAAAATTATCACCAATAATGCAAACCCCTACAGAAATTTTCTGCTTGCTATACCTTTACACCGCTGCACCTAACAAACACTTTTCTATGGCTTTACCAAAGTTAAGTTATTTGTTTCCACGTGCTTTGCATCTGTAACGGTCAGATTCACATAGCCCGACAAGCCAGATTCGCTGCTGTAGTACGGTACAATCTGCACATGAAAATAAACTACATGAAAACAGCTGGAAGCCCTACACGGAAATGACGTCATAATTACCAAGTCAAGAAATTCTCTCTCATTGAATTCAACTTCGGATCGCAAAGAAAGCAAACCAATGGTAGTTGTGAATAATTTCTCTGCATTTGGATCTTGAGAGAAAAATTTTGCAAAATTGTCTCATTAATGGCTCGAGCATTTAATGAAATAAACGATAACACATTGTCGGTAGACGAGCGGACACTTGGTCGAGGTAGTCCCGGGCTTAATTATTGTCAGATCCAGATATCCTCGGACAAGTTTATTTACAAAGTTAACGACCCTTTTCCTTTAGAAACTGGAAAGCATCAGCACAAGCGGTAGCAAAACGTTTATTTTGTAAATAAATTTATAAACAGATTTTACGTACAAGTAACAACTGCTATATTTAGTCCCATGTTGAAGTAAAGTGAATGAAAAACTTTTAATCTAGCGCTCACCGCATTCCTGCTTGTCACTTTGCAGTAGAAGTAATGCGAAATGAAAACTTGAAACCGAAAATTTGCTCATTTAAAACTCATTTATAATCAAAGATAAGAAGTCGCTAGAAATTATAACCTTTGGAAAAATTGTCCTCCAAAAAATGTTTCATGTAATATATGACGCTATTTACCGGTTGAACTTATAGCCACACAATCAATAAAGTTTTGGTTTCAGTTAAGAACTCTTCCAAAGAAAAGTGATTTAGAGTTGTTTGTAAAAATTTTTTAGATCTCGTATCCGTGTCTCAACCTTGCTTTAAAAGAGCCATTAACTATCAAGGCATAAAATTGCATCTTAAATGAGAGATGACCTGGAGAAAAACTTACCGATTTCTGGGAGGTAATCTTCAAATCCGACAAGGGGGTACTCTAATCCAGATGATCCTAACACAGAAAATCATCAAGCTTTTGAATAAATCTGGTAGCAAGGCTAGAGTTTTATTTAAGATTAAAGATTATTGTCAAGTAAAATCATTTGAGGGCTTTTTGATATGTTACACATTAAAAATTTTGCCGTTTTTTAGAACTGGCACCAAGAAAACTACTTTTCATGGAAATTTTTTGAAAATACTTTTCTTGGAAATTAGGCATAAGGAGTACAAGTACTTTCCAAAATGGGTAAAATTGGATTTTTAAAAAATTTGTGCTTTCCTCCCATCTGCTAACGAATTTTTTAAGAAAGAGAGTTTTTCTTTTATAGAATTACTACTCTTAAATCAATTTTCCACAATGATCTTGATAGTCTCTTTAATGCTTTTTTGCTTTCTAAAGGGTAAAAGATTAAAAGCATTCAACAAATACGATTTGCAAGAAATGAAAATTAAATTTAGATTTAGTTAGTTTGACGATAATAGCGCTAGTTTTCTTTAATAAAAATACAAAAACAACAAACAATTAGAAGCATGAAAATGAGCTTACTTAACTAATCTGAGTAATAATATCACAGCCAGTAAACTAGTCGACATTATATTTGAAAACACTTCTCTTTATATTAAAAGCATCATCAGTTGCAATTAAATGTTACCTACTACGCTATGCTTCATTTTGTGAACTATTGTACTGCTTAAAACACCAAAACTAAAACTACAACGATTGTTATGTAACAAGGAAGACCAACAAAAAATTAATTTTTAAGTAAATAAGCGTAAAATCGACTCCGTTCAAGCGACATCCTCAGTTACGATGAAAAGCAAAGGTATCAGTTTTTAAAGTATTAACACTATAAAAACAGACATTGCTTTTTCGATAGAATTGAATTTATCGTGTGTTGATTCTGCCTTTTTACAGTTTTTTCGTACTTCATATAGCAAGAAATTATATACTTTTTATAAAAATTGTTGACCTATTTACTTACGTTTTAAAAAGCAAATTAAAGACAAAAAAGCCAAGTTATTAAGCATTATAATTGACCAATTTTTAGCGGTAGCGACAACCAACTATGTTGTAATACTGCAGGCACAGCTTGCACATCAGTCTATCAAAAGATGCACCTATACTGTAGTGATTGTCCTTTGTTCGCACTTTAATAAAACTTACGCACAGCTCTTGTTTGCACCGAAGTTTAATAATTCACAAAAGTGCTTTTGTTTACTCTCTTGGATGAATTGACTGCAAAATTAAGAGGAAAATACAAACATCAATTTGTTTAAGGTTTAAGGCTGCGCGAGGTGCAAACTCCAGATCATTACCTTGAATAATCAAAAGTTTAAACCGCTCCTAAGTGCTTTTTGAAAGAAGTAGAACTATACTTTTAATCCATATTTTCAAATTGCGTTTTTATTTTCCCGATTTGCAGGACATCGCTAAAGGTGCCAACGCAGGACAGGCAATCTAGGCCTGGCTCGAATCTGAATAAAGAAAATCATATACATTTAACCTTTGGACAAGGGAAAACCCTTTGTCGGTCATTATGGAACAGCTTGGGTGCAGACAACTTCTTCGGAGTTGTCGGTTCTACTGGCACAATGCATTTCAACTGCAGGTAGTGAAATTGACCTCAATAAATTGACGCAAAGAGCCATTAACAATGTTGCCACTGCGAACTTTACACGCCCAACGATCTCCATTTTAGAAGATGGTGTGGCTAGCTAAACAAGCTCTTCATAATCAGTGAGCCGCAAAGCATTTCAAAATATAAGTTTTTCGACGCTTAACAAAACATTTATAAAAAGTTGCCGTCACAAAAATTGTTTTCCGAAAATTGATCTTTGAAAAAGCTCAACACAATAAAGAGCACAAAAATACTCTTAATAAAAGTCTTCTTTCTACCCCGCTGATTCTGACTCTCAAAAAACTTGGTGGTACCCCAAAATAACTTTGGTAAAATCAGTCTGTGACCTGCATGAGATTGGGGAGCACTGACGTGAACCTCGTTGGCGATTAAACAGCTTTAAGCTTCGTAACTTGATTTTACTTTCGATTAATTTAATGCTAAGCAGATTACGTCAAATCAGCAAGCTAAATATTATAATTGGGGATAAACTGCTGACGTAAAATGTCAGAACACTCCATCGAAAAAGCTTAAAATGACCCAAGCTCACCAAGGCATGTGTTTTTTCACTTTTTGTAAGCTGATTAGTTTGATACAGCTCTTCAGGTTTTAAACATATGAGAAAGCGCGCGAGTACAGTTGGCTATGTTAGTGCATTGTTGCAATAATAGAGTATTGCCTCCGTAGAAGACCGTTTGCCACATTTCAACAAAATACAATTTTATTTTTTATACAATTACACGACAGAAACTTCAGGGATGATCGACCCAAAGTGACAAAATTTCAAGGAATTCCACTCGTATTTAGGCTGGGGCTAACCCACTTCAGCCCCACAGAAACTCAACTCCCTTAACGTCACAAAAACTCAACCCCCTTTTAACATCACAGAGACTCAACCCCCTTAAACGCTTAAAAGATTTTCTAAAAGATTAGCTTCTCTGTGAGCTGTAAACATTTTAAGAAAAGCTTTTAGGCTAAATTTGTCCACATCCTTAAAACCAAAGCTTTGTCTAAACACAACCTGGCTGCACCAAGCAGTGCATTGGTCAAAAAGCCAATGAGGTAACTCGATTTCTATCACCTAGAATGGATTCAAACTGCAAGATTTGTTACGTTTCAGCTTTTATCAACTTAGTGTCCCCGTAAAATGGTACCATCGAAGCGATCCCCCGAGTTACGTTATTGGAAAACAAGGCAGGTTTCTGTTGACTTTTTCAGACAACACATAAACAATGCTATATTCTTTCACACCATTTATTTCACTGAACTATCAGACATTTTCGTAGTCCTGAGTTTTCAAAAGTTGCGGCCCCAAGCTTGGAGTCCACCCTGGTCTCAATCTGATATCCACCAGTCTTTCGTTGTTGGGACAGGGGTTAGGATTTTTTTTCTCCGTTGTTGAAATAGGCCCAATTTCTTCATAGATCATTGAAGGAGTTTCAGACTCATATTTTGGAGGGAATCTTTCCGATCCTTGTTTTTGTAGCGACCAGGAATCAGTGGGATCCGATTGCTTGGACAATGATTGGCTGCTTGAACTGGCTTCACTGATCTGACGTTGTCGTAAATTGAAACTCCTGCTACTACGGCGGCTTGTTCCGCTTAAGTTTTCATTCCCATCTATGGTTGAGGCGTAGCCATTCTCATGTTTTTCCTAAAGTGTATATGTAATTGAAATAAAATTCTGTACGGTATCATTCTTCGAATGCGCAAAAAGGTATGTATAAGGTCAAATTGCTATCACGTTTGAAAAAAATGAGTGCATTGCAGACAAAATAGAAAGTTTTAGCGTAGTCTAGTGGACCAGTAGGTCACCTTAATAACGATTGTGCTTATAAGGTTTGATTTACGAATGGTAACGTTGCAATCCCCTCGATAAAACCACTTAAAAAATAGTTTTTGTGCTTGGTGCATTCCAGCAAATAATAAATTCATGAACCAGATTCGCGAGAAGTTATCTTTTTATGACGGTTTGTATTTATACTTAGTTAATGATTGTACCTGATATGGAGCAATGCGAAAGGCAAACAACAATCCTGGTATGATTCGAATTTACAGCCTCCTGATGACTGATTACATGCTATACCATTTGTGCTGCGAACGAAATGCTCATCCCGTGCACTGCTAATTTTGCTCTTATGAGCTTTAGATCAATCCACCGTATTTGCTCTTTATAAAATAAGATAAAAAACTTGGTGACGTAAAGTGACGCAAGAGCTGGTTATGTAACAAAGCTACGAGAGGCAACCTTCCTATGTAGCAGCTAATAACTTGAAAATGACACTTGTAGTCGACTTTGATGTTTAATATTGCAAACTTTCGGCAGTGAATGCATACTTCTTTAGGCAAAATAAAGAGACGCTAATCAACAAACTGAAATTAACCCATTAAAGGACAACGTCCAAAATTTTGGACCCCTGTTGAAACTGCTGTTGCAAAGTCCACGGAAGAGTAATCAGTATGACATTTTTGTTTTAGGTATAATAGGCTTTTACTAAAGTGTTGTCAGGATGATCTCTTTTTAATTGCAAGCTTTCTTTGTTTTACACCACTTTGCATCAGTGATGACGTCCAGGTAAGTGAAATTTCTATATATATTATGGTTTTTGAAATTTTGTTTTCTGGTATATAAGACATTATTATAAAACACAACAGATGCGAAGGTGCATCTAAATTCTTATCGTACAACTGACTACTGCAATTGATGTATTAAAATTTTGGATGCTAACCATTATAGCACAGTTTAGTCAAGCTATAAATCGCTTGTTGCAATGGATTTTATTGACGCAGTCACTGTTTATGCGGCTTTTTTGTAAATCAATGACTGTTATTCAGTTCGAAACAACTTATAATGTAATGGATGAAAGAAAATTCAATGTACATACACTGTTTTGGCTTATCAGGTCTCATCAATATACCTGGCACCTATGAAACTGTGTCGAATTTCGTAGAACTTATGCCAATAATTATTTTAGGTTGACTACGCATGAAGTTCTAGCATTGATAGAAGATGAGAGTGCTAAATTGACAGAAGCTGATTTGGTTTTGCATATTCCTGATCCCGAATTTATTCAACTAACTGATGAAGATTCTGATGAATCGGGCAATGAAACACTAGGTAATGTAAATCATTTGGGGAAAAGAATGCTTAACACGCTCTGTCATTTTGCCCCTCATAATCGCGATGAAGCAGCTGAAATGGATAAAGCATTACCTTCCATCTCGGGTTATTACCTGCTGCAACAACCGAAGAGAAACGGAAGAAAGCCAAAGTATCTCTGAAAGTTTTATGGCGAAAAGAAGTTCTGTTTTTGGCATAAATCACTCGAAGCTCATTGTTAAATTAGTAGACGACGAAGTTTCAACTGTTGCCATTGAACTTGAATTGCTTAAGATGTTTATGAATGAAATTTTAAACCAAACTAGTCTTTACGCTCAGCAAAAGAACTTTTCACTGAACGTCACAAAAAATAAATTGTGGGTGGTATTTGGGGTTTTTCTTCTTTCTGGTTAGCCAAGTATCCAAATGAAAGACTTTGCTGATCAAGAGAAGATCACAGTTCTTCCATTTTATCGAACGCTATCTGATGCAGGAGGTTTGAAAGCATAATTCACCAACTTCATTTCAAGGACAATTCGGGAATCAATCCCGATGGTCGCCTTTACAAGTTCAAATCTCTTTCAAACCATTTTGTTAAGAAATTTTTAGATCTTGGAGTTGTTGAGGAGCATCTCTCTGTTGACGAATCCATGATTCCTTAATTTGGTAGGCACTATTCTAAGCAGTTTATCAAAGGAAAACCAATACGATTCTGCTACAAGAACGGGGTATTGTGTTCATCGACTGGATATATGCTTGCCTTTGACGTTTGCATTGGAAAAATAATTTTCTTGATCAAGACCATTACTTAGGTGTAAAAGGAGAAATACTAAAAAATCTTTTCTTGAAAGCAAGTGTGCCACAGAACAAAGGTTACTATTGATAGATATATGGCTGACAGAATGCTAAGAGAGTTTAAAATATTAGGCAATAGGTTTGTTTTTATGATGGCGGATATCACTTTTGTGTCGGTTTATTCGTTGTCTGATACTATTTCTAGTTTCTCCGATATATATATAGCTTTGCGACAAAGTAAACAAAGAGCACTTAAGTGACATCGGAAGAAGTGCCTGAATCTTTCTTTGATGGTGATTTTGTACTTTTTTGGTCCTGTCGTAATATCATTGTTCTGGATGTATGAGCAAAGCTGGCACCTGAGAGCATTACTTTGTCCTCAACCTAACCGTGGTACTTTTCCTGCAATTTTCCCAGATGCTCAAGAATTCAAACTTTCTTCGCATTCTGTCAGCATTTTCAAGTATCAGTGTTAAAACGAACCAAGTCTAACCGGAGACAACGGCAGATCGAATAACAAAAAATTATTTCCAAATTCAACTGCTTTCAAAAAGAACTGAACTAGGACTATAGGTTTCTATTACATTACATTAAAAAACATTAATTGGCTTCTTCCTTTTGTTGTTATTTCTTTATTTATTTCCTCCGCTATTCTTATTTTACATGCTTTCTCCATTGTTACTTTTATTTTTTCTCACTGGTTTTTACTTCCCGATATTTTTATTAGGTATACAAACAGGACTAATAAAATTTTTTTACCTTATTCCGCTTTTTATTCTTTTTTGATGTTCTATATCTTTGTTCTCTTATTTTTGAAAATCTTTTGTTCCTGCCATATTTTTCGTGATGTCATTGTGCATATACTTATCGTTTTATGTATTGGCATAGTTATTAGTGTTAATTTCAGTTCGTTGATTAGTCTCTTATTTATTTTGCCTGAACAAGTGAGCATTCACCGCCGAAAGTTTGCAATATTAAACGTTAAAGTCGACTAAGAGTGTCGTTTTCAAGTTATTATCTGCTACCATAGAAGTCGGCACGGTTGTACAAGCTATACTCTTCTCGTGAAGATTTGTTTTTGTGCTTAGTAATCGTTTTTAGTAATTCGCACTTCTTCATGACAAGTGTGAGTGATCTTGTTTATTCGGTCTGCATGAATTGAAGAAGAGAGTACTAATTTTATCAAAGAATAAAAGTTACGGAGTAAGTCTCATCAATTAATTATTTGAGTGTGGACCTAAAAGAGGAAAACAAGACAGCCAAGACGCGGGCAATAGAATGTCCCAAAAATCTCCTTGGGCTACAAAACCTACAGATTACCTTCCTTTATCATAATCTTTTACCATGATCTTGTACTTTTTTGTGAAAATATTTGTTTTACCGAAACTAAATTAGAAACATGAGAAGTGTTTTCAGAGATTGAATTCGGTTTTTCGGGAAATTTCATTACACAAGAAGAAGAGTTATTTTAAAATGGGTTACAGATTTCATGAGGGCGTTCAAATGTATTTTATGTTCTTTTAATGTATTTTAGGTATCAACTTAATTTGCGCACTCCAAGTTAGCCCCAACCATGGTGGCTCTTCGCTTAGCAGACCAGGACGGTCATCCGCAGTTTCCCCTAGCGCCTATGACTATTGTTGTAGTGTTGAGTAGGTTATATTTTCTTTGTTTTTAAGCGTCATGAGGTAAAAATATGTTGAATGAATTGATTACAGCGCTGAAGTATTTTATAGCCAATACGCAAAGCGATCACAGCGAAAGATTTTTTTTGGCAAAATTAAAACTTTTGATAGAAAAACAAACCCACCTGCAATCGACAAAACGTAGGCTACGTTCACACAACAAAAGGAAACAGTCAGTTGTTTTATTTTATATAGGCATAATTTATGCGCACTCTGTCTTTGAATTGAGCGCGTTTCAGCAGGTTTGTCAGAATGTCCCGAATTTTGCCAAATTACAAAATTGGGATCAAAAATCGGGTGATGGCTAGAAAAAAGATTTTCACTTCTACATGGGTCCAAAATCTCAACGATGACTAAAAAAATAAGGGTCTTAAACCTGTTTTGAGGTTTAAGTAACAGTTTTTCGGGTGATATGTACTATATTGTATAGCAGTTGTCCACATGTTATGTTTCATTTCGGTTTAATGCTACAAAGATACAGCAAGATGTTTATATAGCTCTCCCAAGGCATATCATATAATGAAACAAACAAAGCAACTGAGTTAAGACATTGATCGGAGGTCGGTAAAAGATTATTTTCAGGTCACAAAGATGATCCTTTTTTTCGAAAGTCATCCAGATTTTTGTCCAAATTGGTGTTTTGGGGCAAAGTTGTAATGAAGACCAATATTTTTTTATTTTTGAATTGAGGAGGCTTTTCTATAAAAATTTGTGACACTAAATTAGTGCCAGGCTGTCACGAATAATGATTTGTAGCATCTTTAAAAACTGTTATTTTGATAATACGTCATTTGAATCTATCTTTTACCGAAATTGTTTACAACATTTGGATCGTAAGATTGTGACTGTGATGTAATCTTGGCGAGTGGTCAACTCGCTTGTCTATATTGTGACATAATGGTCATTAACATTGATGCGTTTTCTAAAATCTTCCAAAATATCTACCTCCCTAATGGAATCTTTTGTAAAAAGCCCAGGCCACTAATGCAAAAATGTGAAATTTGAGAAAAAGCACCCACACCACGTTTTAAATCTAACCCTAATCCTAATCCTAATCCGCATAGTTTGGGTTAGTACCAATGTGGATTCTTATATATGATTTTTTTGGCGGGGGCTTTGTACAAAAGATCCCCCTAATGTTCTTTGCTTAGTATATGCATGACCAAAAATCTAAACAAAAAGAGAGAGAAATAGAAAGAACTGCGTAAATTTATTCGGCGAATAACTACTCGTTATGGGAAGCGTTTAAGGCCAAATGGAGCTGATAGTTGTTAAAGTTGGTAGTTCAGGTTTAGGTTAAGTTTAATTGTGAATACGTTTCTTGTTGTTTCAAACAAGAAGCGCAGCAAATCTTTAGCTGGTAGATTAAATATTTGGCATTGAAAAGGCAAGGTATCAGTACAGTTGCAGTCAGGTAAATTGTCCGAGCGACGCATTAGGTCTCCTCAATTTTAAATTACTATAGTTGAGATAGGATCAAAATTTTATGCGCGATACAGGCCACGCTCATAAGTGCCCCTCAAATCCTTCCTCTCCACGCCTCTGCAAATGAGTTTTGCGAGCCCGACAACGGTGACCTTCAACTTTTTGATTTATTGATATTACAAGAGCGTCACCTTGGGATATGAAAAGCGGTGGCGTTAATAAAATTTTATTGATTATGTAAAATACCAAGTAGTATCACTCACATTGTCTTCTTCGTTAGTGATAGATTCTTCCTTAGCAACCGGTGCTTCATTGTGCAAATATACACTGTTTGTATTTCCGGACTTTTTCTGTGATGACAATCTGAAAAACGTGCCATTAATGACTATCAGTGCCGCCATTTCCCACTGCTTCCTCCGGGAGCGTGCGGGCACTTTTTGAAGGCAACAGTTGGCGCCACGGCATTTTTGATAATCATGACCAGGATTTTTGGAAGAGGGTAACCAAAATTATGAAAAGAGTCTTCGTTGTGGTAAGGATTTTGGATGCCCGAAAAAGTATGATTGCTCTTCCTCATTTTGAAACAGATATCATTGCAGTAAAAATGCACTGTGCAAGAAGTTCTCGCAATTTATAAGCTGATCTAAGCAGAAACGATGATCTTATGTTCAAATCTCTCCACGATTACGTTGTTGCGCTGTTGAAAAGGTATTTCACAGCATGTTACCCTGTTGTGTTGCAATACTTGGTGTAACAATGCGCTGAACCAGCACTACTGACAACTCCCTGAAGGCTATATTTTCAAAGGTTTTCTAATGATTACAAAATGAAGGTCAGTCACTTAAATTCAAAAATAAATAAATAGACCACCAAACTGTACTCACTCTTTTATCTTTTTATTTTTCTTTGATAGATAGTAGCAATAGGCAAAAAAAGCCACAAGAAGGACAGCTACCAAACACACAACCGCCGGCAAAACAAGCATCCATAAAACAAGAATGTTTTCACAATAAAAGCCAATGTACCACCAATACCGATAAGAGGGGCACCTATATGAAATCACAAAAAATTAATCTGGTACACAATGAAATCATATAAATAGCCGCTTAAAAATTGTACTAAAGAGAAAGGAGGTAAAGCTACGCAGATGGGTCAATACACTCCTCCAAAAATGTGTGAGTATCAATTTGCTATGAGCTTGTTTTTGTTGCTGAATAAAGGCGTAAAGGAAGATAAAGTAAAAAAGGGACAAAATGTCACTTTTTTTAGAAGTCACCGCTAAAAGAAGGAAAGTTTTGGATCATTAAAATATATTTGCGGCAGGAACTTTCGAAGCTGCATCAAGCGTCGCAAACTCTTGTGAGATCTCTATGCAAGAATGATTTATTATGAGGGTATTCACGGTTTCTCTGCTTCGCACTTAGCAAGAAAGACGTGGTTGGAAGAAAAAGCCGGCAAGTTTGCTCATTTTGTATTAGGGTAAGGCACTTAACGGAAAACCTCCATCTTTATGGGATAGACAGGTAGAGGGGTCAAGCGGCCTATCCGTCGTGGCAACGTAGTGTAGCCAAATACTTGCCGACAGAGTAGCACGAGATCATACGCATAAGGTATAAATATATATATATCGTTTAAAAGAAGAAAAAGATGTATTACACGCGTACCAACATTTTTTGTTGTCCTCCCTCCACTTCAAATCAAAATTCTGGTTTCTCCCTTAATGTTGGTGCCAGAACGGGGGATAAGGAGGCGGCTTCCCCTAGCTTTTTCGCTTTTTTGTTGGCTGTCACCAGTGGTCAGGGTGAAACTTCTGTTCCGAGCAAGTTCCATAAACATCCGGACCATGTGCTTGTCCGGCAGAAGTCTCAGCAGCTTGTAGGTGAAGCCACGGTGCCAGACAGTGTTATAAGTAGCTGTCAGATTGACAAACACGGCACAAGCCTTTTTTGCCTCAAAAAAATTCTGAATGTTTTGCGTAAGCAAAACGACTTGATCTACGGTAGACTTTTCGTGCCGAAATCCAGCCTGTTCCTTTGGAAGCAAAGGGCCGACTATTGGTTCGACACGATTGTAGATCAGTCGTTCGAGGATCTTGTGAGGAACATAGAGCAGAGAGATGGGATGGTAGCTCTGTAGGTCCTCTACAGGTTTTGAAGGCTTAGGGATCGCAACTACCAGCGCCCTTCTTCAGACTTTTGGAATTTTGAGTTGGCGCAAGCAGGAAGAAAGGAAGCCAGGTAGCCAGAACTTCAAGCCGGAACCAGCGTGGATTAAAAGCTCCGAACAAATAGAGTCAGGTCCCGGAGCTTTACCTGGTTTTAAGTGATGGAGGGCAGCAGAAAATTCTCTTCGAGAAAAATCTCCGGAGATATTCACTGCATCTGGAGCAATGGCCCTCCGAAAGTCAGACAATTCCTGCATAATGGATCGAGAAATCTCTCAATTTGCACTCTCGTATTTCCCGTTTTTTACCAGCTGGCTAGCAATAGCATTTACTGAAACGGGGCATTGACGGGGGGATTTCCGTGACCTACCAGTAAGATTGTTTAATGTACTCCATGCTACCCGACTAGAGTGTGAAAAGTCGATGTTCTGGACAGCTTCAGACCATCGACTCCTCCGTTTCCTGTCAAGCCTGGCAAGCACAGCTGTTTGCCACTTACAAGGCCTTGCCAGAACATCGGTAACAGTAGATGCCCTACCGTTTGGGCAGAATTGGTTTCGGTCTGTCATACGAGTTCGGAGGATAGGCGTACTCACGGACCGGGCTACAAGAAAGCATCTGCCGTCCAGCCATCAGTGGCAGCTTATCACAGTACAAGGAGCAACGCAAAAACTTGTACTAGGGGTTCTTTTTAGTTTTAAAAAAACTCTGTGCAACTGTTATAGGAGCGTTATACCATCAATTTTTTAAGCTATGAGAAAAGCATTGAATTTCTGCCGCCTCGCGACACGTACTTCTTTTTAAACCTGTTGTCTATTTCTTTATTTTAGGCTTTTAGCGGTTTACTCATACTGTTATTTCAGCATTCCTTTAGTCATCATCAATATCACCATGCCCAGAAAACAAGGTCGTTCAAACAATATCCAAAAAGCGCTATCTAAAGCAAATTCATTTGTGGGACAATCAAAAGTCACGGATTCAATTTTTTGTCAAGGGAAGCAAGGTCCGGTTCCACCAGTACTTCTACCTTTGTTCAAACATTAACTTCGAGCGAACGTGCCAACTGCCCAGGTTCATGGAAGCAGGGTATTCCTCACAACTAAGCTGAAGCTATACGGCAGTATATGTTATCTACAAGAGGCATTTCCGTTGTGAACTCTATCCCAAGTCAAAGTGCTCTTTCCAAAATCTTGTCCCCTTTGCCTACATAACATTCTGGTGCCCCTGCCGCTAATCAGTAATGAACACGTTGTTTGAAAAGCCTTTCCATTTTTTTCTTCCGAAAGAGACAAAACGAGAGTGAGTAAAACAAAGGGAGTGTGAGAAAAAGAAAAAGAGAGAAAGAGAGTGAGAAAAAGAGAGAGAAACCAAGAAAAAGGAAAATTTAATTATTGCTTTCGCCTAGTGTACTGAAAACCTCGACACAAAGAAATAATCGATCTTACTCAAAAGCCAGAGAGCGCTAAAGAAGTGCTTGGCTGTCGAGTCAAAGGAGGCTGGGCCAATGATAAAAATAACGACAACTAACCAGATGCAAGAGCGCAACCACGACCAAAAAGTAGGGAGCCAACTTTCACTTAACTTCTGATACGAAAATCCCCTCACCCATTTTTCTAGTGATCCTCTCACGTAATAATTAGAGAGGAGCTTATTTCTCCCCCTTTCTTTTGGCTACTTTTGTGCCTTTTTACTTACAGGCATGTTGGTATTTGAAACGGTCTTTCGTGGACACAAGTTCCATCATTTTTGCAGTATTCAGTTTTGCAAAAGGATTTACATTTGATTGTACCGCCATCTAATGTCTCAGTGCAAAAAAGATAAGTCCCATTGCAAATGACTTCGGAACATACGCTATTTTTTCCTGAAATGTAACATGAGATTTGTATTAATTCATCGAACAAATGAACCCAGGAGATGAAAAATAAGCGAGAATAGGAGACTGCAACTTGACCTTATGATCTTTGAGACAATTGTTTTCAATTGAAATCGTTTAGGTTCATAAAATCATATTTTGAACCAAAACGTGAACTTGAAAGCAGTTGACAATTCCCATCGGTCATGCCGCGTGCAACGTTTCACATCGAGAGCTACACCAGCTGACATCCGACTGCAGTTTTGATGTACATGCCATCACATGACTGTTGACATGTACGTAGTAAGTTAGGATGAGCAGCAAGTTGCGATTTGATGGAGAAAGACAGTATAGCGAAACAAACTTACAACCTTTGCATAAGAGGTCAACCAGTCACGAATACATGCCGTGCAGTCGACGCAAGCTTTCTAAACCCAAAACCAAAGCTAGTGGAAAACCATTGTTTTGTTCTCGTGTAATAGTAAATCTCAGACTGTTTGAAAAGCGCAAAGCGAAGCAAACCTATCATGAAGCACACCATGTCGACCCAAAGTTCTTTTGAAAAAAAAGTTCATCAACCAACTTGTGAGCACCTTTTCCGCGCCAGGTAATTAAAAGTTTCTTCAAAGCCAAACGAAAAATCTTTACACCTACTGTAATAGGGCACTTCCTTAGAAAAAATTAAGCCGATCCTTGAAGTTCCCCTTACTCTGGCAAGAAAAAAAACACACTGAGTATAAACATAAAACAGATTATGCTCTCCTAAAACGTCTGATATAATTTTTTTTTCCAAACATCAGGTGACAGCTTTTATAACTGCTGTTTCTTTTGTTAATTTGGCCTCATCTTGTAAGCGCGATTGATGTAAACAATGAATATTGATTCATTTTTAAAAGTTTATTATCTTTAAGATAAAACTATGGTAAAAAATAGAACTTAGCGCCAAAACTGACCTGAAAATTTAAAATTTTCATCATTAAATTCAAACGTGTAATAAAAACTAAGATCAAGTGCTGGGCTGCCAATATTATTTTGTAATTCTTGGTAATTTCCAATGGTATTTTTAACGAGAGCGTCGCTAATGTTCGGTGTTGCTTGAAGCATTTCTACGTTGTAGGACACGTTGTAAGTCACCTAAAAATCAGTCAAATTCTAAACTTTGTTACGTTTGTCTACCACGTGGCATATCGCTGGTGGTCTCCAGAAATAACGGGAACGCGAACAAAAGGATTGCATTGACGTGTTGTGGCGGTGTTTTTAAAAAGGACGTGAGTTTCAGCTCTACGCAATAACCTCCATCTTGATATCAGACAGGTGGCGGGGTCGAGCAGTCTACCCATCGTGATGGCCCAGTCTAACTAAAGATCAACAAAAAGGGCAAATGACAAAGATGCCCATGCGAAGAAGTACCTGTTGCTGAGTCCTTGGAAAAACAATGCACTGCGATATTTTACATCATTACTGCGCTTGAGGTAGCAATGCACTCTTCCAGCAGTGTTGATAACTCCGAAACAAGTCTTAACTCAACATGTCCTGTTTAATACTGTAAACGTATTCTTGCGACTGAAAAAAGATCTTATTCAAATTTATGTGCAGGACCATATTTTGGAGTTGATTTCAGGAAAAAAGAGGAAGTGAGGGGTATACGTTCTAAATTTGTTTCTTAAATGTCATAAAAAGATAGCTAACCATCCATGTTTTAAATTTTTCAGAAAAATAAGTTTTTCTTCCGACTTTTACAAAACCAAAATATTGCAAATAACTTGAAGATAAACTTATTTCTTTAGGAACCATGAATAAAAACACCATAGATTTTCGTCTCCTCACGGACATGTTAACACGGTGGAATATAGAATTTTTTCAAAGACAAATCAAATTATGACTCGCTCGCTTAATCTTGAAACAGTAAAGTTGGAAGATAAGCTGAGATTTTAATCTTGAAGTCTTTAAATTTCAATCGCGAAATCTAATTTTATTTTCAAGGAACCGATAACTTTGAAATCTTAAAATCTCAGTTTATTTTCGAGGAATTGATAAACCTAACATTTTAGTTTGTTTTGAAGGAACTAAACTTGAAATCTCAGTCGTTTTTCAGAAACTGAAATTTCGAACTTAAAACTTTGAAATCTCAGATCTTCAAATCTTGAAGTTTCAACTCCTAAACCTCGAAATTTTTGTTTGTCTCACAACTTTATCGTTTTAAGGTGCTGTTTTGTCTTTTGCTAAATTCTTACTTTAGCTCTGATGAAATGCCAGCGAGGGGACAAAAAAAGCTTTGGCGTTTTGACTTATCATTCTTGAATACATAAGTTCATCTTCATGTTGTAGGCACAGAATTGATTTTGCAACAAATATTTTTTCGTAATTACTAGTGTAAGATATGGCGATACATCTTTGCTTTGAATTTGCATCAAAGGAACATCTTCAAATCCGCACAGGGGAGGATTTTCAGGAGGGTCGTAGTAAAAAAGTGCCTGAAAGTACAACAATGATCAGAAACTCCTTCGTGTTAGTTTGAATAAAACGAAAGGAAATTCTCTGGAAAAAACGATCTTCCTGTGATTGGGATAATTATTCCCAAAAAAGTATTTGGCTAATGAAAGATTTTTCACGTTTTCGTGTTGAAACCTTTAAGTGAGCGAGTCATAATCTGCTGTCGCCGCGAGGCTTATTTCAGTTACACGTAGACCATTGTTGCACGTGTTGATAAAATCAATTGATGCCGTCGGCATTTGCGCGAACTGCTTAAAAAGTTAACTCCGTCTGCAGTGGCGCTGACAGCAAGAAGAAGCGACGCCGTTAACGTCAACTTAAAGTGGCGCGAATTTACTTCTTGGTTGAGAAAGTTTTTAGCTTGGTTTCCACTCTACCATTCCATTTTATTTTTTCTGCAAAAACACGTGCATTTGAAAATGTTTATCTGTAAACCTGCTCCGTTTCGCTGGAGTACTGGAAACAGTTATTACGAAATAAGCGGTTGTCGAATCATAAGTGAATAATAAAACGACAAGAAAGAATTTAAAACAAAAGAGAAATTCAATATTTTATTTTTGAAATAATTAAAGCTTCGCGCTAACGATTAGAACAAGGGATCTCAAACTGGGAGGCACCTTTTCTGGGGGACGTGCGAGGCTCATGAGGGGATGCGAGGTCACGGGGTGTGGCCCTCACTCTGGTCCCAGTCGCACGAAAATTGTTCAATATCTGCGCTTGAAGAAATTGATCACCAAAAAAATAAAACAGGACTTTAAGTTGTTTTGGAGAGGAAAAGTGTGAAAATAAACGCTTTAAAAAGTTGATCTCAAAAAAGGTCCTTACTTTATGTTTAGAAAGCAAAAGGGTAAAGTTGACCGCTTTTAAAACTTGATCTTCCGAAGAAAAGATGGTCTTTATGTATCAAAGGGGGAGGGACACCGCATTTGCTTGGCATTGTCAAAGGGGGCGCTTTTCAAAAGTTTTAGAACCGTCGGCTTAGAAATTGGCAAATTAAGTTTCGCGGCTACCACTTCCGATAACTTCTTTAAAAATTGCCGTTGCTTGCGTCAGCACGGGCGAAAAGTCAAGGCCGACATTTGACGGCGCGAACGTTCAACACTGTACATAAAACTACTTGTATTTACATCCGCTTCTCAGGTCGAGTCGCTGGTTACGAAATTTTTTTCTACAAAAAGCACACCAACCAAAGAGCCTAAAAAAGATTGTCATAAAGCGCTTTTCTCAAGAGCGCAACATCGCGGAAGCCATAAAAGCATTGAACTTGCAATCTCAAGATTTCCAACAGGTTTTTTTTACGAGAACGGCAACGTTTTGGTTGTTGCGCCTAACCATCTTAATCCTTGGGATGGAGGCCGGCGTAAACGGCAATTCACGTTCGTTACTGTCAATCCAATAAAAATTAGGTAAACACAATGAATGCGAAGTGGTTAGAGCATCCGCTTAACAGTCGGTTATTGGGCCATTTGAAAGACTTTGCAAAAATGGTACACATAGATTTCCCGCTTGGCGGTCAGCTATATGAGCAATGCGGAGAGTTAATGATGAAACTGAATTAACTTGGAGGCATGATTTGGCTGAAACATGTGCAGAGGCTATAAAATCGCCATTGGTAAAAAGCAAAAAAATATTGCGCATTCCATTTATTCTATCGGTTGTGGTTGAGTGATAGAAGAATCATTTTATATAATTTTTATATTGTAAAGCCCAACATTCTTACCGCTTCGCGGAATGTGGTCGGGTTGAATCTCGAATTGATGCTTACCGGTTGAAGTCCAACAGTGGTTTCATATACTTTTGCGATTTTGGAATCTGAAATTCACGACAAAAAATTAAGCTTTTAAACATTTGTCTGAAAGACTTGGTCAAAGGCCGATGTAATCACGTTGTAACTGAAAGTTCTTGGTGAAATAGAAAATTTGTAGCCAGGAAAGTGGCCGTCGCCCTTCTGGCATTTTCAAGACTTTTACGAAAATTTGAAATGAAAGGAAAATCACTTTAAAGAAAGGGGCTGCATTCGGAAGAAGAATTGGTGTAACTTGGTTCATTTCTTCGCACTTCTTTCAAATACTGTACAACTTTCCGATTAGTAGGCTACAAACTTGTCGACATATCTTTACCAATTAATGGAACCTGGTCTGGAAATTTCACCAACGGATAAGCAGGATCCGCTGGATTTTCTGTGTAAATTGAAGGTATCACAGATTTTTTCGAAGAAATCCACAAAGGACATATCGCCCCACCTGCAACAAATAATAAATCGATCGCAAGGACAAGGATGTGGTTTGGGTGGAGGGAAATCAACTGAAAAGATATGCAAAGGCAATCAAATAGAAGAAAAGTTACAAATTTTTTAAAAGCAACCTTCAATTTCGAGGCGATTGTTTTCTTTCATTTTTTATTTTTCACTCTGCATTTCTTTCTTTCACTTGTTTGGAAGATGTAACTGATTGTGCGGCAGTGACGTCACTGGCAAAAAGGAAAATAACCCTTTTTTGAAAACAACTTTTGAATCTTTCGTAGAAAGCCTCGCCAAAAAAACATCCCCGGCCTCTGCAGTACTTAAAAGGTGGGGGTGGGGGGGGGGGGTGGGGGTGTTTTTCTCAAATCTCACATTTTTGCATTAGCGGCGGCGGCTTTCTACAAAAGATCCCAATTTTTCTATTTTTTGGAAGACACTTTGGACGATAGCTGGGTAACTTTTTGATGAGAATCTTTTTTAGAGAACACTTTTGAATGTAGTAAAATGTTCCGACCGGTTGTAGTGTACCCTAATCGTTTTGTCAAGACTGCACCAAATGAGGTGGCTGTTGTACCAAAAATGTGAGGTAGACTTAACTAGCTTCTGTTAAATAATTCAGGTTAAATTCTATTTCAACTTACCTACAGATTGGAAGAGAAAGCAAAGCTCACATAGAATAAATGTGAATGCTAAAACAGATTTCGACATTCTGTGAAAAATGGTGCAGAATTTCAAAAAGTCATAAATAATACTCTCTATCATTTGGCCTTACTGTACACTTGTTCAAAGTAGCCTATTCTGTCGTTGAAAACCCTGCTTGTTTAGACATTCTTTCAGTTCTCCAGTCAAGCTATCTAAAATTTTTGTACAAGCTTGGTAAACTTGTTCGTTTTTAGATCTGCTATTCTGTGCTTACCAACGGTTGTATTGGAGAATAAAACATTTTCTTGTAGAGACTTTGTGAATTTCAGTTAACAGGGAGATTTAGAAATCATTTACTAATGACTTGGCAAATAAACTTTTTGTGGATATGCGTATCGTAGAAATTGTTTTGAAGTTCGGAAACTTCACATAGCCCTACTAATACAAGGCAAACCTTTGTTGGCTCGTCCAACTACTAGAATTAGATCTTTTGTAGAAGCCGCCGCCACTAATGCAAAAATGCGAGATTTGAGAAAAACACCCCCGCTACGTTTTGAGTACTGCAGATTGTGCTCGCCACGTTTTAAGTAATTGAGCGATGGTGGGGTGTTTTTTGGCGGGGGCTTTCTAGAAAAGATCCCTAGAATTTAAAGGCAGCTTAAAAGACACTTACGAAACTGGTTTTAATTCTCTTTCCGAGCATTACCAAAAACTGAACAAAAAATATCTATAGTGTCCTCTTTTACATCGCCAATTCAGTTGGAGTTGCCTAATGTGGAAAAAGAAATATAAAACGGCGTTTACTCCGTAGGGGCCTAGCGGCTAGAAAGTGTTCTGGTGAAAAAAACCTGTTGCGAGCAGGAGATAGGGTACTGTGTGGTTAAATTTCGAAGAAAATACGGCACGGAGTTACGTACAGTATTTTCTGGCATACAACGATGCGATACGAAAATGCGGGTTTTTTTCTGTTACGTACCGTGCTCTTTCCGGAGGCCTGATCTTAAGTCCGTAAGAGGTTTACTTTGTTGAAACCAAAAGTCACAGAAAGTTCCAACTTCACAGCTGAAACAAAAATTACATTATTATAGCGTAAAATTCAATTAGTTGCTACAAGTTTGACCTTACTTAAGTTTATTGACCTAGAACTTTCTTGAACTCTGCATTTTATGACGTCACAAACATGTTTTAAAGTACCATAAGTCTGAAGAATTTTCTAGGAGATTCACTCTGTGATGTAACAATTGTGTTTTGCAATAGTATAGTAATCGTGGGATAGTCTTTGCTGTATTAGAAATCTAAGTTCATCGCTAGCCTCTTGCATTACTACGCTAGAATTATCTTTTGAACCTTCTAGAACTTAACGTTTTGTGTATACAGCATAGAGCTTTGTTACGATTATTAATTATCCTAGATCGTAGATCCCAGTGAGATTCTGTTACTCGAAGAGGAGTTGTATTATTTTAGATTGTAGATTATAGTTTCGAGTGGGATTCTTGTGGGATACTGGAATAGTGTTAAGAGAATGTTTTTATTCTAGTCGATTTAGCTGTTCCCAGAGTGAGTAATTAACTATTGTCAGAACGCAGAAGTACTCAGTGCAGTACTGAGTTTGCTTGGAGAACATTTTGGGAGTGTGATTCCCATTGGTGCGTTTGGGATTTTAGCCAGCGATTATGGGAGCTAGTGAGTTTAGTTGTGTTACCCGAGGATTACTGGAAGAGAATAATATCAGTGGATGTTGTTTGATTATCACTATACAGTGGATTTATTGCCGTGGATTTATCGGCAACGGCAAGTACTGTATTTGTGGAATATATTCTTCTCGTTGAGAAGTGTTTAAAGGTTTTCTTAATACATTTGAGTTATTTTTTCGTCTTAGTGAAGAGTGAATGCCTCTAAAAGTTAACGTGGGAACAAAAGAGGTCTACGAGCTATTAATTAAAACTATCATTCCAAGATTCCAAATTCGCGTCGCCTTACGCCAACAGCTTTTTACAATAAGAAGTAGAAATTTTATTGTTTATTTCTTTCGCATGTTTACCGAATTTGTATTTAGATTTATTTAGATCAGAGGTATAATTTTTATTTGTAACCAAAGCTGCTACGGCGGTAAGTAACTGAAAAAACTGCATTGAAAGTTGTTTAAAAGGGTCGAGCGAGAAATTTTATCGGCAGCAAACTCTTTTGTTATGGAGTAAACAAGGCTACTTGTACAGCAGAAGGACGTCAATATGAATATAAGCCAAAAAGGGGCTCAAACGTCCATGCTACATCTTTAGTTGGTCACTTCAAAAGAAAACATCCTCTACTTCAAAGCCGTCAAAGAAGAAAAGAAAAAAGCCCAAGGCGTCAAATATAACTTCTTATTTGGAATCGCAATGGCAAGGAACAAGTAATGCAACTGTTGAAAAACAACTTGCAACAATGGTTAAATTTCCAATCGCAACCAAAAGTATCAAAGATTAAAGCTGTCACCATTAATGATTTTCCTTTTCGCACCTTTGAAAAATCCGGCATCGGAATGATGCTTGCTCCTATGTTAGATTATCTAAACCTAAAACTTACAGCTTTCAACGTACGAGCAAGGACCACTGTTGCTTATCAGAGAAAGATAGTAAAAACCAAACAAACATTTGCTGGTAAAATGAATTTGGTTAAAGTAGACTGGTGCACTCGAAGAAAGCGTGATTTTGTTGGAATAATTTGCAAGCAGTGATGGACGGTAATTTTCGAGTTACCAGTGCAGCTGGGAACGCTTTACACGAACGAGCGATAGCTGCTGCAATTGGTAAAAGCATTGCAAGCTGCTTGGCCAACTTGGTATTTCGGAGAAACAAATTTACAGCCTCACGACAGACAACGGATCCAAAGTTTTAAAAGTTATGGAGCTAATGAGAAGTGATTTTGCTCTGTCCGAAAATTTTTCTGATCGGATCGATGACGAGGATGAATGTGGTGTAACTAAAGCTTCGACACAAAACTTTGGGAAGACGTAATAACTGCCCAAAATGGAGTCATTACCGTCAAGATTACTGTTTACACATTGCAATCTGCATGACTACTTGAAAAGCTAATTCTAGCGCCAAAGAAGTGGTGTCAAAAGTGAGTGATGTCGCCAAAAAGACAAACAAGCAGAATATCAGAAAGTTGTTTAAGCACAACAACCAACCTCTTCCTAGACTGAATCGTGAGTCACTTTGGGGTTTAACGTTTTTAATGATTGAAAGTACGTTGCTTGTCAGGGATTTACTAGGCCAAATCTCTCTGGTGAATGAATCCCCTCCTTTCGTCAGACGTTGATTGGTTTGCTGTACAGGAGCTTACTGAATCTTTCAAACTAGTTTATGACACGACTACTGCAATTAAGCTGAAGAAATTAACTACTGGTGAGTTCTTCGGTGAGTTGCTAAAGTGTAAAATTCAACTGCAGTGCAAGAGTGTGAACAATGCTTCTTCTTTGGCATTGGCTATGCTTCATGCCATCGAATGCAGAGAAACAACTTTGTTGTCCAACGCTGCTTTTTTTGGCTGCAATTGATGCTGATCCAAGATATTAAGCACTTCTAAAATATTGTCAGAAAATAGTTGCACAAGCCCATGTGGCAGCATTGTGGAGGTGCTTGCAAATGCTACAAGAGTCAGTTGACACGATGCCTAGACCTGTGGCTCTCAAACTTTCATGATCCGTGGCCCCTTACAAAGACTCTCAACACTTGCGGGCCCCTGCTCTTCAATAAAAATACCTAGTTTTGCTTTGAACGGGTTTCCATCAGTTATGTTTAATAATAAAAAGCCAACAAACGAAAGTAAAAGAATAAATGCATTGCAGTCAAAAAATTAAACAAATCACAGTCTATTTACTTTAAATTAACGTAGTCAGTGCGAAGCGTGTTCTTGTACTCGCCTGAGAAGATCTTTAATATTCGACTCCGTCTTGAACTGAGCAAGGCGAAGGTCACTGCATACATTGAGGGAATTTCTGAATTTTGTTTTTATGGACGCCGGATCAGAAAATTCAGCTTCGCAAAGGTAGGTAGTTGCGCATTGAACGAGAATCACGAAAGACTTCTTGCTGAGTAGTGGATGTTGTTTTCCAAGTTCTAGTGATCCGAGTGGTTGTTTTTGTTTTTTAGTTCGTCTGATTTTTTTAGGATCGCTTTTGTAAATTGCTTTTGTTTGCATTGGGGTATCTTCCATTGTCTTTCAATTGTTTTGCTAGTTGATTTGGTGGTATAGGGAATTTCTTGGGCGTTGTTTTCCTTCCTGAGATTTTGTTGAAGATTCTCCAAGCCTTTCGAGATACGTGCGTGAAGTCTATACTTGTAATAGTGTCTATCCATCGTTCATGTCGTTTGCTATCAAGATAATCAAACTAGGCAGTCGCATTCTTCTGTTGCTCGCTGGTTTTTTCAGATTGTAGGTATGTTTGTACCTTTCCTTGCACTCAGTGTCCCAACTGGGTATGTATAATTTTCTGTTACCACGTAGAATGGAGTCCTTAGCAGCAGCCTTTAGTGGTGTTGTGAACTCAGAAAAGGCCCTGGTTCAGGTTGTCCTTGGTTGGAGTTGGTAAGTTATCTGCACATTTATCGGTTAACAGCTCGAACTTGCCCCAATCCGCCTTGTTGAAATTCCATTGGGGTATGGGTCGACTCTTGACAAATGGTAAACTAGGTGGGGTAAATATACAAGAGGGGTGATGCTGAGATCTTGGAAAGGGGTTTGATACCTGTTTCATGGAAATCGCACCATCTGTATTTGAGCAAAAAGTAAGATCAGGTTTTGTTCCTCTTTTCCACCTCCCAGAGAAAAAAGTTACTGATTGTTTGGGGTTGTACAGATTATGAAACTGGTTGAGTGAGTACCGGGTTTCTAGGCTTACACTATTCTTATCTGAGTTTGAGTAACCCCAGGTTTCATGTCGGCAGTTGAAGTCACCAGAGATAATGCAGGTGGTTTTGTGTCTGGGAGTTATAAGGTATCTAATTCAGCAGCTAGGGGATGGTATATGTTGATAATTTGAGTGTTATTGATTTCAATACTAGTCCATTGTGTTGGGCTATTTTCCGTTGAGCATCCAGTATTTGTAAACGAAATCGAGTTCTGAACGAAGGTGACGATTCCGTGGTGTGCATGAGGTATGTGCTTAGCTCGGACGAAACCACTGAGTTTTAAGTTCTGAGGGTTATTTTCGTGGGTTACTTGGACAAGTACAGCCATTACATTTTTGTCAGTAGCAATTTTTCGGAGGACTTCCTTTTTAGAAGATATCCAGCCTTCGATATTGATTTGGAAAATATTGAAAGAGAGTTTATTTGAGGTCGGTTCGTGGCCAGAATCATATGATTCTCGCCCTAAAAAGGACAGTTTCGCTTGACTTGATGTTGGGCATCGTTGTCTTTCACAGCTCCCCGACGCAGTATCAGTTACTTGTTGATTCATAAAGCCTCATGAGATGAGATGAGATTAATGAGTTGCTGCAAATTTCGTCAGTTTACTAACTGCTCAGGGTGAACGACGAGAACGTAAAGCAGCTCCCACCCCAAAACAACAAATTACAGGGTGGGGCGTAAATATGGAAACACATAATAATCAATCTTATAATTTAACGAAACATATATTTAACAATTTACAGACATGTTCGATTACATAAAGGTCAATACAAAGCAAAAATAGAAATTTTGCTCGAAATGGACCCCTTCGCAATTGATTACCGCTTGCGGTCTCCTGCTGAGGTACGCAGCTGTTCCTGTACAAAAAACTTAATTATCTTTTCTCAATAGTAGTTCCTGACTAGACAATAGGGTTTATTGAATAGCCATTGCAATACTTTATCACATCACCATTTGCTTTTGTGGAAAACTTTAGCCAGTTCGAAAATGTCAGGCAAGAGAGAAGCTGTACTCGTATTACACCGTGCCGGAAAGTCGGATTCCGCTATCACGAAGACACTTTCAATAGCGCGATCGTCTGTCTGGAAAACATTAAAAGTTTCAAAGAGAGAGGTGATTTATCTGATTGTCTGAGATGTGGTAGACCGCGCTCCCAACGCTCTAAATCAATGATTAAATGCATCCGAGAGAGGATATGGAGAAACCCGAGAAGATCCATAAGGTTGCTAGCGAAGACCGCTAACATGAATCCCAGAACCCTGAGACGACTTGTCCACAAAGACCTGAAAATCTTCTCTTTTTCTCTTTAAAAGAGACAGACATTGTCCTCTTTTACTCTCCAAGAGACAAATATTTCACTCCCCAAAGCCTGTGGAAAGTTCACCGCAATGTTGACGATTTAAAACAGTCTCGATTGCGAGCGTGGCAAGAAATTCTACAGGAACAGCTGCGTGCCTCCGCCGAGAGAGTTCGCAGGAGACTGCAAGCCGTAATCAATTGCGAAAGGGCCCCATTTCGAGTAAAATTCTATTTTTGCTTTGTATTGGCCTTCATCTAATCGCACATATCTGTAAATTGTTAAATATATTTTTTGTTAAATTCTAACATTAATTTTCATGTGTTTCCATATTTACGCCCCACCCTGTACAACAATATAGCGGGGATATTCCGTCTTTATCCGCAACTAGCTCTCACCTTCAGTTAACTCTAATCATCAATACGGTCCCTCCGTTCGTCCCCACGACACGCTTTGACTCTAATCCTAGTGAATAGTAAATTGCAAAATTTCGGTTGTATACATATAAAGCGAGCAAAATTGAAACTGCCAGACGCACTAGTTTTAAACAAGATTACGCCACAATCTGCAACTTGCTATCACAAGATTCCAATACTATTTACAGGTTAAAGACTTAACCATTTAAGTTGTGTAATGCGACAGATTACAAACAAAGCTGCAATATACCGGATAATTCAAAAACTTTCCACAAAAACGCGTAACAGAACGTTACGAGGGAGGTCTACGACGTAATAATAAAAGCTACAAATTTAAGTTAAACTGGCGAATACTTAATATCGTAACATTTGGGTTTTGCAATACCAGTGAAGGCCTCTGCAAAGCCATCTATTCGAGCCTTTGCTCGTGGCCCCTGGAGAACCGCTTCGTGGCTCTCATGGGGGCCAATGGCTCCTTTTGAGAAACCCTAGTCTAGACTCATCCTCCGAATCTAAAAATGGAACTACTCCTGCATGCAGGGTTGATATCATTGACGAGATACCCGCCACTTCGAATGCGTGCAATGCCAGCTCATCACAATCACCACGGGGTGAGCAAAATGTAACTGATATGATTGAGTACTTCAACAACCAAGCCCGTCTCCTCAGAAACACTAACAAATTTGGATGGCGGCACAAGCAAGCAGAATCCAGTCTTAAACGCATTGTTAATGTTGCTCTTGCTTTACCAGTTACTCAAGCCAGCGTTGAAAGAACTTTTTCGGGTTTAAGATACACTCTAAAAGAGCTGAGACTTGGGATTAAAGAAAACATAATCGAGGCAATAATGCTTCAGCGTCGCAACACTTGAACCTTTTGTTTACAGTATAATTAGGCTGGCTTTCAAAAACGTTTGAACAAGTTTTTTACAGTTTGTTCTTTCTTTGCTGTTTTTGTTTTTTGATGATGATTGGTTGATAACATCAACATCAGTGCTATTTTGATCGTTAAGAATAAATTCAATTAGTATATTATCAAGCTGATGCTCTTTACTATTATGTAAAATAGTTGGTTGAAGGTTTGTTGAGTTACCCGGTTTTTTCAGTATAGTAAAATTTGCGTAGCCTCTTTACTTCTGCTGATATTTATCTTAGGACACATGTGCTGTTACGTAAGAACAAAAACTGAGGAAAATAATTGGTACAGAAAGGTAAAGTATTACCGTACATAAAAATTCCGCACCGTACTATTACGTAAGGTATTTTAGTCGAGTACAAAAATTCGGCACGATATTTTTTGGAAGTACAGAGTACGGAAAACCATTCTATACCGTGTAATACCTAATCCCCTGGTTGCGAGTAAAAAGTGCCAGAAACTCCATAACATTTCGTTTCATTTTGTCTGGCATCGAAAGGCTCAATTTACGTATCTATCGTTGCCCTGGCCCATTTGTAAGTCTTTACAAGCCATTTCTTAAGCCTATTTTGAATAATCATGGTTTTTACAATTTTTACAAAACAGAAGTGAAATTAGAACAAAATCCAACAAGCGATATGCTACGTAATGAGCCATTTATTTTGTATTCAAAAGTACCCAAAGCGCATTCATGACCAATAGAAAAAGACTTAGAAGTTCCTATTTCTTAAACTATGCTCCCACAACCAAATAGGCTACTTAATGCAAAATTGTGTGAAGTTTTATAAACAGCAGGGATTATTTTTTCCAGTTTTTTTTCAACCATTGAAAGTTTGCTTGCTTTAATTTGATGAGGTAAAAAAGTTTCAAGCCAATTATGATACAAAATTAAATTGTTGAGACTAGGAAAATCTGTAGGCTTACCATGTATCCCGATTTTGAGGCCCTACCCGGTGTCCCGCCCAGTAACTATTCTGCCTCGAAATTTTTTATTTGAAATTTTCTTTTGCTTTATTCACCTGCAATGCACAAATTCTTACTTCATACAGGCTTATACGGTTGAATTTGATTGTTTCAATTTAGCTTAGATTATCAGCGCCGCTTTTTAACGTGTGGTGCTTTCTTTGATTTGTTAGCAGTAAGAGACAGAAAGAGAGGGAGAAACTTGTGGCGACTAAAGATTAAAAAGTTTTTATTTGATTACAAATCAGTTTGAGCAACTGCCCGGCATTGACTGCCGTTTAATGTAGATATTTTAAACAGAAATTTTAGCTGATATTAGAGCAACTAAATTAGTTTTCAGTTTTTAGCTATTATGTTCAAAAGAAAATGTAAGTTTGCAAATGAGCTAAAGCGAGAATTCCCATATTTGAAAGAAGCTGGAAATGGCAATTTGCTTTGCAATCGTTCTGGACCTGTGTTTTCAATTTCCCATGGCAGACGTGCAGATGTTAATAGCCATTTTGGTTGCAAAAATATAAAGTCGCTGTTGAAGCAGCTGCATCCTCATCTCGCGTGACATCTTTTTTTCAATGAAATTGGCTCCAGTACTTCGCTTCTTTTTGCTTGTCACATTGCTACTCAAGGGCAAAATCTTAAAAGTTCTGATTGCACTTCTAAGTTGGTCTCAAAACTGTTTGAACCTAAATTCTCGTTCGGCAGAACCAAGTGTGAAGCTATAATTGTTAAGGTTATTTCCCCGATCTATACTGACAAACTTCGTCAGGAGTTGGATCGAGCTGACTTTCTCACTGTTACAATTGATGCTTCAAACACGAAAAAAGTAAAATTTGTTTCCATTGTGGTTCTTTACTTTCTACCAGAAACTGCCCTTGAGGTGAAGCTATTGAAATTTAAATCGGTTTCCGGAGAAACTGCTGAAATATTAAGCAAATGCCTGCTTTAGGTTCTTGACCGAACAAGATTCAAGGAAAAATTGATCGAATTTTTCACGGACAGTTGCAACACTAACTTTGGTGGTGTTAAAATGAGAGGACAAAATAATGTTTTCTGTAAAAGTTAAGGATAACGTTAAATGGGATCTTGTAGGAATCGGATGTACAGTTTACATCGTTCACAACTGCCTTCAGCTTGTTATGGATACTTTGCCTATGTGTGTACAAAGCCTTGTAAAGATTTATAAATTCTTTCACATTTATCCTGCTCGAGTTTTGGAACGTCAAGAGTTTTGTGATATTGCTGATGTTGATTACAAGCAACTTTTGCTGCACGGCAATACCAGATTTTTGTCGTTGCTTCCTGCTTTGTAGTGGGTTTTTGAGATGTTTAGAGCATAAAAAAGCTACTTTAACTCGCAGCAACTTTGCCCAACTGTTATTTGGCAATGTTTCGAAAACCTAGCTCTAGAACTCTTTCTCAGATTTGTTCATGGACAGTTGAAGGACTTTAATGAAACTATGCTGAAGTTGAAGATGCAAAGGACGAGTGCTGTGGATGTAGCGATTATCTTCACAAAATTGAAGTTGAAGTTTCACGAAAAGAAAGATAGTAACTTTGTTCCGTACCATGCAAAGTGTCTCTTGGAAAAGCTCGAGAAAGATCAACAAATGAATGCAAGGGTGTTTCTCAGCGAAATTAGATATTTTTACGAGAAATGGGAATCATGTCTGGATGTTCATCGCGATGCCTACGAAGGTGTCACACTTCATCTTTGGATGAACTCGAGTCAAAACTTATCGTGGCCACTTGTATGAAGGTCTGCGGGAAAGATTAGCTGCATGTTTACGAAGAAAATAATCGACACCGACTCACTATTCAATAAGCATGTTTTGGTGAAGAACTATATGTGGGAGAGCGAGAGGAGAGAGAGGTGGCAAAATACAACGACATCTCTTAAACAAAAGTGGACCCAATTGTTCCTAGCTTTTATTGACAAAAACATGGCCATTCCAAACTTTCAAAAACTTGTCGAGTTTGTATTTTGTTTGCCTGGAAGATCAGCGCCAATTCAACAAATTTTTTCGATTATGAAAAATATGTGGTCTGATGACAGAAGCATTATGCTAGAACAAAATGCCAAAGCTCTACTGATATGCAAAACTGATATTGATTTGACATGTGGCGAATTTTTTGAGAAGATAAAATCAAACACTTCATTTTTGAAATAGGTGCTTGGCACAGCAAAATGTCATTGATTTGTTGATAAATGTAATTCGGTTCTTGTTGTTGTATTCAATAGCATTGCCGGTACTGTAATTTGTGATTTCCGAAACCCAAAATACCTAATCTTACGGCATGTGTGGTATAGGCCTACGTAATGTGGTTCAGCAATAAATAGAGCACAGAACGGATTTAGTAGCAGCAGTTTACAATATGGGTCCCGGTTTTGTATTTCGAAAAAATGGCAAGCTTAAATATGTGAATCCTATTTTATTCTTTTTCAAACAGCAAAAAAATAAAAAAAACGTTAATTAACGTCAGACGTAGGTTAACGATGACAAAAGGACATGATTATTAACCATAGGCCTACCAAATACCTAGGCTATTTTATTTGCTGATAATAGTCAACAGTAATGGTTTTATCCTTTTTTGAAGTGACCAAAATTTTCTTAAAAATTAGTAGTAAAGTCTGGTAATCCAAGGATATGTTTGAATAAGCTTAACAAAAGACATGGAGTGAAAGTTTTATGACACCAAAAACTGGATGCAGGAATGTTAGCGTATTTCCTAACAATATTTCTTCAAATAGGCTACCATTAATATGCTCTAGATATATGCTACTATTAATACGTAACCAGATCAATAGTTGTCCTTGGCCAAATTTTCTCTCAAAGTGCTACTGGTACGCTTATTATGAAAAACAAACAACAAAAAAAGCAAGACCAATACTCTATTAGAAAAAAGCCAAAAATTATCTCGGTAATGCTAATTTTTGCACAATTGAAATTAGGCTGCTTAATTCATACGAAAATCCTTTAGTCTAAATAATCACAAAATGATTACTTTCAAATATTTTATGGCCCCAATCTTACGTCAATTTTATAAAATTATAAAAACTAGAACTAGTTCATAATGTGAAGAAAGATTTAAAGCCTATGCTATGGAGTGTCCCTAGAAAATAAATATTGCCAAAGTAACCAGTTTGAACCCGAAACATAAACTTAATGCAAATTATGTAAACCTTCTGCAAGGCTATGCCGCGTGCAATGAAGTGCTCTCAGCACTCCTCTCGCGGTCTTTCGATTACATAGGCCAACAAAAAAATTTTGGCATATAAGGTGAAAGCGGTTTAGGAGTGAATTGGGGGTGCTGAGTTAGAAAATGACGTTATTTTTTGCAGATTGGCTGTAGTTTTTGAGATATTTAAAATTTTTTATTTATTTTCACTATAATTAAGGCTACTTTTCAATGGACATTTATATAAAGCTGGTCAATGAATAAAATGTGTTTTCAGTATAACTGATCCATTTTAATTGGTCTGACATGAATGATTACGGAGCCAAAACAGGCAAAGCTCTTATTCACGTTATGAATAAAGCATGCTATGTATTAAACGCGCAATGCTCAACATCATAAAAAACTACAAAGAATTGTATCGGTCCATACTTTGCAAAACATAGCCTCTGTAACCAACAGTTACATGGCGATGTTTATAGACTTAAAGAAACATCAACTAAGCATATCACATTGGATATTACCTGTTCATCTAAAGAAAAGTTTGCTTATATGATTTCCAGCTATAGCTTTGTTCAGTGCAATCATGGATCAATGACCAGCAATAATCTGTCATTACGTGAGAGTCCCAACGACGTTGGCATCTTTCTTTCATCCTCCTAATGTCTTGATGGAACCTCTCCCCTTGTTCTTCGTTAACATCACCAAGATTCTCTGGGAAATAGTCTAGATGGCTAAATAGATAGTAAAGTTTGATGCTCATCCTTGCACCAAGAGCTTGAAAGTTTTGAAGCATCACATCCACAAGGTTCCGGTAGTTGCTGGCTTTTGTGTTACCTAGAAAACTCTCGTATCACTGAGACATATGAGGACCGGGCCGCCTTCTCAACCATTGTCATACGAGCAGTAAAGGTTTGTGTTGCAGTGAGGAACTGCTATACTGGCCGTTTCACTGCTGCTTCTATTTGGGAGATCCTGTCTCTAACTGTCTTGCTCACCAGAGGTCTTCGACGCACGAGCACACACCAACTTGCAGAACATGAAGACTGTATTAAAGGAGAACAGAAAATTTGTTCACAAATTAGCTGCACCACACGCATCAATTGCGATACGCTAGGCGTATCTGGCTCTAGTTGTTACAAGATATTAAAGACTACTGAGAGATCTCCTAAATACAATTTATGCAAATAAAGATAAAAGCGAATGCGAAATAAGGGTATATTATCAATTAAGGCTAGCATTAGCTGACAATACAAGCAGTTTGTTTCCCTGTTGATTTAAGACACAGACAAGCGCCTTTGAAATACATAAACAAGTTGCCACTAGCATTAGTTGGTGATGAAATATTAGGTTTCTATTCGCTACCACCCCATACTAAACACTGCCAAAGTAGAGTGAGCTCATAAACAGTCAATAGGCCTATTTATATCCACAAATAAATATGAGATCAATCAACGAAATTGTCACATAACCATTAACAAGAAACGAGAATAACAGGCGTTAAGTAAAGAGAAAACAACTTGCCGTATTAATTTATAAATGATTCACCGTACCAAACTTACGGTTTTCCATTAAGGGTCGAACGTAATAGAAAACAATTTGGGAAATATAAAAAACAATTCATTAGTCATCACATACTACAAAACATCCCTATTTCTCACTTATTACAAATGACAATCTATTAAATGAGGCGGCAAACACAACAGATTAGAAGGCGAAAGCTTCCGAACAACTATGACATCAAGAACATTAACAGTCACTTTACTAAAGGCACAAAAACAACTAAACCAATGACAGGGCTCATAAATCACATTAACAGTTTGATCTTTCATCAGTTTGCGAATTTGGGGTCCATCAAAAATACTTGCTTTAAGTTTTTCCCTCTTTATCAAGAGCCTTCACAAATTGTTTCATCAGGCCTAACTTTATGTGAAGCGAAGGCAGGATAATGCGATCCCGATTAACCAGTGGCTCATTTATGATATTATTATCGCTTACTGCAAGATCTTTTCGTGCCGGCCAATCCTTCTTTACCCAGTGATGATCAGTAGCGCGACTGTCCCAGTAACAGAGAAAACAAGGATGTTTGGTGTACCCCCCTCGCTGCCCTAACAAAAAAATTGACCATTTTAAAGTCTACGCATATGGCCCAGTTGTGCTTACTGTAGCCCAGTTTCTACAAAACCATCTTCACATTCAGATAGTGTTTTTTAGCAATCACGATATGTCTGATTGGAACACACGCAAACTTGTTACTATTATGAAGTAACTCACATTTCAAACTCCGTTTGGAGCTGTCTATAAACAATCTACTCTGGAAGACTCATTTCTGAAGAGAGGCCTTGGATGTTGTTGCAATTAACAAAATCATCTTCCATAGTGAAAAAAACGAATCAACAAATCATCCCTATCATGGTAGAATGTAATTTAATTCCCGAATGCAGAATACTATGTTCACCAAGACAAGATGCCACAATCTCAAACGATTCCTTGAATAGGCCGTAATCACAAACTAGGTCGTTCAGTTGGCCTTGACTGAGCGAAGATGGTGCAGCAGCGACGCTAGAAGAGCTACTAATACTACTGTCGCTGCTATCAGTATCATCCATCACTTCCAGTAGCATTTTATCTGCAGTAAGGTTAGGCAAGGAAGTGAAAACTGAAACTGGAACTTCAGCGCAATGTGGTATGGGTCGTCAAGAAGACTCAATATCAGGATAATACCAATCCTTCTTCTTGCGCTGATTCCATCCAAACATATCCACCATGCAAAAATAACAATCATCATGGTGGTTTTTGGGCTCAAGCCATATCACAGGAACCCCAAACCGCATCGAACTGACATTGCCTTGGGTCCAAAAGTGAAGCGTTTGTGTACAATGTTTGCACACCTTGTGGGGCGCCCAAGACTTGTCTTGGTCCCTAACTTCATGCGAAAATAGGCTTCATAAGATCTCTTGGTAAAATCTATCACATTGAATCGGTACTTTGCCATCATGTATTTACCATAAATGTAGCAAAATACGTCTGAATTGTTTCGGCATTGCCTTCGCTTAGTGCTCATCTCTACTACTTTCTCATATACAGCTTTATTCAAGAAAATGCAACTAAATTTTTCTGCAAATAAATATATAGTACCCATTAAAATGTTCGCCAAAAAACAGCAATTCATCGTTCGTTATGTCCTTTAATCGACAAAATCTAGCACTTTAATTAGCTGAATGATGCATACTTTCCACACTATGCTGCCTTAGGTGTTATCATGATTGTTTCAACGCACAGGGGAGGAAAAATAAACTAAAACCGATAACTCTTCTCTAAGAAGGAATAGAAACGTAATAAAGATGAACTTTTGATTGGAGTAAGTTTGCTTTTGTTATCGCTTTTGTTATCAGTATAACGCTCAGTCTACTGCGTCAGGCTGCCGACAATGACAGTGCCCCCTACATATAGCTATTTTCTGGCTACCTTGCTTTTGAAAAGTCGTGGCAGTCTGAATAAAAATTAATTATGACTGATCGATCCGCTATGCTTTTCTCTACATCCGCTCTATGAAAACTCGCAGCTACATTGAGACGGTAGGATATTGTTTCGCTTTGTTTGTTGCTTTCAATAGATGACAAACAATAAACAAATCCATACTGTACTAATAGGTAATGGTAAAAACAAAATGCAAATCATGATATCACAAATCAAGCAACCACCATTTTTGGAATTTTTTTTATGTGATCAGTTGTTGTTCAATTTGGTTTGTCATGTGACCAAGGCGTTGATGGCCATGTCCATTGTCCATTTCATTGTGTGTTCCGTCTTGGAAAAATTGAAAGGTGGAAGGTTGCTGAGGTGGAAACGGGTCTTTGATGGAAGTTATTTCAGCGTTTGTATTTCAAATTCAATTTATTCCAAAATTGTTTGGTTATCGTTGTTTACGCCAAGCATTTTTTTTATTTGACACCAAGAACTACGGTAGGAATTAAATTTCCAGCAGCAGTTGTAGTTGTAGTAGTAGTATTAGTAATAGTAGTTGTAGAGCAACATTTATTTTAGTGAAAAAAGACTTAAAATATTCAAATAGAAAGCACAAACGATGATTTACTGTCATTTGGGGGTCACAGAGAAGGCTATTTTAGCTGAATTTAGGAAAGTGTGCTGCTTAGTACTCTACTAGTGGCTAGCATGGTAGTGCTTGATTTACCAGTACAGGCAATGCAGCTTGCCTTAATCTTATCCAATGCGTGTTGATATATCGAATCACAAGGTACAGTTAATTACTTTTTAAAGCAAATTACTTTCAAAATAAGCATTTCTGGTAGTTGCTGTTGATGAAAAACTTAAAAGGCTTGACTGCTATACTGGCAAATTGTCAAAAGGTAGACCTGAGGAATAGCAGAGGCTCTAAAATTGTTCTGCTATTTTCTTTACACTTGATTTAGTTGGTAAATTTTGTTAGTGTTTCCTCTAAATTTTTTTACAACCTAGCAAATTCCTAAAATTTTTAGCTATGTAACCTACTGGAGTCCTACCAGCAGTAGATTGTAGATTTTAGGGACCTGAGTCAAGAATTAATTGGGGGCCCCCAGCTGCCTGAGTTCTGAATAAAGGTTCCTCAGAGAAGTTCTGGTCACAGAGCTGCAAAAGCTGTTTTTCCAGAAAAAACAAGTGAAAACTTTTTTGTTGTTGTTTTGGAGATCAACTTAGTAGTACCGTATTTTCACAACTATAAGGTGCACCTAAAAGCCAAAAATTTTCTCAGAAATTGAACATGCACCTTATCGTCCAGTGTGTCTTATGTGTGGATAAAATTATGCTTTATAAGAAAACTGCAAACCATCTTTAATGTTACAAATAGCGATATTTTTTTTGCATTAGCATTTCTTGCTTGTTTTGTTTGAACACTCTTTGTTTATTCTTTCGATTGTTCGTTCGCTCGTTTGTTTATTTGTTCAAATAATCTTTTGTTTTCATGTTTGTTAATCATTTGTTTGCTTATTTGTTCGTTTAATCGTTCTTTTAAATTTAAAACATGCAAAAAACAAATAAGGATTTTGTCTGATTTATTGTGCCTTATAGTCCGGTGCATCTTATGTAAGAAAAAAATGCATTTGCAGCAGTTTTTTGATACTGCGCCTTATACTCCGGTGCGCCTTATGGTCGTGAAAATACGGTAATCAGATTTTTCTACATAAAACCAGTTTCATACCAATATTTTGGACATGTCTGGAAAGGGTAACCCCCAAAAAAGGGGCAGCTGCCTCACATGCCTCACCTAATCTATCTACCAATGCATCTAAGTGTGCCCAACTTCAAAGTCTAGCTTATTTCTTCACAAAAGTATCTTCATTTTTTCCCACGTTCAAGTTTTAGATTTATTGATGGCAGAATGTAAAAGAAAGAAATATAAAACTACTAAAACAGTAGAAATGGACTTACCCAATTACTTTTCAGAAAAAGCAAATGCAGGACACAGACATAACAATTCCATACTAATGCATTACCAGTACCTGTGGGATGCAACTAAAATACAAAAATCCTGCAGACTAGTCCTAACAGTAATTGTAATTCTTACTTTAACACTGTACCTAGCTTTTACCAACCCTAAATGCTACTTTGCTGTGGAAGTTCCTGTTTCAGTAGAATCCAGTTCTATAAAACACTAATGGTAGATTTTCACATTTTAATTTTATCCATATTTGTGAGCAATAATATGGAATTATAAAACTACAAAATTATTTAAGGCTTTGTTTTTCTACAAAAAATCGCAACTTTTAATAGAAATAGGAAAAGCATCAACTAACAGACAAAGTTACAGTCACTACAGAAATTTGTAAATATCAAACAACTAGTCTTCAAACTTAGTGATAAAAGAGATGCATAGGTTAACTTGATTCAATAACCAATTTATTTGATCGTGTGGTTATATTTATGGTTTTTAGTTTTTTACCAACTTCAGTAAATTTTTGTGTTAAAGCAATTTTCATACTTTGAAGTTTTTGCTTTAATTCAGTCATTCATGTTTTAGTGTGAAGTTTTGTAAATCCATCTATCTGTGTATCTGATTATTTATGTTATCTTTGCCCATCATGTACAAAACTAAATTAAGAGGTTAAGTTGCAAATCTTGTGGAGATGACGTAGTAAATGTAAATATGTTGTGCTATGAATCCTTTTGAATGGTACCTGTCAACAATATGGACAAACCATATTTAGGATATCTCTTAACTTTTCATTGTTAGCATGGCTGAGATGTGCTAAATAAAAGTACCAATGTGCTATTGATAGTTGGTTGCCAATTTAGTTTGCAGGTTAAAATAACAAAAGTTAAGCAATCCCTTATGAATATCAAAATGATAATAAAATTATTTTGATGGAATTTTTACCCCAGCCTTTGTTGGGCAAGTAATGTATAATGGGTGTGCATGATATATGTTCCTGCTTAGTCACTTTCTCCAAAGTGTGATCATATGTAAGTGATCTGTGCTAGTTGTTTCAGTTTTTTGTCTTCTGCTCTACCCATCCCAAATGCATCAGAAAATTTAAAACAAAGTTGACTCGAATGAAAACATGTGCTCCAATAAAATGTAGATGTGAATCCAAATATATCTTTAACTCAAAAAAAAGATTTTTCTTAAGAAAGCAGTTCTACCAAAGAATTGGTTGTTACTGGTGCAACGGCTCGTTACTTGCAACATTCCCTCTAATTTTTTATAGTGTGCGCGTTATGGAACAATGTGTGAGCAGCAAATTTTGGTGTCTGAGTATTTGCAACATATTCATTTTAAAAGTATGATGGCTCAACTAACTTCATTTTTGAAGCCATATTTAGTTACACTTGTTATTCCAACATTTGAAACCTTTTATAGCATACAGTATTTCCACAATGAGTCTATTTTAAAAAGTTTTTCACATCTATCCTTCTGCAATGACCACTGCCAGTATATCTAGATCAATTTTCACTCCTGAAGACTAAAAACATTTTATTATCATCAGCATGTTTAAATGATCAGTCTCTAGTCGACTGCTCGTTTTGATTTTTATGGAGTTCTTCAGGCTAAAACCTCTTTTGCAATCTGCACTTGATGCTTGGAGCATATTGCAAATGTCCAACAGATGTGTCAGTATTGCAAATTGTTCATCTTTAAGTCCAAACTGAACAACATCACCGAATGTCTGTATTAATCCACTCTTAAATTTCTCCAAAATGGCAATACCGTGTAGTGATGCTTCTGCAGACTTCATCGGAAACTTGAAAAAATGTTGGTACCTAATAAACAAACTTCTCATCTGACTTTCCCCAAAGTTAAAAGAAGTAGCATTATGCAGAGCAGCAAATTCGAATATATTCCAGTCTGCTAGCTCGTTTTCTGGAAAATGACTATCAAGATGCAAGCATGGATGTTCAACAAATTTCAGTATGGGAGCCATGTCAATATCAGGATTGTGGTCCATAAATTCACAACCTTCATCACTCCTGAAAGCCACCCTGCCTATGTATTGTCGACAGGGCTCAGATATTCTAGCCTTGACAAACTGAAGAGCTTCAAGTGGTGTCAGGTTGCTTCTTTGCAATAGCTTGTTCAACTCCCCTAATTCATGAATGACGTCATTAAAAATGATCAGTGCAACCTAAACCTGTGGATCTGACAATTTTCTGTATCAATATTTGCAGACTGGATCATTGTGTTTTTTTTATTGGTTTTTACAGTATTCAATCAAAACTGTAATATTTCTCATAAACGCTTGCAATGTGAACTGTCCGGAAAGCCACCATACTTAATTGAATGGTATGAAGGCAATTGATTCACACTCTAGAACTTGTGCTAGCTTTTTAAATACAATTTTTTCTTTTAACAGTGGGCCTGCAAAACAAAGTGTATACTGTTATGAGTAACGTATCAATATCCTTCATTAATGAGGCATGCTTACATGCATCATCAATCCCAAGGTCCTCTCGGTGTGCCATGCAATGCTGTTCAACTAAGTGAGTTATGTCATGATGAAGTGGAGCAGCCACACCATTGTTTTTACCGAGCATAACAGATGCACCATCACGTGGACATGACCATCTTTTCCTTGTCAATGTGGTTCAAAGTATAGAAATCTTTAACGGTTGCTGTGATCACTGCACTGTCACACGCTGTCAATTGTAAAGTCCCTGCAAAGACTGTCTTGTAATTTGTATCATTGCAGGTGTGAAACTTCGCAAACAAAATCAAGATTGTTGTGGTGGAAACATCTGTACTCTCATTGACCACAAGAGTATGACAGCTAGCATTTCATAAATTACTCATGACTTCTTTCTGAATTACTGTGCTGATGCTGTCCACAAATTCAAAGGCATAATTTTTACTTCCCCAGCTTTGCAGAATAGACACATACATTTCCGTGTGGTCATGTATGTGTTGTACTGAAAACATTGACGCATTTATCTTTGTAGCTAGTAACACATTGTCTATCAAAATTTTTACCTCATCAACACATGCATTCTTTCTCTGTGCAGTCACTCTATTCTATTCATTTTTTTGTCATTACTTTCAGTCAGTAGTTGCTTCACATATTCAAATTTCTAATTTTGTAACTTAAATACCAAATCCAGGTGGACCTTATGACTGATATGACGCTTCAGGTAATCAATTTTCCACTGGTCCCATCGTGTCCCATTTACAAATTTGCTTACAGCACAAGCTTCTTGGCATATCTGGCAAACAACAACGTCTTTGCATTCACGATAACTTAACATATCGCCTAGCTTTGTATTGTAGCTTGTTTCTTAGATGAAGTAGGTAGTACTATTTCGACTGTGATCTTGAGCCATTTAGGTTTAAACTTTAAACTCCACTTCTTCTTACCAGCATTAAAGCTGGTTTGTCACTTGCTTTACATTTCGACATGGCTTACAAATAAAATGGCTAATATACCAAATGGAGCTCTGCAATGTAAACGCTTCAAGTTTTAATCTAAAGTTTTTTGAAGATATCAATCTATCTGATTTGGAATTCTAGTTTTCATATAACGTACAACAAATTACAACTTCTGCAAGTAATTTTGCACATCCTACCTGTAGGTTGTAATAGGCTACCAACCGTAATCTTTTGCAGTGAAAACTGCACAGCACACGTCCCTAATCCATTGAGTTTTTTTGGCTAGGTTACTGCTAGGTATGTACTGCAGTACAAGGCAACACAGGATGGCAGTAGTCTTCTGGGAGCTAACAAAGTCAGTAGCCTACCCTAGCCTATATAGTTGTTCTTTGTTACTGCAAAACTATACCACCTCAATACCATTTTTGTTTTGAAATGCTGTTACATTGTGACGTCTCTCCAGTCTGGCTATGATTCTTGGTCAGCTCCGGTGCTTGGTGTGAATGTAAGTCATCAAAACATTTTCAAATGTTTCATGTGCTCAATGCTCATGTTTGTGAACTCGCAAACAGTGTGTCAGTTCCACTGCTCTCTGCTGTCCAGTAAAAAAACGTTTTTAGTGTGCAGCTTTATCTTTATGCCTGTGCAGCAGCATCTTTTTACCTGCGTGGCCATGCAAGTGCACAGCTTAGACTTGGAGGGAATATTGGTTACTGGCATGATGGCATAGCTGTTAGAGCATCCACTTTACAGTCAGTAGACTGGGTTTCATTTCCCAAGTCGAGTCATACCAAAAGACTTTAAAAAATAGTATCCACAGCTTCCCTGCTCGGCACTCAGCACAAAAGAGATAGTTGTGAAGAACAAGCCAGCAAACTTGCTTGTTGTGTCCTTGGGCAAGAGTAAGACACTTAACAGGATGCCTCTACCTTTATGTGGCAGACAGATAGCTGGGCCAAGTATTCTATCTGTCATGGTGGCCCAGTCTAACAGCTGAAGGCTAACAAAAAGGGCTAATGAGATGCTCATAATTCAAGATGTCTCTTCAAAAATAAAAGATCTTGCCCATATCAAGAGGAAGATGCCACAACCGTTATAGATAATGTTTTGTTGTGAGTAACTAAGCTAGGTTTTGAAATATGGCACACTTAATTTTCTGCTTATTGCCAAAAATTTTTAATGCATACCAGTTTTCCAAAAACTTATGTGCCACTGTTGAAATTTCAGTACCTGCATGGATTTGTTCTGTCTTATTGTGCCTATGGTGCTAGGACTAGTGACAACTTTGTAGAAAATATGGATGCAAGTTCTTTGCATTTTCTCAAGTCCACTTGTAAGAGGATAAAGAATTTGGAACAGGTTTTGAATCTTTTTGCATCTAAAAGTTCATTCAAGGGTTCTGACTGTTGCCTAGGGCTATTAATTTGATTGCACATTTGCGACATATGGTTGCACAACTTACCTTTAAATAATATTTAATAATTATTATTAATTTTCTGAACTTGTTGGCGATATGTGCTCTTTTTAGAACTGGTTTGTGGGCAACCTAGTGCCAAACATCATTGGGAAAGTGATGCTTGATTTAAAATATGGCTGATGTAAAGTTACCATTTCTGACAAGATACAATTCATGACACATGACATGTTCTGTAAAAAGTGGTCGTCATTTAGATTTCCAGGATCTTTTCTTTACTGTAGGTTTTTTGCTCCAGTACTCTGGTCTAGTGCACTGTTGATACTTTTCTGTTATTTGTGACAATCACCAAATTACAAACATAATTAAAATAAAAAAGAGTATAAAATTGTTCAACAAATCAAAAAGAGATTAAATAATAATAAATTAACGTCTTCAAATTCTTGACAGGTTTATTAAAGTATTTTGTCGTGTTGAAGTTCTATGTTCATAACTAATGAAAAGTTCTTGATTGTTAATTTCTGGACTTTAACCTTTTAAAAAAAAGTTTGAAAATCTAGATTTGTGGTGACTGTAAACTAACTGACTAATTCAAGATTGCATTATATCAAAAGTTATGATTTTTCAATCTGTGTCCTTTGTAACAACTCTCTGAAACCACAGATATTTCAGACATCCATGTCAATAAGCCTTCAGTTTATTGAGAATGCAAATCTAATGATTCAGCAACCTGCTTTTGCATTCTCTACTAACCGATTTTGCACACATGTAGTTAATAATTAAGCAATACTCTTAGTCTATGATGTGAGTTGTATTAGTGGTAATCAGTGTTGTAGGTCTTAAGACTGGTCTTGGTCTTGGAGTTGATGATCTTGGTCTTAACCCTTAAGGTCTTGTAGTTTTGAAAATTTTCTGATCTAAGGACCAAAAGGTCTGTAAGACCACTCTTGTACTTCAAGATATCTTAAGATCGGGTTTATTTCCGTGGTCGTTGTGTTGAATTATTCCAGACTAAAGGGTTTTCAAAAATTTTACAACAATCAATATGGAGATGTAATTTTGATTAGCAGCAAAGCTGAGTCTTTGTTTGGCCTTTAACAGTTCTGCGATTTGGAGATGAAACCATGCAACTGCTCAAACAAACGTTGATGAGAAGTTCGTTTGAGTGCTCTAAGGGAAAAGTTTTAGTTGATTGAATTGCAAATTCTTTTTGCTCGATTACTCTGTATTATTTTTTTGTGATTTTTCATGTGCAATATAGGAAAGATCTAAGCCAATTTAATTCTGAATTCTTTTTGCTTGATTGCACAGTTTTATTTCCTTGCTTTGGCGAATGGTGATACTTTGTTTCTTTGCTCAATTGAAAAATATGCGCCATTGATTTTAAGCTGATCTGATGTCATAATGCCAATTTATTGTGTGAACAATGAAAGTGCAGTAGTTCGGTTTGTAGTTAATACCATGACCAGTTTCTTGCAGAAGCAGGTAGTAAATTCATCAACACAGTTTGTTACAGTAGGTCAAACCATATCCAATTATTTTTACCAATAAACGCAGTGAAGTTTTGTTCTGTATGTTAAATTGTTAATATTCATTTAAACCAGAAACCAGCTGTGCAATAATTCGATAACTTAATTGTTATGTGTAGCTTGCGTAAATTATTTTTTGTTAAAAAATAGGCTGCCAAATTGCAAGCTATGATGCAGACATGATTAAATTGTTATTAAATGCATTTGGTGCTCATCTAGGTTTTTCCAAACGGACTACAACATATTTGGTTACTTGCACCTGAAGTTGGCAACGAGCTATTCACTTTGTTTAGTGTAGTAAACTAGTAGCCACCAACCATACATAAAGAAATATCTGTTATTTTTGGCTTCTACAAAATTATGGTCTTAGTTTTGGGTTATAAGTGGTCTTGGGTCCTTAGGGGTCTAGGTCTTGCAGCTTGTGGTCCTAACTACATTCCTGGTAGTAGTCCATACTTTCAATTCTGGCATGTTCTTCACAGACAGAATGGCTGAATTTATCTCACTTACGTTTAGTAGAGCTCACTTCTACTTCTGTTATTGCCATCATTCCTTATTTTTCTCTTCTACCTTTTCTATGTTGTTTTCACTCTTCTCCCTTCCTTTCACCATTTACTAGCCTTATATTGAGGTGCTGCTGAGAAATAATGGAATTTATATTTAGTTGCGATCACTACTATGCATAGCACTAGACTACTCTTTGTGCTCTTACCGTGGATTGTCGGGTGACTTATTTAGTTACTATATGTATTTTTCTTTGTCTTCCACTTGGTGGAAGACTTTTAGGCTTTATGTGGAACAGCTTTATCTAGACCTGCCTAATACCACTTCCGTTTATACTTTTAAAAACAAACAATTTTCACAGTTCAAGATTTCAGTGAAGAAAATTATGATGTTGGTAGCTTTTTAAAAGTACAATTTACCAAATTCACCATAAGCCTGTCAATTAGCAAAAAATTATGAATAACTTTAAAATCCATTTTGCTTATGATCTAAATGAAAAAACTCTAAATGTACTCTTTACCCTCCAAACTAGGTATTTGCCAATTAATTTATTCTGAAATTCTTTTATCTATAGTTTGGCGTATATTAGTGATCAGAGCGTGGCGGCTTCGAGCACTGTATTGAATATGATATAAAGAGTGTTGAGGTATTAATTGTTCTTGCAGACGTAAGATTGTTTTGTAAGTGCAATCGTTAAACTATGGCTGGTCAAAGTTTTGGTGATCGCATCGCAGCTGCTCAGCATACGTTGGTTGGATCAGATATGCTGAAAAGTGTTTGTAAAGCATCTACAACTGAAGTAATGGGACCGAAGAAAAAACATCTGGCTTATTTACAAGCACTTACAAATGAGCAAAATGTCAGCATCCCAGAACTGGCTGACAGTCTTATTGAAAGAAGCAAGCAGGGGAAATGGGTCGTGGTTTTTAAATCTTTGATCACAACTCATCATTTACTATGTTATGGAAACGAAAAGTTCATCCAGCATCTTGCATCCCGTAATTCACTTTATAGTTTATCTAACTTTTTGGACAAAACTGGTATGCAAGGCTATGACATGTCAACATATATAAGAAAATACTCTCTTTATCTAAATGAAAAAGCTATTGCCTATCGCACAGTTGCTTATGATTTTACACGAATAAGGAGAGGAAAAGATGGTTTACTGAGGTCTTTGGATTCTGAAAAGCTAATCAAAGCGCTGCCAGTTCTGCAAAAACTAGTTGATGCTTTGTTGGAATTTGATGCTCGACCAAATGATCTAATTAATGGTGTAATAAATGCTGCTTTTTTGCTGTTATTTAAAGACTTGATTCGGCTCTTTGCATGCTACAATGATGGTATAATCAACTTGCTGGAAAAATATTTTACTATGAAGAAGGCCCAGTGCCGAGAATCTCTTGACTTGTACAAAAAATTTCTGACTAGAATGAACAGAGTTTCTGAGATGCTAAAAGTTGCAGATCAAGTTGGAGTCGATAAAGGTGATATTCCTGATCTTACAAAGGCTCCTAATAGCTTACTGGATGCATTGGAGCAACATCTTGCGCATTTAGAAGGAAAGAGACCTGAAGGTGGATCTGCAACAGCTGCAAATGTTAGTGCATTCAATAGCATAAGCTCTACTTTAAACAAAATAGATGCCAGTGCACAGCAATTTGCATTAGATGAAGAAAAATCAAAATTAGAAGCTTTTAAAAAGCAAAGAGAAGAAGAACTAAAAGTAAATTCTAAACCAGCAGAACCGTCACCATCTCAGCAGCAAAGCACATTGATTCAACCTCCTGCCTCTGCAGCCAGCTCGGCGTCTTCTGACCTGTTAGACATCTTTGCTACATCAACTCCAGCCTCAAACCCTTCCTCGTCTTCTGGATTTGATTCTAACTTCAGCTCTTTATCTCAACCACCAACAACATTGCCAGCTTCTACGCAGAACTTGGGTTTTCAGCAGCAACCGTTTGGTATGAATACGCAATCGGCACCAGCTTTTCCAACTAATGCAGCTCCTGGATGGGGCACGGCACCTCCAACTGCTACAAGCAATGCATTTGGATTTAACCAAACTGCGACAGTGCAGCCAAATCTTTTTGAAAAGTCGCCATTTTCAAATAGCACTGGTGATACTTCTGCTGCAGCTGGACTGCTACAGCCCATAAAAATTGGGGAAGACCAGCAAACTCAACCACAGTTTATGCCTCAACAGCAGGTTGGTGGCAACAAAAACCTTGAATCGTCGCTGGCGAATGCAGTTGCAAACCTAACTGTGTCAGGACAAAGAGCAAATCAAAATTTTGAACCAAAAATGGAAAAGAAGTTAACAGGGGGAGTCAACTACAATCCAACGATAACCCCAAGCCCCATGACTTTTAACAGTGCTCCAATGGTCTCAGGAATGACTCCCCAAATGGGCTCTGGAATGACCCCACAAGTTACACCTGGAATGGGTGCACCAAGCATGGCCACTCAACAGCCTATGTATGGAAATAATATGATGTGGAATACTACAAATATGGCTGCTCCTCCTCAAGTGCAGCCTTTTGGAATGGCTTATCAGCAGCCGCAGATGCGCATGCTTAACCCCAATAATCCATTTGGTTCTATGTAACAACTTCTATTTTCGAAGCGGACTATAGTATGTGAGTACCAAAATTGTGCTTTGGTTCCATTTTCAAATATATTCTAATGTTCATTTTTTCAATCGTATAATGTTTACGTGCTACATTTTTGTTACCTACAATTAATTTTCATAATACATACCTTAAAGCTATACATGTTCAAAAGTATGAAGTATATCTCACAGCTTGTTTGTTTCGTATCAGAAATTTCTCTTGTGACTGAGAAGGTGGTAGGGGATTTTCAGATTTTCCTTTGGATTCTAGAAGATCGTTTTGGTGTTGTTTGGCAATATTGATCATTTTTTAGTTATTGTTTTAGCACAGCCACTGAATTTTCACATTTAGTGTAGGTTTATCTTATGATGGTAAACAGTTTCACTAAATTTCTACTGTCTTTCACGTGCTGATATTGTAATTAAGAATTTCTATATCCGGTCACCCAATGTTGTTATGCATAGTAGTGCATACGAGTTATGGGGCTGCAGGATTTGTTAATGTATTATAGATTGCCGAACTTTGTGCATATCTCGGTTATGGATGATGTCATTGCTTCTGTTAATGTTGAATAGCTTTGTAAAGCTGTTTGTTCTTTGTTTGACATGCCAAACTTAGGCATATACATTTTGTTTACAATGGCCTTATGTTTGAATTAACTTCATTAGTTTGGGTGGCCGAAGCTCTTGGTCATCTCGTGCATGGAAAAGTTAAACTTTAAGCTCGGTGTAAATCAGTTTCTCGGCGTACTGATCCCATTTTCAAATTATCAACTTGTTGTTCGGTTTAAGATTTTTGTTTCATGCCTTTTCTTTTGCATGCAGTAACAAATGACGAAAGCATAGGCGCTTGAGTTTCAAAATTTTTGAGTGGGCGAAACTGTGACGTCATACTGTGGCGACGTGATAATTCACATAACCAACTCAGTTAATGAGATGTCACCTATTTAGATTAGCAGAGGTGAAAGATCGAATAATTTTTGGAAATTTCAAATGGTGTTATATCTTGATGATTTCAATTAATTTTATATTAAACTAGTGGGCTTGGATAAAAAAATAGCATGAGACTTTATTTGTAACCAGATACGGTTTATTTGATCAACAGGGGCACTGCCCCAGTAAAGTTTTTCAGAGGGGTAGCACCCCCCACTCCCTCCCCTCCCTATTTGGCGCCACTGGATGGAAGTTAATTTGTTGTCAAAATTGATTTTCGTACTTCAGGTTGGTCCTATTTAAATAAATCACTTTATGTACACGGCCTAAAGGCAAGTGTTCGTTTAACTCTGTTGCATGCAACAACAGTGGTTAGACTAGTCTAGTATTAACTGATCATTTTTTACTCGTTAGTATATTCAGCGAAGTTCAAAATAGACTTTAGAAATGGCATTTTGTACATTTAGTCATTAAGAATGGCTTAACTTAAGCAAGCGAATTATGTGATTTACACCTGATTGGTTTGTGTTTTTAGTAGCATTAATTGCGTCACTCGTTCATTAGTCTTCTAAAAAGCTTTAGTTTACCTTTTCAAGGATGATATGAACTGAACATTTCATGAATGTGATGTAATGGACTAATACTGACGCAACATGAATATGAAATCTAAATCAAAAAACTAATATTATTGCTTCATGAATTGTCAAAATTGTTAGTTTGATATAAACAAACAACCAGTTTAAAAGTTGGTATAAAAATCGTTTCAAATATTTAATTTCAGCAACAGCGCAAGTATTCTGTAAACTTTATAGTCTATATTAAATTTGTTTACTATCCATTTTGTTGCGTACAATAACTACAGACAAGCGTTGGATTCTGAAGTACTATTCAAGTGTTACATTGTAAAATCATTACACTGATTTTCATTAACAAAATTTGAATGCATTATATAACTCTGTAGCACTGACAAAAAAGTTGGCATCATTAATAAAAGGCTGTGTTAAATAAAATTTTTGCTTCCCATAAATGAACTGGTTATGTTTACCATTAAAAGCGTAGAACTTTCACTACTTCGACCTTGGTTATTTGAACTTTAATTGATTAAATTTATTGATTTTCTATCAGTTGAATTTGCTTAATCAAGGCTTTAAACTAAAGTTTGTATCACACGATACACTGCAGCTTTATGAGTAGTTAATTTAAAATAATGTGACGAACATATTCAATTGACAAATGGCCTAAAATTGGTTTCAGTCATGTCCTGCTGATGATAAATGAGCGGAAAGTGCTGAGTACAGTAGTACGTGTAGGCCAAGTCACAATAACTACTTAATTAGTTCATTTCTGTAAGCAGTGTAAAATGACCTAGCTGTTCCAACGTACTGCATCAAAGTTTTAGCAGTATTTGTAATGTTTAACATGATCTCCAGACTTTGCACTGCTTTTGAGTAGGTCAAACAAAAACCGGTACTGCAAACAAATTTATCACCAACTGCATTCTAAACCGTGCGTTTACGTTGAGTGATGTGCTATTTAATAGGCTTATCTGTTAACTGCTCGCTTTTTCAATAGACTTACCTGCTTCGCAACTAATTCACGCCTACAAGTAGTCGTAAACAAACCTTACTTGTTCATCATGACATGACGTGACGTTTTGAAGAACACCTGGCAAATTTGAGCCAGTTTCAGGCGTTTGTGGTGACGCAGTAAGGCCATATCTTTCTTTTTGCTGCATCTATTAAAGAAATTCTAGGTGTAGTGAATGCATGTGTAGCTTGTACAATATTGGTAAAATCGATTTTCTTAAATATGCGAGGTTGTTTGCCTTGGCTGATCCTGACCCATACAATTGGACTATATATGTTATACGCACTATAATTGTGCATTAATTGCTGAAAGGGTAACACGGTCGCCCCCATTTACGACTTATAATTAAAAACACTACTTATAATTGCTATTTATACGATAATACACTGCAGTGGAATTTGCTTTTTGCGAAGAAATTGATTCAGAAGTACTATAGCCACTGGAATATGTCGGCAATAGCTGCAAGTTTCGTTATTTTGTAGTTTACATTTTGTATTGCACTCTGTTCATTTATTGTTTATCAAACTTTGCTATTAGTAGCTGTGTCATGGAAAGCATAGTTTCAACAATGGGCTTTAAGTGGAGTGTAGCACCGTGCTATTTTGTGCTGAAGTTAGAATACCTGGTATGCATTGCAATGTGGCCCACATCTACATAAGCGTGTCAAAATGTATATAACTTAATTATTTATTATTGTTGTGATTGCTTTCGAAAACTTCGCGCTCATGACCGGAACATTGAATGATCGTTTTTCGATTTTGATTATTTTTAAATAGCGTCACTCTGTATGCTTACTCAATTTGTACCACTCGCGTTTAGATTGTGCTTTTGTTGAAACGTATCATTTTGCGTTGTAGCCACTACCCTGCCTGTTGCAGGCATTTATAAAGTATCGTGACTTCGCTGTAAAGCATGTTTATTTCCATTCGTTCTCAGCAACGTGACCAATTTACTAATAATAAATTACATAACAACTGAGCAAAGAATACATCTCGAATAAAGAGAAGTGATCAGTTTCCATCTATGCGTTGCACAGGCGAACGCTGGCGTATCGCTTGCAACTTGCTCCGATTTTATGCACTATCAACTAGATCAGCGGTCCTCAACCTGTTTCATGCCAATGATCCTTCTAAAGACTTTGGCCAATGCTGCGTACCACCTGATTTGATAACCAGCTTTTTAGTTGGAGATGTGCTGCTAAAAACTATTGCTTTTTTTTGGAGGTCATGCTTTCGAAAGCAATTGTTTAATGTATATTGGGCTATTACTGAATTTTTGGCAAATCTTTAGGTAAATTGTTGTTTTGTCTTCTCATATAATTTTTTTTGATATCTCTAGGTCTTAGTTTGCTGCGACTGCCAAACCCACAAATATTGTACCTTTTTGACATCTTATAGTGGGCTCCCGAATAGGTTCTTCATGGTCCCATGGGGGTTCGGAGACCTTTGGTCCATGGACTAGATAAACGTATCCATAGCTAGCAAATGTGATTATAATTGTTAAAGAGTTAGGCACGAAAGGCGTAGCATTCAAAACTTCATTAAAACCCCGTTGTATCCTTCAGAAACGACATCTGGAATGAAGAGTGCTGTGTTACTCCAATAAACAGTCTGGTCGGATTGGGACTGGACAATGGTAGACACGCACTGAACCACCCTTTCTAAGCTTGAAAAACCGAAAAAAACAGCGTGGATTTTATCATATGTTTGTACCCTTGTTGAGACGACTGAGGTGATCACTTAGCAAGTTCACTACTGGTAGCCTACAGAACACAGATCAACTCCACATGCGTTTGAGGGCCTTTTAAAGGTATATTAGGTAGTTTAAGCCATGGGGCATCTAATTAATTGGGCGTCATTTGACAATGATTTTCTCTTTTAAGCAACTTGCAAAACAATTGCAATTTCTTCGTTGTTCCTCACGTCCTACAGGCTTTTTTCAATTTGTTCATGAATATATTTGAGTAGAAACACGGTACTGCGTCGTGAAGTTGTGACTTTGAATCCTTCGTTGGACGTTCGTTCATTTTACGTAATTTTTCTTCATTTGCGGTGCGGTAGTTGTGCATTGCGCTGCTAGGTCCAACCACTTACTTATATGCAAAACAAAACGTTTTTCGGTGATTGAAGGATATCATTAGCCACTCAGTAGCGTATTCAAAAAGCCAATGGTTCCCTCAAAAAAGTAACATGTCAAAATCTATCAACACTCTGAAAACGTAGTATCAAAAAAGTCTTCGAGTTGACAGAGGGCAAAAAAACGATTTTAACGCGAGATATATCATAATAGAAATGAAAGGTTGCTCGTGACCAAAACGAGCAAAACAATCAATTTCGAAAAGTTTATCACCAAAAAAGAAGAAAGATCTGAGAGTTGCGAAAAGGCAACCACATTGGTTTGAGGAAGCATATTTGCCTACTTGATAACGGTATTGAGCTGAGTTAATGCTTGGCTTCCCCTGCGTTAAAATTTCTTTATTTGTCCTTGTAGGTGCCGATACCGTAATTTCAAATAAGAACTGTAGTTTTATGAAGTGGTATGCTTTTCGGTTTTGGGAAATCTTTCCTGTTTGGCCATTCATCTAGCAACTCTTATTGAAAACCCGATTTGAAATTACCACATGTCATAAGTACACTAGAGATCATGAAGTCATTTCCCAAAAAGAATGACCTCAATGCATATACTGAAAAGATGATGTAATGGTTAGAGCAGTGCTCTTCAACCAAGTCTTTGATACACCCCAGGGTGTACCAAAATTTTTCAAGAGTTAACGTAATGGGGTGTAGGCTTATCAGTTTTTCAAAAGGTCTTTGAGAGGTTTTTGACGGGTAACTAGCTCATGTGCTGACTGAGACCCTAAAATGGGCGCTACGGCAGTAAAGATAGAAGGAAGCATGACGGTAATTTTTCTTACAATCCTTTCATTGCGTGAATGTTCCAACAGTAGAATTCGGCGCGCCACCCATGCAGTGATGGCAGACATAAAAATACACAACCGTCCGCCAAGACGTCCAGCGCGGAAAGACCAGAAAATTTCCTACCGCATAGTCGGAAGCAAAATTGCTGCACTCGTCACGATGAACGTAAGTACCGAGCAACAGATAAAAAATGGCGGCGGAAAAGGCAAGCCGATCAAAGTACTACCATGAAAAGAAACATTATTAAATCTGGTCCTAAAGAAAAATATGTGTATGATTTTAGACACTGGAAATGATACACGATGTTATAGTAATTACATGTGGAGTTTATTTTTGCCAAACTAGATCAAACCAAAAAACTAGAATCACACATGGGCGGGAGCAAGATACAGAGGCGCCGAAAGCAGGCAAACAGTAAAAAGTAAAAACAACGAACGAAAAAATGTTTAGCAGTGGCTGCTCGAGGAAGTGCGAGGCGTGACATTCTACAATTTTTTCTGGAGAATATTTTTGAAAGAACGGAGTGCTTTTAGATTGTGCATTGTAAAGTAGCGATCCCTCCAAAAAAGTCACCTCTCCAAAAGTGGAGAGCAAATAAGGCGAAAATGAGTGTTGGAAAATAGCGGTCTCCAAAAGAAAAAGGTCTTATCCTTTTCAACGGCAGATGGTCAATCGCGGGGAAAATTTGTTTTGGATTTCAAGGAAAAATGTTTTCAGTGTATTGGTTCTTGAAAACTGATATACTAGAACTACCTACTTAGAACTATGATATAGGAAGTACCCTCACAAAAAGATTTATGAACGTCCGCTTTGCAGTCAGTAGACTTGGGTTCCGTTTTCTGATGAGCCGTACCGGTAATAAAAACTTTAAGAACGATCTTCACTTCTCGACGACCAATACAAAAGCGATATAGCGGGGAGAAGGCAGGCACGTTCGCTTGCTACATTCTCGGGGAAAATCATGTTACATAATTTCTCCATTTTTATGTGGCATGGTCGAGCAGTTGCAACATCGCTGTCATTAGCGCAGCCAAGAGGGATACGCTGCAGTATGCCCACTCTTTTGGTCCAAGTTAGTAATGTGCACCAGGCGACAAAAATTTGTTGTGCATTTTTTAATTGGGCTTCATGACTGTGTTTGACTCGAAAGCTTCATGCCTTCGACAGTATTCTTGGTAGCCTATAAGAGAATCTCGATGTATTACCCGGAAATCCTGGCTGCGCCTCTGGTCACGGTGATCTGCCAACTTGCCGTGCCGAAACCAAGAAAGATTGACATCCGTATTGATTATTATGCGAAACCGCTTGTCAGCCATTTCCGTAGAGTAATAAAAACATTGCCAAGTCATTTCCCAAGGCTACAAGGTTGCTTATTAAGGAAAAGTAGGCAACGTCGTTGAAATACCGTTTTCCAGGGGCAATTACCTTTTGGTTACGGGTTCGAAATTCACAATGACATCGTGGCTATTGCAAAAGCACTCTCCAGCAATTTTTCGGCCTGGCGGCAAAATGTTAACGAAATATCAAGCAGAGTGTCGAGAGGTAAAAACTCCACAGCATGCCTAGACAATTATAGTATAGCCTACTTAGAACTATGATATCTGTTTTGCTACAATAGCAAGACAGATATCATGGTTCTAAATGATAGAACCATTATCAAAAGATTGCAATAGACACAGAGAGACGACAGGAAGTCGAACAATTATTTCCTCCAAAGCTTCCCTACGAAGCAGATCAGAAAATTGTCCAATGCTTGGCCTCGCGATCCTGCCAGTCTAGAAAATACATAAGCAGTACAAAATTAGGAATAACACAAAAAGTGCTTTTTTCGCCAACAAAACAACGCGTCGTTAAAGACCTGCTCAGGAATTAAACTTGCTGTTTTTGCTGTGTTTCCTGTTAGTGCAATGTTGGGCTGTCAGTGCTGAGAAGTACCTGCAATTAACAAGCGCTTTGAACAGCTCAATACAACTAGCATACCGGATGGTAATGTTGCGTAATTGCTTGTATGCAATCGGGTAAAGCTAGCAGCGCTCGTCGTGAATTACGTAAAGTGCAATCAATACTTCACTGTCGACGATGGTTTAACTAAGTGCTCGCGTTTGCGCTTCTGCTTTTCAACTGAACCACTTCAAATATGGCAATTCTTTAAGATATAAATAGCTTAAAACGCAATGAAAATAATTCACAAACCTTTTGCAACTAGTGTTTGATCCGAAGTGGTAACCGCATGGCAAGCCTATATTTTCTCCGGCTATCCGAGTTTACGGGGGCTCCGGTCAGGAATGAAACAGCGGCATGATGTGGAGAGGGCGTGAGGGACAGTAACTCCACATTTTTTGGACGTACTACTACAACAATATGAGATGTCGTAATTACAACAAGCCCCCAGTTTTTTTCTGGGTATTCGCTTGAATGAAAGCAGAAATATTAGTTGACTTGCGGAACGTATGTAATGCCCATTGCTATTGCAATGCTTTCTTGATTATTCGTGCCTCATTTAACCGGAATTCCAATAACCGGTCGCCTGATGAAGCGAAAAAAAGCGAATCTTTCCGCAAGCAATCTAAAATTGACAAATCTTTTTAGTGAAACTGCTGATGCAATTAATGGTTAAAGAAAAATTTCGAAATTTCTCAAAGTAAGTTGCTGTACCATCTATTCAATAAGTCTGAATGTATTAGGTTTTTGTTTGTTATCTTTTCTTTCACTTAAATTTAAGAAATTAGTAATGAGGTTTTTTGCTTCTCCGCCCAGAATTCTAAAAACTTCTTTTTACCAAGATCAGGAAGTCAAGGAAGCACTGTTTTTGGCGATTTGCACTCTTTCGCAATGCGAATGGTTTTTTTGAAGTTACCTTGACTCAAGCCTGCAATCGGTTCCAGTGAAGTTCTCCGGCTCAAAGATCTGATCACTTTTTCTTCACGATCGGATGCTTTAAGAAAATAAATCCCTTGATCACGGGATGGATGACACGGATTCAAAAAATTACATAACATTGCTCCAGCTAAAATTATTTGACTAGAACGGCATTCGGCTAAACAAGGCGTTCTTTGTGTAAAAACTCGCTTCCATTTCACAGCGGTCTTTTTTCTACTCGGCACTAAAGGACGCAAAGTCAAGCTCAATTTTCTTTTGACAAAGCTCACTAAAAGCTGCTGGCAAAACATGTTTCATAAATTCTGTTCAGTCACAGAGCATTGGCAAATTGATTCCGAGAGCGAGTGAGATTTCGAAAAGTATTTTTGAAAATGTCACGAAATCTCTAAGCAGGATATTTTTTCGGAGATAGAACCCGACATTAACATGGACCTTTTCTCAGAATTCATTACGATTTCCACTCGCAAGATCAAGAATTTCTGAATCCGTTTGAGGCCTCCTCCAATTTTCGACACGGAACGTTACAGAATGTGGATAACGAAATGGTAACAGATGAAAAACCGAATCACTCTTCCTTCAGTAATTTTTCTGGCTAGACGCCTACTTAGGCCAACTAATTTTATTCCCATTATTGATGGATAAAGTGAATAAGTAGCACAGCTTAATTGACATGCCAATGGTCAACCCAATGTTATAGTATTCACCTTTGCCTCATTTTCTGCGTATGAGGTAGGCTATAATCAGGCATAGAGCTATTGTGAAAATGTTCTAACTTCTTACTCATAAAACAGATTAAAAAGTGAAATAGAAGTAAAAACGAATGTTGAGTATATGTAATTACTGTCTTGAGACGAAAAATATGTTTTGTTTTGCCTTTATTTTTTCTAACATCATAAAATATTTATACTTTGGTCCTCTAACAAAGAATGGCTCAAAACTAGAGAAAGACGTTGTCAAAACTGTTTTCACATCAAGCCGAAAAATTCGGTTAAAATACGGTCTAAAGTGGTATATACCATCAAAATAAAATACAAAGAGATAAATAAAAAATTTGTGAACTATAATGTTATTCGAATGAGGACCAAGTAATAGGTCACCAATAATGAGCAGCACAGATGAGATCCAAACTTACGATATGCACTAGCTATCTTGAGTGAATTCACGCTTTTGGTAACGTAACACTCTATCAAAACCAAACCTTGTCTTAGACCACTCGACCACTGAAGTGCACTGGCTTGTTCTTGGCATTGTGGCAGAAACCCAACAAAATCTTAGCATAATGATCTAATGCAGCGCGGATCATTGGCGCCCTCTAGTCGATTGAAATTAACAAATCGTTAATCGCAAAGAACATCAAACAACAGCAATAGATATTGGTCGGTGATATAGATATCAAGACTGATGCTGGTCTTGAGGCCACTATTTTGAAGTCTTGATCTTGACCACCATATACAGGGCGTTCCAAAAGTCTTGGGCACATTTTGACGTTGAATATGTCAAAAATTATTAAGGAAATAACAATGCATCTAATATATTCTAAAAGCTTGCAGTCTCAAGTTTTTCATAGAATGTTCAAAGATGTTCAATGTGAACACCGTTAGTCACACGCCACACATCAAGCCGATAGTCAAATTTCTGCTAAAATGCGTTCCAGCATTGTGTTGTCTATGGTTGCAAGTTGCAACAACTTCCGTTATTCGGCCTTGAGTTCAGCTACATCTTTTGGAAGGGGGTGGCGCATAGACCAGTGCTTTCACAAAACACACAAAAAGAAGTCGCAAGGTGTGACATCTGGAGACCTAGGATATCAGGGCAAGAGAACGCGATCATCAAGTGTCGCTGAATCAGTTTTTGAAAGTTCAAGGACACAAAACGCTTTTTCTGGTTGAGTGAAAGCCATTGGTGGATCTAGGTTATTTTAGTTATTTAAGCTACATGAAAAGATATGAAAAAATTATCAGCATGACAAAAAACTCAATGAGTTTAGCATTAAAATGACAACAGTTTTATTGAACTAGATCAGCAGATTAAATTGAACTAGATCAGTTTATTACCATTCATAGATCAGCAGAAATGAGGACTTGAAATGTGCCCAAGACTATTGGAACACCCTGTAGTGTCTTGGCGGTAATATCGACACCTTCATGTTTTGGCCTTACGCTTTGGTCTTAGTGTTCAGTCCAGGACACTTAAGTTTCTTGAAGGTTAATTATTTTTTTGTTTAGGTTTTTGTTTCTCTTTGTTTTACAAATTATATTGAGAGCCAAGAATTTTGTACCATTTTTTTGCCACAATTTTCCCGTTGCCAATCAGGTCAAGGTCGGGATATTTGTCGTTTGCAAAGTTCTTTGAAAATCTGCTTCCCGTTAGCATGGAGAGCAAACAACAAATCGAGAACCTTTTTTTAGAATTCCATTTTGTCTTAGCGATGCCTTGAGCTTATGCGGTTGTAAATTTTTGTTTACCAAAGTTATTAGCATAATCTGTTTCTCACTCTTCCAAGTTTTATATATGTGTTTGTTGCATTGCATATTTATTCTTCACTCTCTCAAGACAGCGGCAGCGTTGCCAAGCATGGGACAAGCAGAGAATCTGCTTTGAAGTATCCATGTTTCAGCAGTAGGCTTGAGTTGTCAAATACTGTTTTTTAAAGTAATCTGTTTTAAGGTGAGTTTCTCAAAACATAATTTCACCTGTCATTTCAACTTTGTGGCATGGTGCCCTTGAAAGATACTTAGGTGGTTTCCCAATGCTTTTCTCCGCATTTTTGTAGGGGTTGCCTCCTAACCACTTGCATGCCTCATATAGAAGTAGGTATCCCGTTAGGTGTCTCACCCACGAACGCAACAAGTGAACTTACCAGTTTTTTTCTCTACACTGTCCCTTTCGTACTGAGTGTTAAGCAGGGAGGTTGTAAATATCGTATTTATAGTCTTCGGTATGACTGGGACAAAGGGGAGTAAAACCAAGGTTATTGAGCGCAAAGCGGATCCTACAACACAGAGATGCCCAAAGTTTTTACGGTTCGGATTATATTTTGACCGCAAAAAGGTTATTTGTTTGGGTTTATCTCGCTTAAGTTAGCGTTACCGCATCTAAACAGGCAAAATCTCCGAGAGAAAACTTCTTGAGCTGGTCGCACTTTGAGTCGCCCTGTTCTAACTACTTTACCACCCCACCGATATGCTTGGTATTGCTTTTAGCTAATTTACTGCTAGTTACAATCGGCCTAGCAAAGAAAATTATTCTAAAATGCTGTTTCCAATTACACAATAATGCAGTCATCATAAGGTTTGAACTTATCACCGTTCAATCACAGAAGCTATATTAACGGTGTTTTACTTCCCTCGACCAAATTTGCGAACGAACAATCTAATCGAGTTCTAACTATCGGGTTTTCTTCTGACCAAATGCTAATGGACCAAACAACTTTTGTTGTTTACTAATCAAGCTACTGGTATGTGAATTGGCTGACTTAAATTCGTCTTAAACTTTCCCTCGCAATGCTTCTTGTAGCAACGACGCAACTTTCGGTTCAGGTTTACTAATAATTTGTTGCCCTTTCTCAATCTCAATCAATTGCGGCTGTAGGTATATATTCCTAAGTTGCGATATTGCATCTACACAGGGGCAAACTTAGCGTATTGTGTTTTTTGGTTATTTTAACAACCATACAACTGCATCGGCAAGGTAGTCTTTCGAGCGCCCCCTCACATCATGCCAAAAAGCTTCTCAAAAATTAGCATTTAGAGCATCCATTTTTGACGCTCAACATGTAAAGGATTGTTTAAGGAAAAAAGACGATTTGCTTCAGAGAAAGGCACTTCTACAGAATTTCTTCTTCTACCATATACTTGTATGTGGCAGAGAAGAGCCAGGACCAAACAATCTATCCGTCCTAGTATGTCAATCTGACTAAAGATTAGTATACCGATCATCGGCCAATACCTACCATAGTAATGAAGGACCGTAAAAATATCCAAATGTTGATCAAGTATGATCGTGAATAAAATTTATCGATTAGCTGCTTCACCAGCACAGGATTTAATACGCATTTGGCATAAAGCTGTGTCTTTAACCTGTTTTGAATTGCAGAGGTCGAGCGTATTTTCTTTTGGGATAATTGACATGAAAGAAAAGTATGGTAGCCAGTTGACAGAGACGTAGCAGCCGCCCCCCCAAACCCCCCAATTGGGGGGGGCCCAGGCCAACTTTGGGGGCCCAAGTTAGTCTGAAATTGCTTTTTGGCTACGTGACTATTTTCAGTTCAGCAGACTTGTTTACAACCGATTTAAACTGTAGGAAGAAATTGGCTTGTGACATCATAAGTGAATGCAACGTCATTTTATCTCGCATAATCTAGAATATTTCGATTGATTTTCTGGTACAATCTTGAATATTCGATTGACGTAACAATGCCGTTGTTACGCAACAATCATAGAATGGTCTGGAATTTTGTTTGGCTATAAATACCGGGACAATATATATACACTGCAGAGTGCAGATAAAGTATTTTATTGACATTGTATAGAATGAAACGTTCAAAAAGTGGTGCTCAAAAGAGAAAAGAAGCAGCCACTGCTCGAGATGCTGTAGCGAAATTGCCCAAGATGACAGATTTTTTCAAGATTACTGAGCAGAGTAGACCTGGCACTAGTGCCGAGAGGGATGAAGAAAACTATAGTGTACAAGAAAAAGAAGACTATGACGATCAGCATCAAAGTGATTGTGAATTTCCAGAAAATGTAAGTTGTGATTTACCTGCCAATACGCAACCTTCAATATCAAAAATAACTGAATCTCAATTTACCCCTATCCCTGATGACCCATGTAAATGGCCTGAAAGTATTTCTGATGCTCAACGATGTGATATAGTAAAGCGTGGACCACATCAACTAATAATGAATTTTCCATATAATAACACAACTCCAAGGCGACGTTTTTCCTCCAACCATTATAAACGTGTGTTACCTAATGGTGAAAGTGTTTCACGGTCGTGGCTAGTTTATTGTGGGGAATCAGATTAAGTTTTTTGCTTTTGTTGTAAGCTATTTGGAAAAACACTAAGCCCCTTTTGTAGTGGTATAAATACATGGGAGGGTTTTTCGAAAAAACTGAAAGACCATGAAAACGGCATTTCCCACCAAGAATGCTGCAGTCAATGGATGTTGCTAGCTGAAGGGATAAGAAATTCATTCACTATCGACAAACGCGAGATGAATATTTTTTTCAATGAAAGACGTTTTTGGAGAAATGTTTTAGAGAGACTTATCGACATTGCCTTGTTTCTATCGGAAAGGAATCTTGCTTTTAGAGGATCTGAAGAAGTCTTAGGATCTCCTCACAATGGAAATTTTCTGGGTATATTTGAGCTTTTGGCAAGAAGAGATCCGATCCTAAAAGAGCTTCAAGACAGAATCACGAATAAAAACACTAAAGATCGCTATTTGAGTCCTACCATACAAAATGAACTAATTGAATTGCTAGCGACAGAAGTTGAAAAAGAAAATTTACAGCAATTGAAATTGGCAAAATATTTTTCCATAATTTTGGACTGCACTCCAGATATGTCACATCATGAACAAATGTCTGTCATTCTCCGTTATGTACTATGTAATGAAGAAGCTGCTGTTGTTAAAGAAACATTTTTTGGCTACTTGAGAATAAGTGACAGTACTGGGAAAGGCTTGTTGGACGCTTTCTTAGAAAAAGCGACCGAACTGCAACTCGAATTGTCTGATTGTCGAGGTCAGTCATATGATAATGGTGCTAACATGAAAGGAAAACATTCTGGGGTCCAAGCAAGAATGCTAGACATCAATCCCAAAGCTGTTTACGTGCCCTGTGCAAACCATACCCTTAACTTAGTTGTTGTGGACAGTGCTAATTCATCGACGGAAGCATTGACATTTTTTGGAGTACTTACAAGGTTGTATGTGCTGTTTTCTTCCTCTGCTCAGCGTTGGGAAATTTTGAAGAAACATGTGGAGCTGTCCATAAAGTCACAATCTGATACTCGTTGGGAAAGCAGAATTAAATGCATCAAACCTCTTTGATACAATTTAAAAGAGGTGTTGCTGGCAGTGAAAGACTTGGAAGCCATTTCCATAGAAAGAAAAGATGGAAGAGCTGCCTCAGAAACAAAATCGTTGATAGCTCATTTATCAAAATGGAGTTTTCTTTTGTCGGTGTTTATTTGGTATGATATCCTATTCCAAGTCAATAAAGCAAGCAAGATTCTTCAATCGTATGGAGTCTCCCTTCATACAATGGAAACGGAAATCCAGGCAACTGAAAAGTTTTTGCAAAACTATCGCACAACGGGTTATGACAGTGCCGCAACATCTGCTGTTGAAATAGCACAGGAATTGGATATTGATCCTTCTTTTCCTCCGTCAAGAAGCGGAAAGAAAAGAAGATTGTTTGATTACCAAGGTGAAGAGAAACAACGAGCTACTCCTGAACTGAAATTTAAAAGCAACTTTTTCTATCCATTAGTAGACCAGGCTATTATGTCAATAAAGGAGCGCTTTAATTTGTTACGTGAGGTTTCTTCCGCCTTTTCGTTTTTGTACACACGAGACAAACTTTTGCTTGTGCAACAAGAAAATGCTCTTCTTACTTGCTGTAAAGAGTTCCAAAAAAAGTTCGGTGACATTGATTCTGATGAAATGAGCGCTGAGCTACAGCGGTTTGTTTTAATTTTACAAAAAAAAACGCAATCTCAATACGGCTCAAGACTTTCTGAACTATCTTCTAAAGACTCATTTATTTGAATTGTATCCAAATGTGTACATCGCACTTCGAATCTTACTAACTTGCCCCGTGACTGTTGCCAGCGCTGAAAGAAGCTTCAGCAAATTGAAACTGATCAAAACTTTTAATAGAACGTCTATGACAGACAGTAGACTATCTTCATTAGCCATGTTGTCAATCGAAAATGACTGCGCCCGATCTCTTGATTATGACAATGTCATAACAGCAGTTGCGAACAAAAAGGTTCGCTCCAGACTATTTAAATGATACTGTGTTTTTATAACTTTTTCATGTTTTTCAATGTCATTGCTTTCGTTTCGCAGTGTCTGCATAAATGTCCTACTGAACTCTGGCATCGGTGCCGAATTTTTTATGACTTGCACCTTCGGTATCGGCATGCTTTATTCTGACATTAGCCTGTTTACTTATGTACAAATTGTGGTTTATTTTCTTAATGCAGCTTTTCAATTTTACACCTCTAAAGTGATATGACCTGTGCGCAGGGGCTCTTGCGCTTACTTTGGGGGGGCCCGAAGTTGGAGTGCTACGGGACTGCCAGTTGATGTACTTTTGATTTCGGCTTTTGTGTTGCAAAATATGGCTGCTCTAAAGATTATTGCGTCTGTTTAAATGGCCATAGATTTACCGGTCCTTACCATGAGGAATATATCAATTATGCTGAATTTAAAGATAGAGCCCAGAAAATTAGCCTTGGAGAGAGCACTACTTTCACCACCTGTTTGCTACATAAAGATGGAGGCATGCCAGTAGGTGCCATGCAATGACACTACATAAAAATTTGTCGGCTTTTCTTCACACTGCCCGTTTCGTGCTTAGCGTCAAGCAGAGAAGCTATGAACACTGTTTTCTTCGGTATCACTCTACAATGAAGTTGAAACCTCGACCACCGGCTGCAAAGCGGACGCTCTAACCACTACACTACTGTGCAACGTAATTATTGTTAAGCAACAATTATTTCAGTTCAACTACTGTGTTTTGATAATGCTAACGATGCTAACAATTTAAGTGTTGAGAGCAATCGATGGGGAAATTACGTTAAGGAAAAATCGTGGGATAAAAGCGAGAATTATGTTGGCACGATACTAAATTATTGTGCGACGCCCTTAAACAATTATAACAACGCCCAAGAAACGAACAGTTTGAGAATCACTGATCTAGAGCCTATGACTTTGCAACAAGAGTGATAATGAGCTGCTGCTGAAACAGTGTTAAATAATAATAAGGATAAATTTGTTTTTGTAAACTGTCATGTTGCAAACGAAAGCAAAAGAAATAAAAGTTTTTTATGATTTGCCTGGTGCGACTTGACTTTTTCACAGCGCACATAGGTGCATATTTAGTTGCCTTTTGATGTGTTAAAAACATAAAGTTGTAGCCGCTTCCACCTAGCAAAAGAAGGTTCTAGAAAAAAATAACTATTCAACATTAGCGCGAAGGCAAGAAAGCTGTACTATAGTTGACATATAAAAAGTTTCGGAGTCAACTTTGCCTAAATGCGAAATTCAACTGTTTTAATTTTAAATCTCCTTGAGCTATAGATATCGGCAGGCCTAGATTCTGGAAAAGAATTCTATACTGAAATAATCTTTCTTCACTTACAGTAACGAGGCATTTAGGAAATATAGGTACTGTCTGTCGTTGATGACGTAGGAAACACCAGACTCGAGTTCTATTCTCGTTTAAGCCGAATGAGTTTAAAACTCCAACTAGTCGTCGTCTACTCTCGTTTATACATCGCAGAAGAGCTCAAGGAAGAGCAAAACTCAAATCTAGTGCTTGCTTCGTTATCAATGACAGACCGCAAATAACTGTTATACAGGGTGGGCCATAAATAACGCACCAAAGCATATAAAACAATTCAGATAATAATAACAAACGTTTTTATTAAAACAAAACTTAACAAATGAACAGAGAAACACGTACACGCTGGTACAATCACAAATGCTCAAAATGCTCAAAATACCCAAAGAAAAGATATTTACATTATTTCACATCACAATTTATTTTAAATCTTTGGTGCGTTATTTACGGCCCACCCTGTACAGTATTCCAAAAACAGACAGATCGAAGAAATATTTCATATTGGCTTTTCGTTTTTTTCTTTTGCAGTTGCCTTGTCGAACCGAGCCTTGGTACTCTTGCACAGTTTATTGTATTTTCGATCCGTGACAGAATGCTAAATTATAGTTGCATGTACGTGTCGGTAGGGTATTCATTTAGATTTTTCGTGAAAAAGTAATACTGTTTATTACGTTTTCGTTTCCTAGATATCATACCACAAAGTGTCAAATATTCTAATTTTTTTTTCCATAATAAGGCCAAAAAACTGTGATTGCCTTTTCAAAACTAATGCTAACGGTGGTCGCTTTAGCCCTGTTTCAACCAATATATCTTTGCTTGTTTAACGATTTAAATATCCCGCACATGCCGTGTGGGGAAATAAAGTACATACAGGCATGCATTTTTTGAATATTGGTAGGTTGTCTAGTGTTGACAACCCAAAATTCAGCCTTATTTCTATCAACAACGGTGAACTTTATATTGCAGCCCAGTTTGATCATCACCTCTATTTGCTTTGTACTCTAATGTCTGAACATTCATTTGTATTATGCACACAGGAAATTCAAAAACTTTTTCCTGTTATTGCTAATCATGTATTACAATCCCATTTATATATTGTTGCGTTAATCTGCTAAGTACGTCTATGGATATAAACTCAATTACAGTAGCCTTGTTACTTTGAAAGATGATCTCAGCAATTTTGATCATGATGTGGCATTGTAAATTAGAAAAAAAATAAGTGAAATCAAGAAATTTGTTTACCTTTATTTGCTTTTTGGATTTAATCCGCTAGTACATCTTACCAAAATGGTATTGAACTGTGTTAATTTTTCCGGAAAAATAAACTATTATACAACATCATTTGGCTTTACTTTACTTCTCAAAATAAAATCTTTTAACAAAAAAACCATCCTAAAATTTGAACTGCAACATCCAAGCTACGCAAACAGGCTGCGAAAGTCGATTATCTGACGATGAACTACGCTCTGAGCAATTAGACTATGTTTGTAAACAAAACGTTTTTTGTGAATGGAATTGAAAAATATAATGTTTTGATGGTTTGCTGTTCTGAGAAAAAAATTTTGCCAGCAACATGCTATAACCACAGAATAAGATCCACTTGGTTATGTCGTTGTGACGCTTTAGTTCAGGCATATTGTTTTTAGAGGTGACAAACGACCGACCAACAAACGAACAGACCGCTGTCTGGTTCCACATGTATACAAAATTACTCATACAGCAAATTCAAAAACTAGCACTTTTAATCAAAATTCTTCGCAAAGCCTTCAATTGGCAAAAAAACTTCAAGGTATACGAACATCATTTTTTTACCAAGCTATGACAAAATTTTCAACGGAAAAAGTCAAATAATCTCAAAGCGGTCTCGCCTGTAGTTTTTCAGAAATCAAGTTATGTAAGGCTAATGTAGTATATAGCTCATTGATTTGGCTCATCGTTAGGTGGAATACGGTTAAGAATTGGAAATTAATTGCTTTCGAGCAAAATGGACAATTAACTTTTGTTGAGTAAAACAAATAAATTGGTTTTCCTACAATGTGTTCCCTGCCTTGAGAGATTTCAATTGCGGTAATGTTTGTGCGCAAAACTATTTTTTTTACAACAGGTTTGAAAGAAAAATTCTTTTAGCAAATACCTTAACAATGTGCTTGTCTTGCGAACGTATAAACAAGTCAAATATATTAAACTTCTCAAAACTTTGCTGGAAAATCATTAGAGCACTAATTTCAAGATTTTTGTTAGTGGGATTTGGTGTTATGAATGGATTGTTTTTGGCTCAGATGTACCCACAAAATAATTACATTTGGCTACTTGTTTTGCTTCTTCCATTGGTTTTAGAAACATGCTATATTTTCAAATCACGAACAACCAATCAGCCAAAATGGTGAGTTATGTTTCTGCAATATACTAGGTTAATTCTAGGATAAATTTAGATTTAACTTTTAAAGGGTAGAGAAAGAAAGAGTGAGTCCTTTTTCTAGAGGGAAGTGGCGGTTCGTTGAGGCTGATTCTACATATGCGAGTTATACTTTACCAGAATGATCTTTAAGAGAGTCACGGTGTCGATGAAAGCCATCTTTTTCCATTTGGTATAACATTATTTAAGATCACCAAGCAACTGTAGTGACCCAATAAGAAAAGATAATTGAAAAAAATTCTGTCAAATAACAAAGATCTTCACGTGCAAGAAGATATCGAATCTTTGAAATTCTGGTTTTATACTATTCAAAAAGTGAGAAAGAGCAGAGCAAATTTTATTTTAGATAGAAACACTAATAATAACAATCCAAGCAGAAGGGATAATACAGCATTGAAATGTTTGTGAATAACTGAGACAGGTGCGAAGGGAACATTACATAAAAAATCAAGTTAAATTTGAGGATAAAAGATCAAGTTAGATTTTAGACAGATTATTGACTTGCATCCAATTATTAACTTCATGAATTTTAGGAGATATCTTAGCTTTTAGGTCATCATAATTAGGGTTTTGAAGTGTTAGGCAAGTGTCATGAGCAAATAATCTAGGTTTATTGGTTAAACAGACTTGATATCATTTATATGTAGTAGAAATAACAAATGGCTGAAAACAAAACCTTGGGCTACCCCACATGTAATCGGATTAAAACTTCATATCATGTGGTTTATCATTGCAAATTGTCTTCTGTTGCGGGAAAATAAGCTCATTCAATCATAGACGACATCCCGTATTCCATAAAAGTAAAGCTTTATAAAGAAAAGTAAAGTAAGTAAAAGTAAAGAAGATCATGATTCACTGTATTAAAAGCCTTTTTAAGTCTAGCATAATTAGTGCAGAATTATGACCTTTGTCACTGTTATGATATAACATTGTAATTACATCAGTTGTTGACACTTTTGACCTGAAGCCATATTGCGCAGGAAGAATGACATTATGCTTGATTAAGAATGAGTTAAGTGTACATTATATCAACTTTTCTAGAATTTTAGAAAACCCAAGACAAAACAAAAATCGGACCATAGTTTGTTAAGTCACTTTTATTATTAGACTTATGAACTGGTACTACTTTGGCAATTTTTAAAACATCTGGGAAAATACCTTGAGGAAAAGAGTGATCAAATAATACAGAAAGAGGTAATTTTAGCACGTTACCTGCTATTTATATTAAATAAGTAGGAATATCATCAAATCCTGTCACATTTGTTTTTTCATTAAGAGTATAACTTTATAAATTTTATTGAAGTTAATAAGCTTAAAGTAAATGGTGGAAGCAACTTCTTTTGGCATATACTTAAGGTAATGCCAAAAGAAGTTGGAGCTGGCAATTTTTCAGTTAACACTCTTCCAAAGTTACAGAAGAACTAGTTAAATTGATTGGCTGCGGCTTTGTCACCAGTGATTTCAGTATCATTTACATTAAATTTGGAAGAACATTTATTGTGATTATTGCTACGACCTGGAAGAAGACATTTAATTATTTTCCAATTTTTTTAGAAGTCATGTTTATCAATATTTGTCAGCTATTCTTGGTAATAGAGTTTTTTTAAAATAAATTTTATCTTGATCAATTTATTTGCGTTTCGTTTATGAAAAAGAGCAAGTTCGCTTGTGATGTCCTTGGGCAAAGCACTTAACGGGACGCCTCCACCTTTTTGTCGAAGACAGGTGGCCCATAAACCTCGGAAATAACAACTCCGAAGCGAGTGCAGACGTCCCGTCCAAAATATAACGATGCAATTCGTTTTCTCGTGAATGGAGGACAAACATGGACAATACAATACTTTTTTGCTCATAAGTTCCATTTAGAGAATATGCCTTTTATAATTTTTGTTTGTTTTTGATAGAGACTGTTATTCCTTTAGTCACTTTAGGTTTAAAAGATAGCTTTTGTTCCTTGATTACTTTTTATAAGGAGTATGCTTATAAATAACAGATTGGATAACCTTCATTGTAATGTTAAAGCAAGTATTTAAATTTTTAGTGTTGATAAAAGCCAACTTTTGAAAAGCATTCTTCAAGCAAAACTTTGAGGTCTACGCAAAATTTACTTGGTTTAAATTTATGATAATTACGCTATAGCATAAGAAATGATTTGATGGCTATTTGAAAAGTTATTACATCAAATACTGAATAATGATCAGAGAGAATATGAGATGTATAAGCACCAGAAGCGCTAGAGTTAGTATGGTCATTAGTAAGTATATGATCATTAGGAGTTTGCGAATTTTTAGAAATTCCAGTGTATTCAGAAATGATGGGAATAGCGCTGTTACAACAGAGCAAATTTAGGAAGTCTAACCCATGATTCATCCGGTTCGATTTTTGAAAAATATCTATATTAACGTCACCTAAAATATAATATTTGAGATCTGGAGCGCACGCAGAAATTTTCTGAGATGGGAGGGGAGCGCAAAAATAACCGTTTGCAAATTTCACGGGACAGTCGCGGCGAAGATCTATTTTTGGTGATCAGTATTCTCAGTGCTGTACCAGGCAACTTACTTGTTACCGTTTCCAGCTTAATGGCTGAAAATGACATTAATCGTTTTTTCTGAGGGAGGGACGCATCGTTTTTCTGAGGGAGGAGTGCGCATAGAAGCCCCTCTCCGTATGCCACTGTTTAAACGTACTTATTTGAAATATACTATGCATTAAGAAATCTATTGCGTTATCTTTTCCTAATGCATCAAGAAAATTTTCATCATCAGATTAAGGATGGCGATAAATTAAATCAATTACAGATGATGAATGAGTCAGTTTTATCCAAACGTTTTCACAGCCAGCTACGTTTAATTGTAGGTTATTGACAACTACAAATTGTGCTTTTTTATATTCATTGTTACCCTCCAGCATCAGTAGAAGTGTAATGATGAATAATGTTATAGTATGGTCATATATTAATGATAGGAGAAGCCTTTAGTTTGGTTCCTGATATGCATATTATGTCGGGAGAAAAACTTATCAACGATAACACTTTACAAATAACTTCAAAATTTTTTAAAGGGATCTAGCATTTATATGCAGCAAAGATAAAATATTTTTAGCACTAGACGGCAAGTTAGAGTAGAGATTATGTAAGGTGCATTGCTTAATGTTTGAGAAAACTGTACTTATTCCTTTGTAACTAATATCATCATTTTCTCTTTCCAATAAAATCGGAGCAGTCAAAGCATGATTAGATGGTAAAGGTGTAGGCAGCCTTTCGTCATCAGTTACATCATTAAGACTTAATGACATTAAAAACAAAAAGTAAATTAGATAAAAAGTTAAACAAACCACACAACCAAATTTTCAATCAAGTCTACTAAATAGTTAATATAACTTGTGCTGCCTAGCCGACTAATAGTAGGAGACAGAACTTCTCCTGTGCTCATAGATAGTTGGAACTGCCATCCACGGAGCAGCCAAAATTCGTGTTTTAAAACACATTAGGCAGTAAAAGGCTCTAATATGTAAAACGCATGACAGATGCCAACAGGTTTGTTTCAACCTTTTCAGGGCACTTCTATTGATGAGAATCGAGGTCGACAACTATGGCTTCTATTTCACGATATCTCACTCGATAAGACTCCCAAGTTAAGAATGTACTCTTGGAAAGTTTGTAGTCTTGGAAACATTTTCTATTTGTGGTACCTGAGTATGAGTAAAATAGTGCAAAGAAAACGTTTTCCAATTTTCCATGTTTTTCAATTTCTAACGACATATCGTGAGATGAGAGTCACAGTTGCTGATCTCGACTCTCGGTGACGGAGGTGCCCTGAAGAGATCAAACAGATCGAAACAGGTATGTCGGTATCTGTCATACATCAAGTCTACTGTTTGGCAGCAAAAAACGATTCAAATTGCAAGCAAAGAGTCTAAGAGACAACGAAAACTTCCCACATTTAGTGCACAACAAACAAGACCTTTTAGTTTAAATATTAGGATTAAATAGAGACATTATTTTATGTGAGTTACCATTCATTGATTTTGTGCAGTAAACAGAAACATACACTGTCCGATATGAATAAATTTGATCCTCTTTTCGTAGTTGTGTCGTTATGGCCATTGGATTAAATGTTAAAGATTCAGCCAATAAGGAAAGTTTACCAACATGTATCTTTTTAGTTCGAAGCAACTTCCCTTTCATGTTGTGCCTAGCCTTTTTGACATTAATTGGTCCTGATATTGCGGGGGTTGTGTTTTCTTCAAACTGTTTTAGTCGGTGGCTTCTGTCAACATAATTTGTTGTAATTGTGATTCCAAGTTTTGAATTTGAAAAGGCAGTTTCTACGTGAATATTGCTTTAGTTGTTGATCATCTGCTTTGAAGTTTTGAACTACGTTTTGCAAATCTTCTACCACTGAATTAGTTTTTTGCTTCAATTTGGGTAAATATATTCAAAGAAATTGCAGTACAACATTCTTGATGGCATAGCAACAAAATCGTTTTGGAAAAAACACTATTCTACTCCCACCCCGCAATTCCAAAACAACACTAAAAATCACGTGACCTCGCATTGTCGAAAACAAAACAACTTAAAAACGTTTTACTTTTCAATTAATTATCATTGTTGCGTCACAGCGACGGCACGTTGAAACACACGCTCAATGGCCCGTCTTTAGGTGCATGGGCTAAATAGCGCGAGTAATGTTTTAATTCAGTGGTTCTTATCCTTTAAAGTTTAAACATCTGGCGAACTCGTAAGTATGTCAAATCGTTAGTTGACCCCCTCATTTTGCTGTGTAATGATGGATCAAGGCTAGAATATATTCGACAAATTTTAAACACAGAAACGAAACTTCTTACCGAAACGAAACGAACCAGCTGATCAACAATACACTATACAGTCAATTGCCAGAGACGATGAAAGGTTGACCCGCGCTTGGCGCCGAATTATTTTCATCAGAACGACGTTAAATATTTCTTAGAAGTTACTCAAATTTTTGACAAAACTGGGTGTTTTCGAGAAAAAAATTAAGATGAAAAACAAAAGTTGAGATGGGATGATGCGTTTTTTAAAGACTTGGGTACTCTAACTCAATGGTCTCAATCAGTGGGCCTCAGCATAATTGCAAGGTAGGCCAGGGCTTGTTATTTCCATACTACCTAATGAAGAGAAAATTATTGATTGCGAAAAACATGGTCTAGTTGGACGATAGACCTGCGTTTAGTTTGAAAACGTGCACATACCCAAAAAGATTATGAAATACTGCTCTAGTTTAAATACATCTTCCCGGGTCCGGTTTTGTAAGAAGGGGTGCCGTAAAGTATCAAGCTCTTACGTTTTTGAAAATCCACCTACCATTTTTCAAACTGGCCTTTTTCGCTTTGCGTGTAAACAATGGGGAATGGATACATGGGTATGAGACAATGAACAATAACATGCATGAAGACATGGCCGTACAAAAAATTACAAACCTGAAAGCAAAAAAGTGTTATAGCACACTAAATGTAAAGTTAAGGACTCATTCATCTTACCTACGTTACTCTACTGTAAATTGATTATTCTTCGCATATTCTCGTAAAATATACAAAATTTCGATAGTAATAACTTTAAAATTTATTTTGCTTAAAAGTGCATTTGGGCCCTGGTGTTAGCATTCATGTAGATATCCCTAGAACCTCACTCAATGCCACCGGCCAATGCAGCTTTGTTACTGCATTTTGATGACTATCCTTGAGATGCATTTTTCAAAACTCTTGTAATTCAAAGACATTGTCGAACCCTTGAGATGGCTTTGTCAAACCCAGGTTGAGAACCTCGGTTTTATTCCTAATCACTCATTTGTTAAAATTTAAGAAATTAGCTTTACCACAATTTAGTCATTAAACTGATTAATTTTTTATAATTTTTCGATTTCAGTTGGTCTGTCGTTTTCAGGATTAATTACCTTCCCTTGATTTAGAGCTACAGATGAAAGGTTTGTATCCAATAAGATTTTTCTCATAATAGCCTTCGGAACATTTTTTGCTCAATTTTCAGACTGGCTTGTAGATTGCTAAAGCTTTTTCGCGGCATAGTTGAATAAAAAATCGGTATAGTAACCCAGATTTAATAAAAAGAGAAGTTAAAATTTAAATGTTACGAAAAATGTTAAAATTTAGGCTTAGCGCACAACTTATTGACCTTATTAAAATAGAATGAAAGAGAGAGAGAGACAGTATGAGAGAAAGAAGAATTTTTAACCTAAAGGTCTTATTAAAACATAGCATTTCTAAAGACCAATCTTTAGTTTACTGTCAGTTTTTTGTTCACAAAACGTTTGCAGACATTTATATTGAAAAAACTATTCTTCCATACCACGGCAACGTGTGATTTTCTAAGGTAATAACGTAAAATTAGCAGCAGTAACGTGCAATTTTCCAAAGAAAAAAATTTTTTCAAAGAGGGAGGTTAATGCGGATTTTAATATTTTGGAGCATTAAGAATAGAAAAAAATATAAAAATAGGGGATAGAACGTTTGCCTGTGGCTGAGTTTACTTTTTTAGGTATTCGTAGTTGCATCGAATTTGCTTTGCTTAGAAAATACTTCTAACAAATAGCAGATTTAATTATTGAACAAATGTAACTGATAGTCATCCGTAATTGCTTTTTCCATGACATGTGCCAACTTGGTTGTCAGATAGTATCCTCACTCACGCATTTCTCAATTCGGTATCTTTTACCTAATATTGGATGCCAGTATCATGAGTCAAAATGTGCAATGCAAACCTTCCTTTGCTGAAAGTGGGTTCCTATAGCAATCTCTTTGCTTTTCTCGGCAACTATACTTCTTGTTGTTTACCGTATAGGCCTACGTCACAGTAGGTCCCAACCTTTCTTTCCAAGAATGCCGCTTTACAAGCAAAACCAGGATTCTATGGATGGAAAAAAGAGATTTTAAGTTGAGATAAAATTACAGGGTAATTCAAAAAATTTGATATCATTTGACATGTAGATATCACAGAAACCACATGGTCAAATCAAATAAAATTAAACAAGTTTAATGTTGAGCAGCATAAAATTTATGCCTTTAAATTTGATTAAGAAATCCAAAGGTTTGTGAAGTTCATAAAATGTTTCACAAGTGTTTAATATTGCCGCGTTTCAATAGAGTTTTGAATGTATCTCAATCTTAATTTACTTCTTAAAATTGACGCGACTTGCAGTATCGATCGAATAATTAAGTTTGGTTGCAACTTAATAGCTAGGAAAAGATTGGCTTCCACTAAGATACTTTAACCCATGCACTTTTCGATCAAGAACAGAACAATATAGCCTATTCACAAACCACTTTACAACTTCGAATTCCTTCGCTTGCCAAAACACAGAACTAAACCACTTCAATAAATAAATATCAGAGACTAACTAAACAAAAATCACCAAAATATTCGTTTAAGTCCTGTCACAACAATCACCACAGAACAACGCTTTTTTACTACACTCTGCTATCTTTCTCTAAACTACACTCTCTCTGAATGAATAAAATCTCGCCGCGTTATATATATGACGGAAAATAATCTAGAAATTGCTAGAACATCACGTGACGCAAGAAAAACACTGTTAATAAATTACGTAATCGGTAATAATAAAAAAAACGAAAAATCTTCGAGAAGAAACAAGAATCACTAGAATACACTGGAAAGTCACGTAGACAGCCATTGTGAGGTCAGAAAGGCGTGTAAATTACAAATCTATTTATAAATCCTAAAGAAAAAAGGTCTTTTTTTGAAAACAGTTAGCAAGTTAGAGCTACAAACAATTCAGATTTACAAATAAAATAATCACGGCAAATCAAACAGATTAAAACTCTATACATATGTAAAACTATTCTTTAACGCAAATTTACTTATTCCTGACAAATCTGCGCACCGGCTCGACCTTCTTTGTCGCTGTTGCTGGTTGTCCAGTCAACCCTTTACAGACTGCCTTTGTGTCTGCTTTTTACAGACTGCCTTCGTCTGTGATTTTTTGATAGCTCCAAATCTCCTTCGCTCTTGGTGACTTTTTAGAGAACTCTTTTACAAATGCATGCTGCTTTGTTTCTATGACATTTTTTGAGCTTACACCAACACTCAAAAGGTTTTTTTTCTTTTAGTGCATTAGTTCTCAACCGGTGGGCCACAGCACGTAAGTCGGATAAGCCACAGACGTTTGCGTACTTTAATAATGGATTTGCAAGTCGAATGAGATTGAGAAATATCGGTGCATATGAACAGCCGCACGGACAAGCACCCATGAATTGGAAGCGCATTGATCTTATTTTCCTTTGTAAATCAACTCCGATTCCACCAGCCGACTGGCCATCCTCGGCACTGGGGAGGCAATGACCTTTTTTTTGGAGATCGCCTCCGCTGCCATGAGTTCTAACCCTGATCCCAGCAACTTTGTCATCATCACATCACAGGTGTAATCAAAGTGTTCCACGAAAATATGTGACCCCCTCAAAGTGGGCGACAGCAATAAACTGGGCCACAAAGATTTGTGGCACCTCGAAATGGGCGACGACACGAAAAAGGCTGAAAACCATTATTCTAGTAAATGACATTCAAACACAGTATGAATAATTTATTAATCAAAAATTTAAAGGTGAACATATCAAACATCAAACACAAAATTTTGGCCTGTTTCTACGCATTCTGTACAAAATTGAAATCATTTAAACGGGAACTGACAAAATTATTAATTTTGAAACATCGTGTGTATCATTAAAAATGTATTTTGCTTGAACCTAGACTTCAAAAAGATTTAAGCGCATCATAAAAATTGTATAGACATTAATTCTGTTTACTTTTAGTAGTTGCATGTAAATTACTTGATTGTTATTTTATTTATAATATCCTATGCTGTATCTCTCTTAGTCGTTGAAATGGAAGTGAAATATCTTGCAGCTTTAGACAATTTTAACTGCAGTTTTTTTAGCCCAAGAGCACATGTTAACGATTACTGAGTGAATCCGGTTGCATACTTTATTCTCTGCATTACTTCTATTTCTAAGCATCGAATGAACACTATTTGATCTGTGATCTGTGAACACTATTTTTGAAATATTTGGTTTAATTCTACAAGATATGTAGCCCATAGTGTGATCAAGTGAGAGACCCCGAAAAACGTATACAACCTTGATCATTCCGTTGGATTGGGATCGATTCCTATTTTATACACACAAAAAATGTTTGGAAAATGATATTATAAATCCCTTGATAACTCTTAGCAACAGAGATAATGCGGAAAAAGAAGTTTTAAATAGAACTCTTTAAGTGATAATTAAATATTTTAGCGGTAAAATTTGCTGCGGCAAAAAAGCATTTTAACATGACGATCAGTTAATCCAGCACTTATTTTACGTAGGTTTACACCGTACATCTTTTTCTTTCTGATTGGCGCCGTTCCATCAATGTGGCTTGTGCAACTTGATTTATTTAACCAACGACGAAATTCCGATCTTTGCGTCACAGGTGTTCGTAATGATATGGATGAGGAGTTTTTGAAGGTACTAAGAGCAAAACATATTTAGAATTGGGCTACGGGATAGTCTTTAAAAAGTATCTTAAGTACCCTCACTTTTTACCAATTATTAATTTTGTTGAGGTCTTTGATTGTTCGGCCACATAAAAGCTCAAACAAGCTCCAGCATTCACAGAAAAAACAAACATGCATTACGTGATGCTACAACGTTGAGTAAACACGTTTAATTATTTATTTTGGTATAAAAAATTTTTGAAAACTAGTTTGATAGATTTAATATTTCAATGTATATGTCGTGTGCTGTCTGAAAACAGAGCTTTAAATTGGTTTTCACGTAGTTAGCAGATCGAAGTAACAATTATTTATGTGGAGAACTATGGTCACATCCCCACTTTGTCTAGTTTTAAATCTGATACTGAACCACTAAGTCTTTTCTACGTTTCTAAAGCTTATACCCACTCGTTCGCACCCGAATAGAATCACAGTGAGAAAAATTTAAAGACAATTCTAACAAAGGGTCGTTTTGATCGGCATCATCTGTAAGCAGTTCTTGCGAAGTAACAGGAAATAGATCGCTTTCAAGGAAATAACCAGCCAATATTTTTGGGATTAAATAAAAACAAGTGACCATTTTAGAGGGTTTTACAGGGCTTTGTTAAAAACAAAGGTTATCAAACAAGTTTCGAAAGTATTTGGGGAAAATCTGACTATATGAAAAAGTTTCGAAATCTACGCAGTCGCATTTTCCCCCATGAATTAAAAGAAGAAAACGATATCTAAAAAAAGATTTTGGAATTCGCTCTTTTTCAACTAGTACCACACTATAAAAATTTTTTTGAAATTTTTGGCAAGGGTTTTATTCTGTGCTAAAAAACTGTTTTTGTTGATTTTTCGCAATTTAGCATTATAGTAAATTAGATCAAATATTTGCACAAATAAACTGGAATATTCTTCAGCGCCAATCATTGCACCAATACAAGTGCAAGTATATATGCTGACGTCTGCATAAAAACGGCAGCCGTTTGGAAATTGAGTATGATAGAAAGATAAAAATTGAAGAGTCATGCGTCTCGTCTCTCTCCTTTCCCCAGGAGCAACAAGACAGATTTGTTGATTACAAATAGTAATTTTGCAAACATCTCTCTTGCTACGTCATCTTGCCAAAATCACTGTATTCTCTTCCAGTCGTGAGTGGTGGGTTGAATAAATGGAAGGGCTTCAAGAAACCGGCTAGGGGGTCTTGTGGAGCGCCGTAAAATCTTCCTTTGGAGATGAGGGCTGAGTACCCGAAGCTTTGACTAAATTGTAAAAGCATGTACTAAACAGCAATTTTTTTTGGTTTGACTTTGAGAGGAAATATAAATCTTATTCGACAACAGTCTTGCATTTCGCAGCACAGAAAACATATAATAACAAGCGAAGTCAAATTGAATATATTGATGTGCACAAGCACAAGGCTACCATGATTGTACTTTAGGTCACACAAATACAGCTCAGTGAATTTTGAGCATTGCGAATGGTGCACATGAACTTGCATGCCTACGGGTTGATATATCTTACAGATATTCCACATGTCTCCACACAATTAGCTTACTTGTCAATGACTGTTAATATTTAAAACTGTAGAGGGCTGACAACATTTGGTTCTTCATTATTAATGCTAAAGCAACGAAATAACGATACATTATTACTTTTAGCAGCTGGCTAGCAGAAACTTGTGTGACGCCTAAAAGTGTCTGTTTGCTTTGTAAATGACCGGTAAATAATCAATACCGAATTGTGACCAATCGTTTTTGACTACAGCAGTTTGAGCTAAAACTGCATCCCTTTGATTTCGTGGTTGGATCTAGTTGTAGCTAACATGCTGCAGTCGATTTCAAGGTGTACAATTTTGGCTAAATTTAAGGGAAGTTGTAATGCTATTATATGGTATACGGGCTGTGTACCATGCCGCCCTAACACTGTTTTACCTTTTGGCCGGTGTTCACAAGTTTTAGGTTTTGGTGATTTCCCATGAATTAGCGTGCTGTCAAGTTTGACCGACTGCTCAGCAAAAAGAGCTGCCAAGTAAGTCTAAAATCCAACAATCTCCGGTAGCAGGAAAATTTTTCTTTGAAGTCTCATCAGATAACTAAACTACTTTCTACTTTTGAAAGGTTGTTACGTAAAATATCAGTGTTATTGATTCCAATGTTTTAAAATGTGACGCTTTGAAATACCAAGGAGGGATGAAACTCTGCAGCTCTTGTAGACGAGTCACCCCAGGTCTCATCGATTTTTCTCCACAGCTCGCAAAATGCGAGCAGGTTCTTTGGACTCATCAGTTAAATAGCTGAAAAATCAGCTTGCAGTCTTACGTTTCTTTCAGCTGCATTGCTCACGACCTTAGTGGCATTAATAAAATGCTAGGTTTTTGAAACCATTTTAAGCTTGGTCAGAGTAACAGTGGTTCAATGAACCACTTGTGACTCAGATCTAGCGCGTAAAATATAAACCACGATTCTGGAAAAAGAAGATTCGTCAGCTGTGTTTCTGAATCCAATGGTGTGTTTAAAACTGATAGTCGTGTGCCAAAAACCTTCAGCCGAGGTATTTTCAAAAGTTTTCAAGCCATTTTTCATTTCTTTTCCTCTGAAATAATTGAGTGTTCACTGAAGGAATCGTTGTTTATAGTTTCCTGGAGCAAATACCCCGGTGTTTTGCAAGATTATTGAAAGCAATTTCAATCATATATGCATCAAAGTCTTTGTATTTGGACATGTCTTCCAAAAAAATTCTTTACAGCTGCATCTGAGCCAATACTAGAACGTAGCTAGGCAGGAATATAAAACGATGCCAAAAATATGTTTGCTCGTTTTAATTATTGAAGAATTTCCTCAATGTATGATATTTGGTCTAACCATAAATACATTTTTTGGCAGTATATCACTTGGCTTGTCCATCTTGCCGCGTGGACAGCACCAGGTTTTCATAGTTTTGCTGGTTTATTCTTTGTCTTTGGTTTTAAATCAACATTTAAAACCAAAAAAAATGTTCACACTTTTTTGTAATCATCACGGATCAAAAGAACTTACCGTGCTTTTTATCACGAGCCAAAACCTGTTGAAGATCCTCACACACTTTTGCTGCTTTCCACTGCAAATAGGAATTTTACTCAAAGGGCTGTGTTGTGATGTCCTGAGAAATACCACTAGCCAACCAAATTGCTTCAAATTTCTTACAATGAATAATTTCCGGAACTGTTTTTTCCACTCCAAATATTTTTTATGCACTGATATGGCAATCAATTCATAAATTTCATGACAACGCGCATGATAAAATAGCTTTCAACTAATAGGTCTTTCCAATAGCTTGGATGCTCCCCCCATCCAACCGCTGTTGCTTGCGGTGGTATCAAAAACTGACGCAGTTGCTACTCTTATATCCTACAAGTGCATCAAAGATTTCTTCCGCTAGAACTTTATCTGTTGCATGCTATAGTTTTTGCACAAGCGGTAGCTTTCCATCTGCACAACCAGAAGAACTAGACACCATTTTGCAAAGGGCTTCATAGCTTTCTCCAAAGTGACCTCCATTAGCTTACTATCCCAGTGTTAGCTTACTCTCGCTATCCCTATCCCAGTATACCCACGTTCATTGGCGAATTTTACATAAATTCATTTATTACAGTTCCGGATACATTCAATCGATTAGCTATTCGATTTCTGCATGTTGTAGAGCATGATAAACAAAATTTATCCATTTCATTCATCCATTCATTTAGCCTCCTCCGCAGGCTTTGATAGATTATCATGCATTCATGATTGCAGCAGGATCAGTGCTTTTAATTTTTGCAGATGCTTGTAATTTGTGGATTATTCATTAAATTTCGAGGTGCATTTAATACAATATATTCATTGTAATTAGATGTACTGGCATCAAAAGTTTCTAGTTCATATTCAGAAACTGATTCACTTCAAGATCCTTCAGAAATGTAAAAGCTTTCCTCATTGCTTGAACTTTTAGCGTGAAAAATAGAAACAAAAGACAGTGTCACAATTTCAGTTTCTAGGGTGTATTCAGGTTAGAGACGCATCTGCTTCTTCCTGATTGCTTGTTGGAATACCGTGTTTTTGCCTGTCTTTGTAGCATTTCTTTCTGTTGATCAATATGAAATTGTATATCTTCTTGTTTTGCTTCTGACGCAATTGAACCACTGTTTTGTATTGTTTCAATTGCATCAGCTGCTACTATATCCATGAGTTTGTCTATACAACTTTGAAACAGTCTCCGATTATCTTCTGAAAAAGCAGCATTTCGAGTTTTAAGCCTACGAATGGTTATCCAATTGGCTCACACATACTTCGATGTTCTCATAAAAAGTAGTTGCTAATAATTGTTGATCTAATTTCAATTCTTGTTTTTACTGTACAGGTATCTGAATTCGCCACTTTGCAGATAAGCTATCCTTATCGGTTATTGCCAATAAAATTCATACGACTTCTAAAAGCAAAGGAACATTATTACCTGTTAGTAATGTATAGGTACTAGCTGGCCCTGGCGGCGTCGCCCGCAGGGCCTCCCATCAATGATGTTGAGATTAACAATGTCAGCTCGGCCGGCCAAGCCGGCTTCACTCTATTGTTAGCTGTGAAAACAGTTATAAAAGTTAATGTCTTTTTGACACAACTAAATCTTTTTTACAAACAAAACTACCGCTTTTTGAAAAGGGAATCGATTAAAAGAAACATTATAGGGGTTGCGCAGGGCTCATGCGTGTCTCCGGAGTTTTTCGAGTTCCTGGCAACGTCTTTTTTGGCCTGATTTCACCATAGGCGTTCTCAAACATAGCAAACTTTTATTTGTCAAATTCAGCAAGCGCTTAAAAGCATATTAAAGTAATGGGAGGGCGCCAAGATGATTGATACATATTTTGAGGAATAGCCCATAGGCCCACAAGTGAAGACTTTTTTGTAGCTGAATACCTATTCGTACGGCTTACAGCCTCTGGCTGCGCACATGTTGCTTGGTTCTGGCCTAAAGGCAACCAGGGAGAGGCAATCCAATCCGTAGTGATGCACCCACAGTTAAGTGATTACAATTGCTGCGCCCCCATTAATGATGTCAAGGTTAAGAATATAAGTAGTAGTGAAAACAGCAATGTAACTTAGAGTTTTTTTAGCTTAGCCAATTCTCGTTCCAAAATCAATAGTACCGTGTTTTAAGTAGAAATCGAGTAGAAAAACATTACGGAGGGAGAGGGATTGCAGATAGCTTTTATATTTCTCCCAAAGTTTTTGAGGTCCCTACCAACGTCTTATTTGCCATGCTTACAGCATCTATTTAGGGAAAGGACTTGTTTACCATTGATAGAACCAATAATTTCACACAATTTTATCCGTTTTATTTCGCTCGCACGGAAGCATAATTGTCAAAGCTGTGGAGAAGGGAGAAGGAGCGAAAGTGATTGTTTTGGCATATTACTTAAAGAGTTTTGGTAGTGGTGTGCTTATTTGTACGACCTAACATCTCTGGGTGCGCGTATATTGCCGCCTGGTGCTTTTTTCACTTGAATCTGACTAGACACATTATGACATCATAAAGCGAGTTTGAAGCGTTTACGAAAAAAACAGAAGTACGCTTAAGAATGCCTAAAATGCGTCAAAAATGAATCTGCTGTTGCATCGTCCACTTTTTTATCGGAAATACCAGTTAATATCTCCATGAAAAGCATTTAATTTTGTTTCTACCGTCAGTACTTTTCGAGAAAATACGGAGAACAAAATGTGCATGGAAGCATTAATTGTGACGTCATTTTAAACCCAGAAGGACGAAATTTTTAGAAGTTGGGGGGTTTGTGACATCATGATGACGTCACAAACCCCCTGCAGCACTTAGCCCTGGAGTAGTGATCAATCGTGCCGAGTTTGATGCTCGTGCACCTAGTAGTTTCGGAGGATATAAAATACACACACACTCACACACTCACCCACACAAACACACACACGCACAAAATTGCGCTTTATAGTATAGATATCTTCAAAAAATTTTACAGAAACAAAGAGTAACCGTTTTTTCCTGCCAATAACTGCAAACTCTTACTCTTAACAAAACACGTAAAACTTTGATCACATTTGGTAAACTGAACATGCCATAAAAACAAAAACGTGGGATGACGCTTCTTTCCGAAGCGAATAGGCTGTGATAAGAAATAGCTTATATGGCAAATTTATGTAACAAACAAATACAAATTTTCAACACAGGAAATCTTTGTCAATGCTTAGCGTTACGTTATCTCCATGCATTTTTGTTGGGGAGAGTGGGGTAAAATGATCATCTTCTTAAAAAGTTTCTTAAAAATGCAGCAGCGACAAAGTACTGTCACCTACTGCTTTTTGTTTCTGTGGCTAACCAAGCATACCAATTTTTCTAGTTTTAGGCAAGCATGGTAGAAGTTATATTAAAAAATTGAATTTGCCTCAAAAATGTTAAAATTTGAAGTTATGTAGTAGAGCGTTTGGCTGCTTGTAAGGAAAGTTAGAAAAACCAAAGTATTTTTGATAATTGTTCCAGTAGTTAGCTTATATTCAATACAAGATAAAGCTGTTTCTACTTACTCGTGTTAAAACGAAAGCAGATCTACGTGTTAAGTTAGATATGGGGCAAAATGATCACTCAGTAAAATGGATAAAATGATTACGGTGATCATCTTGCCCCACTTAATGAAGTATAATTAGATTATGTTAATGTATCAAATACCTTACTGTGACTATGCACTTTGGTTCAAGTTTTTTCCCACGAGCTATTTTTGGTTTGTTGTCTTGCCCTAGGCGTGCAGCAAGATGCTCACTTTAGGCGGTATTTTTCAATGACCTATATCTCGTAAATCTGTGGCTACTGAACTCCAAACAAAATACTGTTATTTGCTTAAAAAAAGATTCCTCATCACACCACAGATTTTTATTTATCACCCAAAATGAAGATGTTATTAAAATTTAGCCACAAAAGTGATCATCTAGCCTCACTCATCTCGCCACACCCCATCTTGCCCGATTACATACTCCAGTTTCAGACCCTCGAAAATCGAAGTTGTAAAACGGATCTGTAAAATGAGATAAGTTAGTAGACAATGCTGACGTCAGCAAAAATGCACTTGCTTTGATACAATATTAGCACTGAAGCATAATTTGTGCAAATATTCGAAATAATTTGCTATGAAAATAAGGCTAAATTTCGAAAATTCAACGAAAATGGGTTGTTAGCACAAAGAGATGTCCCCGCTTTCCTAAAATTTTAACGAAAGTCTTTAATAGTGTTGTGCTAGTTGAAAAAGAGCAAATTTTGATTTTTTTACACATATTGTTTTTTTGGTCCATTCACGGGAAACAGTGCGACCTCCTAGAATTTGAAATTTTTTTCCAAATGTGAACTACCATAGTGAACATTGTTTAAAAGCAGAAGCAAACTTAGTGGTACCAAAATTTCCTGATGGTATTCCCTGACAAATATATTGGCAGGTGAAATTGCTGTCCCTGGCTTTGCGTTTGACCAATCCTGTGAGCGATTTTACTATAATACCAGAAAAATGGCTTACCGGTTTTTGATACAAAGTTTTCAAATTTAAACCTAGCTGGAATTTCTGTTCTTTAAATTAAAGTTTCCAAAGTGTTATTGTTTACTGCGTGTACATTCACCGTACTCGCAGTAGAGCCAACGTGGCCCCAAGCATAGAACAATAATTTTCAACAACGACTTCAGAGTTTTACAGTTTCAGTATTGGTCCTAACTTAGCGTCACTTTTGATAAATCTACAATTTGCTGGAACCTACGAATGAGAAAAAACTTCATTAAGTGCTTTTGTTAAAGGCACAAAAACGCGGTTATTGTGAAGTTTGAGTGTATGACCGTTCGATCATTGTCGCCATTTAAACAGCGTTTTAACTCAGTTGTCCACGTTGCCGACTATATTGGCTGATCATGCCTGTGTTTGCCGGTTTGCAGTCACGGCGATAAGTAAAATGCTCAACTCTCCGTTTGTATGCCACATGCGATAGAGGTGTTTTAAAAATGCCTTTCCCAAGGACACAACAAGCAAACTTGTCGGCTTTTCTTCACATAAATCACTTTATACTGGATGCCAAGCGGGGAAGCTATAAATACCGTTTTTGTAGTTACCAGTATGGTTTGACAAGGATATTGAACCCAGGTCTATCAATTGCGTTCAAACCACAACCCTAACGTACCGGTGCCATCTTATTGATATGTTCACAAAGGGTATAAATTAGTTCTTTTAAAGTTTGCCAAAATACATTGGTGTGTAGCCTATGATTTGCAAATATGTTGTTGCATTTAGGAGAATAGTAACACTTTAAAAGGAATAAACCAAGCTTTCATCCTCTTACTTGTTTTGGTGAAATGGATCTCTCCTAAAGGTGATGTGAGCAAAGACGAAATTTCACAACTGCTCCTTGCTAACTTGGCCGCTGGAGGAGATATCATGGAACTGAGAGAGATTTTTAATGAAGATATGGTGCGGGCTTTTAAAAAACACGTAGCGTTCTTTCCCCCCTCACTGTCTGTCTTTGAAAATTTGTTCGATTGCAGCATTTATCTACTTCAAGCATCAGAAATTGAGTTGTTATCTTTGTTTTATCATGTGACTTAATTGCTGTAGAAAATAGTTTCATTAATGTATTGCAGTTGCAATTGCTTTGGCAGCATGGCTCAAGTAACCGAGTGTCAAATTGCAAGGATATTTAAAAGCCTGCGAGTTCAAAATTAGAGCTTTGGATGCGAGCAGCAAGACCTAATAGAACCGTCATTTCCATTTAAAGAAGCATTTTGGGTTCAATCTAAATGCGCCAACTTTAATGAAATTCGTGGGCAACAGTTGACTCAAAATAGTGTAAAAATTGATAAGAATACTTTTAAAGTCTTTTGCTATAGCTTTGAAAACAGCTGTTTGAGCCATAAGCTTTTCGTCAAGCTCTCATCAGTGGTGGTATCGCGTCGAAAATAAACATCTAGAGTGAGTGAGTGTTTTATGTGATTAATTTGGACGTTAGGCAATCAAGACAGCCACTGATAGTGCTAGTATTGTGAAGTGCGCCGAAGAAAGATTTTGCATTTATGACAAGGGCTATCCTAAAAACGACATCAACGCTCAGATCGCCAAATGAATCGCTTAGTTCTCCACCCTTAAGCAATTCGGCCCAGAAAAGTGCCATGTGTACTTGATGGTCCCTTGGTTAGGTAAGCCCTCAACAAACTTGGAAAAAGAAGTCAAAACCGCCGTGAAAGCTGCTATGGTTCTGTCAGCACCCGCTTGGTCTTTACGTCTAAGCGCATGTTGCCTGTGGCACGCAAGGATATTCTACCTAACATTCAGAAAAATTTTGTCATATATGATATAAGTGCCAATGTGATAGTCGGTACGTAGAGCAAACATCTCAACGACTACAGGATCGCATCAAGCATCATGTTCCGACAACAATTGACTCGTGCACACCGATCTCAACCACACAGATCGTGCAAACGAAACGACACCAAACCGGATTGTGACTCTGCCATTGATGAGCACCTTTTAGATAATGATCAATATCCATTAAACTATGATAATGAGCGGTTTTCAATTCTTGCCACAGCACGCAGCTCTTTCCATTTTAATCTCTTAGAGGCTGCCTATATCAAGACCTGGCGCCCGGTTTTATGCAGACAGAAGGAGTTTGTTTATACTCTCAAGCTCTTTCGATAATCGTGGCGTTCTCATTTGGCCTCTTGCTGCGCTTTCTTTAGTAGTTCGCTATTTGCAAAATCTTTCTTCGGCGCGCTTTACAATACTAGCGCTATCATTGGCTGTCTTGATTGCCTAACGTCCAAATTAATCACACAAAACACTCATTCGCTCTAGATCACTGGTTCTCAACCGGTGGACCACAGCACGTAAGTCGAGTGGGCCACAGACGTCTGCGTACTTCAGTAATGGGTTTGCAAGTCGAATGAGGATAAGAAATACTGGAGTACATGAACAGCCATACCGACCAGCACCCACGAATTGGAGGCGCATTGACCTTATTTTCCTTCGTAAATCAACTCCGATTCCGCCCGCGGACTGGCCATCTTCGGCACTGGAGAGGCAATGACCTTTTTTTTGGAGATCACCTCCGCTGCCATGAGTTCTGACGCTGATCCCAGCAACTTTGTCATCATCACATCACAGGCGTAATCAAAGTGTGCCACGAAAATATGTGACCCCTTATAGTGGGCCACGGAACATGGAAAAGATTGGCCAAGCCAAGAAACTGGGCCAAAAAGATGTGTGGCACCTCAAAATGGGCCATGGCACGAAAAAGGTTGAGAACCCCTGCTCTAGTTTTCCCTATTGACGCGATACCGCCACTGATGAAAGCATCACGCAAAGCTTATGGCTCAAACAGCTTTTTTCAAAGCTACAGTATATTGAAATTCTGTATCACCAACAAGATTTTTGTTTAAAATCTTGTTTATTTTGTATTTGAAGAATAAAATTCTTTTCAGCAACTCGATCAATCTGGCAAGGTTATGCTGTTTGCGCTTCATTGCATTGCTTGTGGACTTGCTATTGCTTCGAGTTCTTATATTGTGTGAGATGATTCAAGAATGATAATCTCTTTGACAAAAAAAAAACATATTAACAGGAAAGCCTGAATATGCTCGATTGGAGCAGTATTTTTCGCTCTTTTTTCAGCTACCTTCTTAGATTTAATTAAGTTTGCAATTGATGTTCCAACGGGGACTGATTCAGGCTATGCAGGCTACTCCATAGCCAGTGATTCCCAGGCCCAATGGAATGCTGCAGGATCCCAAATCTATCTTGTAGGGGTCGGAGTAAGGAGGTTCAGTTAATTGGATTCAAAGAGCTATATATTCACAGAGCATGCTTTTAGAAATGTTTCCATTCTTCTTGCCACACACATAGCCCATTTAACGTAATCGCAACTGATTGTTCAAGAAAACTATGCTGGTTGTTTTAGTACTCTCCAAAATTTCTCCGCATGGTGTGAGGTCTTGCCATTTATTTTCCCAAGATAGATATTCCTGCGTTAAGTTTGGCTCTGGTGGTAGTTAGCATAATGAATTGCTGATGTGTCAGTGAATGTTTATTTAGAAGTTAGCTTTGTCACAGAGTAGCTGTTTTTGTCCTGTTTTTGGTATAGCGTTTTTCTTTCATTGGCCCGTTTTAATAACCACGAGCTGTTGCTTGAGCCAGCATTTCCAAAAGTGAGCCTCTAATAACCCTAGTGCACGGAGAGATTTTGTCAGGGACGTCACGTGAATCGAACAGAAACAGTTGTATCTAGTTGAAAACCAAAGTAGAAAAAAATCTTCAATCGAAGAGCTGAGTTCTAAAGTACCTAAGTCACATTTTGACCTAAATGCAGTTGAACCCTTTCAGAAGGTGGATGCGTTTGTGTTAACCATCTGTCAAAATATGAGTGGAAGAAAGTCCTGAAACTACCTAAGTCCTGTTTTTCCCATGTACTTATCATCCGGTGATCAGAACTTTTATGCAAAAAGTACTACAAGTCCGTCGATTAGGCGGAAAAAGAAAAATGGACAATATTTAACTACATGCTTTTACAATTCGGTTCTTAAGTTTCAAAATTGGCTGATTCATCATCTAAAAACGGCTTGAGTCATGACTGTGGGCAAAACAAAGTTTAAAAAGTTGCTCTTCAAAAAAAGATCTTTGATTCAAAATGGACAAATTCGTTGTCAAGAAATGACCTGAACCACGAGTTTTGGGTGAAAATAATGCTTTCAGAATGTTGATCTTTGTAAAACATTTTTGCTTTCAAATTGGGCAAATTTTGGATTTCGATAGGGCACCGCAATATTAATAAGTTTGCAGAGTGCCGGAAAAAAATTTAGAAACCAGCGATCTAAGTGTTGCAATTGGCTTGCTTGTTTACGTTCAAAATTTCTTCTATAAGACGTATTCACTACAGTTATTTCATATGTCGAGAGCGTCATTAAAAACTCCTGACAAAAGAGCATTTTTCAAAGATATAAGAAAGTTTGATGCCACCAACTAACTAATGCTCATCTCATTGCACACATTGCTTTTAATATTGAGCATCAAGCTGGTTTTATATCAATAAAATTTTAAATTGAATTACTGCCGACAACAAACCCTCATTCTATCCTATACAATTGGTTGCATATCAATTAAAAATGCAGAAAAGAGAAAACTGGGTTGTAATTACTTCGGTGAGGGGCAAGAGATTTCTAAACGGCCTTGAAAAACAGTTGCATTTTTTGCAACGTAGGTGTTTTGATGCGTTGATCAAACATCTTGAAGTTTTTAGCTCATTGCTTGCGAGATATCTGGTTTAATTAGTTTTCTTTTGGAAATCGACAGTTTCCTGCTTGTTTGTGGTACGTGTAGAAAGCAATCAATTTTATGCAGCAGTGTGGGTAATTACAAAACAAGGACACCACAAGGTGTTTTATGAGCAACTGTCAATATTTTTTGCTGCTGATTAAGGAATACGCGAATACAATACTTTGCTCCCGCCGCATTGCAACTTTTTAGGTGAAATGCCAAAGAGGAATCTTCTACATGGTAATGGTTTTGTGGACTTGGAGTTTGCTGCAATACGCTGTTGTTCTCACCACTTCTAAAGAGCTGCCTAAAGTCGAAAACAACATTGAGGCAATCACCGCAGCAAATGCTGACAGTCTTCAGGGGAAAGACAACACCGCTTTTACTGATGTTCGGGAGGCATCACCTGCAGAAAATGAGACTGTTGAAACAGGTAATTATAATTTTCTTTTTAAATTCTTTAAAGCCTGCACTGAAAACCATAATGCCTGTGTATCACGATGTCGCCTTTTTGTGAATAAAAGGTACTCTTAACTTTTGTTTAAAACTGCAGGTAATTGAACATTCTTTGCAGAGATTGTCTGTAGTTCATATTTTCCAAAGATGCGAATGCCAATGGTTTTCAAACCAGGTTTGATACCTTATTTCAAAACTTTTATGGTTCCAATATATCACACATGCCCTTCTACTGCTTATTTTTGAACCACAGTCAAAACTTTTGAAAGCATCAAGAAGTTGCGAAACCTGGTCTTAAATACGACATGATTTGCAACATTCTGCCACATTGACTATAACAAGGCTGATCGGCCGGCAGTAGGCGGTGGATGATTTACAAATCATAAGCGTCTTGGCTTGGAGTTAAACCAGATGGGTTAGTAGAGATAGCTTGAGGTTGTGAAGTTTATGTGAAACTCTTAAGGCTACTGACCATAGAGATCCTCCTAAAAGAAAAGCGGGTTGAAAAGATGCATGTATGCACGCATGCATTTTAGGGTGTTCTTGATATTTGGTTGCATAACTTGCCGTCGTAGTTTCTGAATTAGCTTGTTTCGGAATTCACGTAGTCAAAAAATGGATCAAAATTATTCCGTTTCAATGATCCAGACGTAGATCTAATTAATAAGTCTCTCGTTCTTCAGTAGCAAAGTACAACCTGGTACCAGATTCCACTTCGCAGCCGGTAGACCTGGATTCCATTCCCTTGTCAAGTCAAGTCATACGAAATATTGTAAAAATGGTATTCATAGATCACGTGCTTGGCATTTAAAAACAAGGGCACAGTGAAAAATTAAACATGAAAACCAATTGAAGCTACTCAGCCTCAATCACGTTTTGAAGCCAATTGCTGCAATGAAAAAGCCCAGAATCGGCACGATATTGCATTTCAATAGAGAAGCAAAGCAAATTGATTTTGAGAGGATTAAAGTACTTGAGATCAGCGACCTGTGCAGACCAATCGTCCTCATTTACTACAATTAACGCAAATTTGCATTCTGCGCGAACAGCAACGCTAATACAAAGTCTCAATTGCTTAACTTAACCACATTAGAAAAATGAAGCTGCTGCACTGTAGAGGCATAGCTGAAGCACAAAAAACGCTTTTATTTCAATTAGTGCATCATTACCTGCTGTAAATTATTATAGACTGGTGAAGTGAGAAAATTTCATAACGACATCTGCTCATAAAAACAAATCATAATAACATAATGACATAGCAGTTCATAACAACATACATAACATAATAACAACACAATACGCATGGCATAGCAACATATAATAATATAATAATATAACAAAATAACAACACAATAGTTCATAACAATAATATCTGTTCGTACCAACAAACATGCATATAAAGAGGTTGAAAATGATTTCTGCCCTGGCCCGATCGTTGCTAGGTTTGCATGTTTTTAGGGGAGTTGAAGGCCTTGGTTCCACAGCGAATTGTTTAACTATTTCAATTTTGAAAATTTTTGTTTGCCATTGAATTATTAAACAAAGAAGTTCCGTCGGTGGAGACGACTTCATCAGAAAGACACTCGACAAGGAATTTCTCAATGTAAACTTAGGTTAAAGTTGACGAAATCATGCATATTTCAAACTTTATTGCTAAAGCACACTTTAATAATTGCTAAAGCACACATTCCAATTGAAAGTTGGCAAAAAATTCAATGACAATGCCCTAGAGCTTTTAGATTGATCACATGAAACAGCTTGATAAAGAAGAGGGCTTTTTTTGAAAATCATCATGCTGATTTTACATGCTATCACATATTTTTTGTTTTTAGAAAATACTTTTAGCTTGCTGGCAATAAATTTTCCAAAAACGTTATCCAAATTGCAGTTGTTTTTGTTTTGTTTTGTTTTCTTAACTTTCTTTTTCCTAAATGTGCGGCTGTTTCTTCACGGATATCTTGGTCTCGACTTTGTTTTTTTCAGTGCATTCATGATGAAGTCAGTGTTGAGATAATTCTAAAGAATTAATGTTAATGCTCGACGTTGGCTGGCTTTGCAATAAAATATGTTCCGAGTAATTTTCGGCCGTTATATTTCATAAAGTGGTATTTGATCGGGCCAAAATATGAAATTTGTTGAATGACCATTTTTTTTTGAGATTGACGTTTTGCATTTGTAACATTTGAAAATAAACTCACTTCCTAATCGGATTCAAAAAATTTGGCGAGCCATGGGCTCTGTTTCCTCCTCTACCTACCTACGCTAAGGGGAACGTGGGGAAAAAATTGGAACATTAGAAAACAAAATCAATAATACGCTATCAGCATTCAGAGTTCATTCATCAGAAACTATTTTTCAATCCAAACGAGTTATCATCTGTCACAGCAGTGAAAACCAAAACTAAGTCTGCAGCACTTCCTTCTTAGCTTAACTAACAGTCACAGAAACAGTTTTCAATACTTATGAACCGATGACAATTTATCGACTAGTTATGTCTAGAGCAGTGATTCTTTAACTTTTTGAGGCGTGGGCCCCCTTGACAATGCCAACAAAAATCCGTGAAAACCTTAATTCGTTTCGACCTTTTTTCTATGGAGATCAATTTTTCAAAGCGGTCGTTTTCCCACATTTCGCCCCGCAAAACAACATAAACACCTCTTTTGATACCAAGCTCTTCAAAGCGCTGATTTTTTCAAATTTTTCCAATTAATTTACAGGTGAGCAAGGGCACTGTGACCCCCCGCATTCCTAGTGAATTTCCCATACCAACAGGTTTTAGAACCCTAGGTTTAAAGATGAGTACTATTACAACCTCTCGAGACCTGCATTTAATTAGTAATTCCCAGTAGCATGTAATTACTTTTATATAATTAGGCATAACGCTAGATGGGGGGGATTCAGTAACTGCTAGTTGTCACACATAGGCTACAGCCTGTGGTATAGAGTGGTTTTTAGCCGCCTTAGGTGGAAGCAAACAATGCCTCCCAAGAAAATCATAAACGACTCACTTCAATGTCGTAACAAAGAATGCTATGACGCAACACAGTTAAAATCTCGTCTTTTTCTGCTAAAAATGGCGGCCATGTTTAGTGACTACCCTATGTGGACCGTGAACCTGCACACCCATGGCTACGCCAGTGGCTATAGCAAGTTGTGCCGCAAATCTATACCAGTGTTTTCCAACCTTTCATTGCGTTGCCTGCACCGCTCTCCCTGAAGTTATCCTTCACCTCACCTCCATTTGAAGATGTCATTCAGTCGGTTAACAATATTTTCATTTTAAACATTTTGATCTCCCCCGAAAAAAGGTCTTTGCCTTTATTATGCGAATTTTTCATCAACCTTTTTTCAAATAGAGCTTGTTCTTAACTCTTGAATGCTACCACTGTTTGCTTCAACTGTTTTAGACGCACAAAAAATATAAATAGCAAAAAATTTAATTACTTTTTCGAGGGGATCAATTGTTTGGAAATATCAAGTTTTCCGTGTTTGTCCCATAACAAACTTGAGGACTTTTTCATTTGGAAATTGGTTTTTCTTCAAGCATTTTTTTACCTTCCATAATTTGCCTCCATGATTGCGAACCCCTGATCTATACAATAAAGCAGAATTCTGTCTGTACGAAGTACGTCCGCTTTAACTCCTCCGAAAGTCCTAGACGTGCAAACATTAAACTTGAAACGATTGATTACCCCCCCGAAGTGAGTGTCATACGGGGGTTTGTGACTCCATCATCAAAAATATTTTTTGTATGTGCATTTCTTGACAGAGGAAAACCGTTTTTCGTTCAATCAAAAGCCAGCTGCCACCAACTTGCTGACATTCTATTCCTCTTAGGTCTAATATGACGTCACAGCAAACACATGATTGTACAATATGCTCGGTGTATTTTGTCAAAAACTACTCACCGCAGAAACGCGATTAAAAGCATTTTTGGGTAATATCAACGAGATGCTTTCGATAAAAACAATTTTACAACGAATGAGGCTAAATCGACGATGCAACAACAAATTCTTTTTCAAGCATTCTAAGCATGCTTCTGTTTTTTCTTGAACGCTTTAAACTCGCTTTATGATGACACAACGTTGTCTGGTGTCATTTTAGAAAAAAAGCATCAAGCAGCAGTTACGCGTCACGGCTGCCACATAGGATTTTTGGTCAACTGTAGGGAGTAGCGAATCCCTACGGGATTTTTGATTGTGCATAGGGATTTTTTCGAAAATTGTAACGAAAAGTAGAGATTTTCCCGTTTTTTCAATTTCAACTTTCATGACGAAATGGACTACTTGTCTAGCTGAAATGCAAACACAGTTGCCCATGTTGGGGATTTATCCCAAGATGTTTGATATTTTTTGATTGAGAAACTCGGTGAAAATAGGTGGAAATGATGTAGCAACAAGGAATTTTGGCATAAGTGAGAGCTCAGTCATATGTTGGGACAACACTGTTCAGAGTCTTGAGATTGTTTACTCACTTGCACTGGGCGGTGCAGCTTATCATCTTAATGAAAAGAAAGTGGTTATTTTGCCGTTACGGCATTTTGCCCTTGGAGGCTGTTTTGCCGTCACCATTTACGTGTGTTTAAATAGCCATAGTTGCTCTGGTTCTCACAGAGACACTGCAGCTGCTTTGAAATGCAATGGTTACGGGTTGGAATTTTCACTAGTATGGCCCTAAGGCAAAAGGAGTGTACACTGGAGGGAAGCATGGTATGTGAATGTACGGAGTAGTATACACTGGGGGGGTGTACTCTGGGATAGAGTGTACACTAAGAGTGCAAATTTTTTTAATTTGTCATTAAAATTTACCAATTACAAACGACCAAAAGTCACATGTTTACTACGTCATTAAAATTGACCAATCGCAAATGTAACACGGCAAAATAGTTTCCATGGGTAAAATGCTGTGGACGGCAAAATAGTTTCCATGGGTAAAATGCTGTGGACGGCAAAATAGTCACTGCCTTATGAAAATGGGTACAACGCATGGACATGAGGAATTTCTCGCCACTTACTGCAAGGATTTTGGAAATTTTGAGTAGCAGCAGTAACACGCATACAGTTATTACACACTGTTACTTTAAAAGCAAACAAATGACGTGCTGCTCGTGAGAGAGAAATGATACATTTAAGCATTAACATAGCAGTGGATGAAAAGCCTGTTTTTGGTAATGCAATGGCAAGTTACAATATTTTTGTGCAATCGTGTCGCAAGCTTGACTGATCTTAATCCATAAGACTTATTATTTAAATGAAGCAAAGTTGAACAAATTGACTTTTTGTTAAATCTTATTGGAATCATAAGGATGATCCGCATTTTTTGCACAATAACTTGGTCGATGGATCGTAATCTTAACCCATAACCTCTCCTATTGCAATGACTAAACTGCAAACAGGGTGCACGTAGAAAGTTTTAGACAGGGAAATGCCGAAGGCACGATTATCAAAAGGGGATCCTGGGGCAGGGCCCCCGGAAAAACTTTACAAAACTGCACTCAACTGTACACGATTTTAGAACTTTCTGGAACCACTTTTTAGGGTATATTTAAAGAAATTTTTTAGCCTTTGCCACTGCTGCATCAAGGAAATTATAAGTGTTTTTAAATCTACAATGGATACGCTGCAGTTGCGCAACAAGCTTTTAAAAGAGCTCATCAATTAAATTTTATAATCTAAAAAGATCTTACTCGTAATGCATATTGTTTTACCCTTTTTTATAACCAAATGGCCTTGTATTTCGCATAACTTAGCATACCAATCACCAGCACTATTCAAAGTTGAGTAAAGTGTGAGGATCATTATCGCGCAACGTCATGTCAAAAAAGAAAGAAAAGTGAAACAAGTTTTGCAACAGCTCTTATAAAACACTGAAAGAATAAAATAGTAATGCAAAACGAAAACAAAGCTGCAGACAGCAATGTTTAGAACAAAGCCACTTTATTGTAAATTTAGGCGACGATTGCATTTTCCAAATTGGTCGATGACTTGGTCACGGTTGATTTTAATGTCTTCGTTTATATGCAAACGAACTGGGTCTACTGGCGTCACCCACAGGGGCCCCTATCGGTAACATCAAGGTTAACAATATCGTTCATTGGGCCAATCCGACTTCACCCAATGAACAGTTGTGAAAACAGTAATAAAAGTTAATATGTTTTGCCATAGCCACTTCTTGTTCCGGAGCAAAACTAATGTTTTTTGAAACGCAATCGATTGAAAAACATAATGGAGATTGCATGTGCCACCACATAACTATCTTACTTTCCTTGCTTTCGCTCTAGGCATCCTTAAACTTAACAAACTTTTGTCCGTTAAATTGCGCAGGTACTTGAAAGCATGTCAAATTTGCGGAAGGGCACCAAGGTGATTGATATGTATTTTGAGGGAAAACCTATTAAACATTAGGCCCACCACTTATGACTTTTTCGTAAGTAATTGTATGCCTAGTTATATAAACTGACATCTCTGGCTGCGCTCATGTTGCTTGGTTCTGGCATAAAAGCAGCCAGGTAAAAATCAAACTAATCCAAAATAAAGTATCGACAGTTAATTGATTACAAAAGGAATGCCCCCGTCACTAATGTCGAGGTAAAAAAATATCGGTTTAGCCAGCGTAAACCAATAGATAGTTTTGAGAACAGTAATTAAAAGTTAAAGTGATGATGATTTAGCCAATTCTTGTCAGAAAATCAAAAGTACCAGTTTTGTAAAGGAAGTCACTTAAGCCTAAAAGTACATTTTAAGGGGTTGTGCATAGCCGTTATATTTTCTCCCCAAGTTTCTGGTGCTCCTGGCTACGTCTTGCTTGACCTGTTTGCTACTTGAGAACTAAACTTGCTCATAATTGAAACAGCTAAAAATTAAAAAAAATTTATTCGGTCATTTTATGAAGTGCAGAAAGCACAATTTCAAAGTTGTGGGGTTGGGAAGCGTTAAGGTAATTGATATGTATTTTCAAGAATAGCCTATTAAATATCAGGCCTACTATCTTCGATTTTTTTGTCCCTGAATACCTATTTGTACAACCTAAACTCTCTGGCTGTGCCCATGTTTCTTGGTCCTGGCATAAAGGGAACCATGCAAAGAGCAAAGAGCAAACTAACCCGACTTCAAGAAAGCAGCCACGCTAAAGCTAGCACCCTACTTCCCAACTTCAACAAATTTTACCTTTTTACGAAATAAAATGACGTCACAACTAACGATGAATTGTAAAATCGTTTCTCAAAAAACACTGACTGTAGACATGAGGCAATATCCTTTCGGGAAATATTAACAACTTGATTTCGATGCAATAATTTGCTAACGATTGGGGTTTTATCGACAACGCAACAAGCAATTAAAAGCATTTAAGCGTTTTTTTACAAGCATGCTTTTTCTATTTTTTTTTCTTGAATAACTTAAAAAAGCTTGGTTTCTTCATGGTGCTCTCTGGTACCACTACAACGACAACAGCGGCAGGTAGCAGCTGTTCATATCACATTCACTGTCATTAGGAAAGCAAATGTAAATAGTAAAGTCTATTTTTAATCTGTTGTTTTTTGAAGGAGAATTATCTTTTACAGCACTAACGTACCGGTTCAATTCTGCTTTTGTCATAATGCTATGCCAAATACGAAAATTGTAAAAACTGAATTGTAGATGAACTCTTCGTTGGAACAACCTTTGCAATATAGTCATGTTGCGCGCCTGAGTACTCTTATCTTATAAGACATTTTCATCACATATAGCAAATAGGAACGAAATACCAAGATTTAATGTGAAATTTAGCAGAATTTAGAAAAATCATTCTCTGTTTTGGCACAAAAATCTGGTCGGTGGGTTATCCACTCAAACCGTAATCTTAATTATTGCAATAACTGTTCTGTAAATGCTGGACTCTGGACTTCGGGTCACTTCGGCTCCCCCTGAATGCTTTATGCCGGGCGCAAGAAACATGCGCACAGCCAGAACCATTAAGTTTTATGACTAGGTCCAGAATACGGTCAAGTAGTAAGTAGTCGGCCAATTACCTTATAGCTTAGTTTCGGTGAATATACATAAATCCCTTCAGCGTTCTTCCACAACTTCAAATTTATGCCTCTAAGCAGTTTGTCAGCTCAACGCATAAAAATTTGTAAAATTACTTGCTGTTTGTAAGTTAACACAATCTTAATTCATAAGCAGGGAGGTCGGTATTTGGGCGCAGTTTATGAAATTTAAAGATTAAAAAGTATTCAATAAAAAAGAATTGGTCAGTAGATCTACACGGCTGGGTGAAATCACAGTCATCAAATATACAAACGTATCTACGGAGGAAAATTTTTCCTGATAATTGGTTGTTAGACCAACCTGGCGATAGGACGTAAGATATTAGGGGAAAGGTAGAACATCTGATGCTCCAACCCGCGACAAAAGAACGTAATTGCAGCCAAAGAACATTTTGTCACAAATATCATTACGAGGGAGGTTGCATGGTTACATGGTGTCACAAATTCACATTGAAATCAAATACCTATTTTTTAGAGATCAAGATTTTCAAAGTCTGTTTTTCCGAAGTTTCGGTGCTAATAGCAGGTGAAAGTCTATTTTTGTGATCAAATTTTTGGAAGTCCATTTTTTGGAAAAAAATGCATTTCAATAGAAAAAGAAACAAGAACAGAAGCATGGCTAGGAAAGAATGGCGGGGATGCATCCCCCACTTACAGTGCCGGAAAAAAATCTTTACATTGACCAAATATCTTTGCAATTAAGTCAAGCAAAACGATTTTAGAATTTAAGTCTTTTATTGCAGATAAAATGTAATGTCAATTATTCTTTTGTCATCTTGCCTTTAGATTTGATGATCATTTTTGCCTTTTTGGGTATTGATTCATCAAGAGCAGCAAAGTAGGTGGAGCCCAGTGATACCCACAGTTTTTTCAGCTCCGATTGCAATTCATTGATATTGCTGAGTCGTGTCTCTGGAATCTTGTTTTTTTAAGCAATTACGGACATTTTGATTGGATTTCGGTCTGGTAAATTACCAGGGTGTCTAAAACATAGATGTGATAAATGTTGAGAAATTTTGTCACGATCTTTGAGTCGTGAGCTGGGGCACCATCAGGTACGAAATGATCACATTGATGAATCTTTCAGAATGTGCAAAGATGCTCTTTTAAATGTTGATATAAATGCTTCCTTTCACTGATACATTTTTAGTATGGAAGTACAAACATTAGCGATGCATCGCTTTCTCGTGAATGGAGGATAAATATGGCAAAAAAAAGACAGCCCGACCTAGATTTCCACTGAAAACTCCCCACACCATTACACTGCCAAGGTCTTTCATGGTTTTCACTGCAAATTTAGGTCATATCGTGATGCACCACTTGGACGACGCACCATCTTTGGGACTCCCCTCACCATTGCAAAAGTGCTATCATCATTAAGCATCACTTTTCTTCACTTTGCAGCTCTCCATTGTCGATATTTCTGGCAAAAGTTGAACCTTTTCTTCTTCATTGTTGCAGTGGGCATGGGCTTCTTAGCTGTACGGCGACCTGGTAGACCAAGATCCTTTTGGAGTCGATGACAAATTGTCTTAGTTGAGACGTTGTGGAGAAGCTCATGGTGCTTGTTTTTTAATTCAACGGCAGTAATAGACGGATATAATGGTACTTCATGCTTTAAAAGCTTATCCGTTCTTTGTGAGGTCCTCTTCGGTGCACCAGAGCACGACTTCCTCTTCGGTATCATTCCGGGTGGTAATAATGCAGCCGACCTTTTTAATTGAAAAAATGCCTCTCTTGGGACCTCAATATCTCTTGCTGCAGCAATCACAGAATCTCCCTTCTGTAACAATGTCAAAACACAAACTTTTTCTTCCATTTGTATTTTCTTTTGACCTATTTTTGTGTCTGAGATAAATTTTGCAAGACATCAAAATTTCAAAAGAACAAAAAATTTTGTCCAATTTCACCGACCTACTATTCACCAAGCTGTACAACTATACGAAGCCCGCAGAACAACTTGTATGCGGTGAAGCATACCCAGATAGTAGCTTTTGACACAAGTATAAGCATTATTGTGATGCAATGTTTTTGGCGGAAATAGTAAGTTAAATACTAGAGCTTATTTTTCATGTTAAGATTTTTTTTGCCGAGGAAATGTAAAGATTTTTTTGCAGGCACTGTACGCCCTGGATTCTTCACTGCGACTAGTCAAAATTCAAATTGATGATCGGGATGATGGGCATAAGGGCGATGTCCGTAGTTATACCAATTTTTCGTTACAGCTCGCAGAAATGCAATTCGGGTGAAGCCAGCTCAGCCGACTGAAGCAATATTTCTAACCCAACATAATTGACTGGTAACTGTGCCAGACGACGCCGGCAGGTGCGGCTAGTTTGCACTTTTGTGCATTTTTTTTCACTATATAACTATGCAATTTTCAAAAAAAATTCAAGCGAAATTACGAAAAGAAAAATGGCAGCCGTTTTCTTGATCTTCAGCAGGCAAAATTAAATGAACTATGATGATCTCTTGCGAGTTTTTCAATCCCAAAACATACATTTCAAGCACGGATGAGCAAATTTTGCACGGATTTACGTTTCATTCTCCACGTTGTGACCAGGCTTGTAGCTGAGCACTAAGCAGAAGGTCTTTAAACGTTGTTTTCAATGTCTTCGGGATAATTCGACAAGCAAATTGAAGCCAGTCAGTATCGATTGCGAAGACAAGCATTTAATCACTACAAGCTGCAAATTAAAGCAATCAAGTGCAAAAATTTAGTGTCAGAAGCAATAATCGTTTGTCAAAAGCGGCAACCATTGCGTGAAAAGCAGTTGTAGTAGAGAAAAGGAGCACAGGTCAGGTATGAGGCTCATGCAGACTTTACAATAAAATTACAAACCTAAAAAATATGTTTTGGATGACATTGCACCATTGCAGGTAAACTTTGTTTCAACGCGATCGTAGGAATGCATAAAATATTTTTGGGGAAAAAGTGGGGTCGCGTTGTATTGGGGTTAAAAACGTAATCACATTTTTTTGAGCGGTGTCAATTACGATATTTACAAATCACGAACATCTGTGGTCTTAATTTTTTTATTTGATGGATTGCGCAAAGTTTCTTTTTCATAGAAAACACTTTGTTTCTTCTCTGATTTTTCCTTTTTATAGTCTTTTAGCATGGTAGTCAGAAATACAGTAATTTCCTACCTTATTGGCTTGCCTGTTATGCACGCTCCCACGTGATTATGAAACTAAATGAGAAGAATCACATTTTGAAGCTTGCCAGCTTTTGCATTCCTTTTCGTGTTGCATCGATTGATCGTATTATGTAGGAATTGGTGTTAAATCGAGGCTGGTTACATTGAAATTTCACTACAAGGAATATCACAAAGAGTAAGCGCGAACAAGAGTCTATTTACGAATTTATGCTCCAAAAAACTAATATTTTTATTTATTAGGGAATGGCTTTTACCACAATTTCTTGTTGTTGGCAGCAGAATTTGTTTTATTGTAGTTGCAGCAATGAGCCTTCAAATGGACTGTCAATTGCAAACAGTGTGTGAAAAAGAAAATTAGAAATGATTGGGGCCTATTACACAGCTTGTTTCTCAAACCATTAGTCGCGACCTAGTCATGGGTTGGCAAAACCTTATGGCTGGGTCGTCAAAAAACATTAAGTTTTCATTACTGTTCTCTCAACTACTTCACTCGTTGGATAAAGCCGGGGCTGCCATCTAATCAGATATTCTTAACCTCGATTTTATGAATGGAGGCCCTACTACTGTAATAATTTAAGTGAAAATGCTTCCATTCCGATCGATATGCTCTTGCCTTGCTGCGCTCATGCCAAGACGAAGCAAAACGCTCGCAGCCAGAGGATTTAGATCACAGAAATAGCTCCACAGTTACGAAAAAGTCTTAAGTGGTGGAGCTAGTATTTAATATCTCATTCCTGTAAATGCATGTCAATTGTTTTGGCGGCCTTTCACAACTTTGACATGCTTTCAAACACTTGCCAAATTTAACGGATAAAAGTTTGCTAGGCAAGAACGTCTAGGGTGAAAAATGGGCCAAATAAGGCATTTCAGCGACTGCAGAAACCTGGGAGAAATATGAACACAATACGCTACCCCTACAATGTTTTCTTCAAGCCATTTCCTGCATAAACACGGTTTTTTGTTTTGGAGCAACGATAATTGGCCATGTTAAAAAACCACAAACTTTTTACTATTGTTCTCACAACTACCCAATGGGTGAAGCCGGCTGATCCGATGTTTTCTTCACCTCGACATTACTGATGGGGGCCATTGAGTGAAGCCGGATGAACTAATGTTTTCAATCTCGACATACTTATAGCCTGCGTGCGACGCCGGCATAGCCGGCAAGTATTCTATAAAACAACTAATTAGTTTATGAAGCCAATACCTTTATTAGCTTAGACCAAAAAGTATTTTCTGGATTCAAAACAGGGTATGTTTTTCTTGATTGCAGAGCAAAAGAATGCCTCCAAATTGCTTAAGTTTTTGCACACCTCATTTTCACGAGCATATGCCACTTTTCAACATTACCCATTTGAAATATAAAAAAAAGTAAAAATTGCCCCCTAGTCACTCTGTCATTATTTTCTAAGAAAATCGTTAACATTTCAGCATTGGGCGGAGAAATACATCCATAGATGGTTTGATTTACAAAAAAAATTAAAGGGTTGAGAAAAGAAAAAAATATAAAGAAAATAACGCAACATATTTCTATTTAAATAAAGTCAGTATAAGATAAAAAATCAGTCTGTTAACGGCGACTCTATTCAACATAGTGTAGAGTCTAATTATAATCCTCTCTTGTATTGCATAGATTTGATAAAGTCTAATAGCTGTTGCCATATCAATTAAACTACTTCTATCACAAGGGTGCATAAAATCTAAGCGTTGTTATTGAAAGGTGTGTGAAAGGAAAAAGATAGAAGAGCCCTGATTTTACCAAGGTTGTTATTTCTTGCAGAATCTGATGTTGCGGGTGTTGGATCACCTTCTTTGCCAAACAAAAAGCGCGAGGAGAAAGTTCGCAAACAAGACAAATTTGATGCTTATATGGAAAGAAATAGAATGTTCGAATGCTTTTGCTGTTATAATGAGCTTTGGGGCATGACGATGGGCATCATATTTCAAGATGGACCGTTTTTGATTGCTAGGCTAATAATCTTGATTGAATACAAAGCAGTTACACAAATGAATATCTTTTGGGCTGCAAAGAACGCCTTTGTTATTATCCTGCTTTTGAATCGAATTAGAGTGGTTTACGAAAGAAAGAAAAAGACATGGAAAGAGAACATGGATCAAATCAATAGACAAAGGTGTAGTAACGTATAGAAAAAACCTACCAAATTAAAGCTTTTTGTGTTTATTTGTAAAGACTGGTCAAAGGTTTAGGTGTTTGTAGGGCTGAAAAGAGAATAAAGCGCATAGAAAAGGGTACGTTTATACATTACCAAAAAGGTAGAGCATATTAAAATGGCTTGCTTTTTACGTACTTTTTTCATTTTAGGTTAATTTTAACTTTAACTTTGACATTATTGATTAGTTTATGTGAAAAAGTATGTTTTTATATTTTATTGTTTATCGTGACTGAATTTGGTACCGGTTAATGTGGATGTGCAGCATCCTCAAATTCTTTTTAATTTTCGCCGATTCTTAAAGTGTGAAAAAAAAGCATTAAAACTCATGTCTCTCTTTCTGATGACCACAATGTAGTCGCCCATCGTATCAAAACGTATCAAGAACATGAGGAATCACTACCGCCTACTGTTTCTTGTAAATTCTATCGGTGCCTTGCTTAACACCAACGTTGCTGCATGAGGCTTACGTACGGCATTTTTTTAAAATAGCGTTTTTGACCTGTTTTAAATCAGGTCCAGTGGCGTGTTTTGTGGGAAGGGGCAGGGGGGCCCGGCCGCTGGGCCCATTGTCTCCCTGTGCTCAAAGGTAATAGACTTGTTTTTCTCAAATTGTATTTTATTTTTTTCATTTGATAAGGCACACTGCAGATATCTAGCCTACAATGCGTAACTTTATTTTCTTGTAAAGCTACTATTTATTCTAAATATTTGTACATATGTCGCCGTCACTTGGTAGACCTTTGTTATGCTGCTATTTACAGTGTCTACCTAAAGTTTAAGACCATCCATAAAAATAATGAAATTTCGTACGATTGCATTATCTCATTGTCCTGTTTGCATCATATTAGGTCTATGTTTCACTGCAAGCTGTTAACACCTCAGCGGATTTTTGATCGCCTTTTTCGAAATTTGAGAATAGTAAAAGTGGATTATAAATATCCTCTACGTGAGAATTAAAAGGCCAAACTTGTCACTCTTCATGGTGAAGAATTATCAGAAAGGCAGATACCCATCAAAATCATGGTCAGAAAGACAGTAGTACATCAGACGATCAAGAAATTTCAATTGTACGGCGCGTATAAGGACCTAAAGTGGACGACCCAGAAAGACTAAGATTCCAAGCCGACCAGGTAACAAACGACTAGTCACAAGGTAGCCAATGAATTCTGTCAAAAAAATTGGAGTGTTGTTAATGGTTATTGGCGTTGGGGTAAGTGATATTACTATTTCGAAGCGTTGAAGCGGGTAAAATAGCTGTTTCAAGGCTGCTTTCAAACGAATTCGACCTAAAGTCTTATGAATCTGCAAAAAAGTCGCGACTGCGGAAAAAAACGGCTTCCAAGCGCCTGGCTTTCGCCGAGAAACACCAGCGCTGTACTCGAGCTCAGGTGGGGTAGCGTCAGTATAAATAATGTAATGTTGACCGGGAGTGTATTAACGAGAACCCGCTTCTCGTATCGATGCAATGCAAATATAGGCTACGTTATCATAGACCTATTTGCCACCATGACATTGATAGGGACCCCAAAATTATTCTGTCCTCCTGGCCCACAGAAATCTTAAAATGGCACTGACCACGTCCGATGTTTGTATGATATTAAATATCACAGTCCAAATGAAAGCCACTTCTATTTTCAGGTGGATCTGCAAAAAATCTTCAATACCATGGCGCTGAAAATGTGCTCAATAGCAGCTGATCTCAAAGAAAGGCTTTTAACTTAAGATAACGACGAAAAAGCTCTTAGAAGAGTTGATCTTTGAACAAAAAAATATTTTCAACTTCAAAATGGGAACATAAATGCTTTCAGCAAAAGTCGATCTTTGCAAAAATGTCTTTCCGCAAAATACTCTTTCCCGTGACATTAAGAAATATTGTTTTAAAGTTTGGAGAAAATGTTTCTGATGAAAATACCTCGCGCTGGCAGACAACCGAGTGGTAACTCTCAAGAGAACCTGAAACTAAGTTGCTCATCAGCATAATCGGAAAAAAAAACAACAGAACAAAAACTTAGGATGTCTTTCAGCAAGGTCAATTTTGTTGAATTATTTGCTTTATTACTATTGCTACATTGTTGTATTGGCAAGAAATAAGATATTACTTGCTCGTTTGATATTTGTTTCATACATAACTAATATTTACTGTAGAGACGATATCTGCCTTTTGCGCATCATGTATGAGTAGATCCTGTCTGAAACAAAGGCAACTTCTGCAAATAACGCTACAGTTAAAACCAGTTTTATGGTTGGCTGCCCGCAAACTACATTTAATTAGCGATTGTAGTAACCAAGTTATCAAACACAAATAACATCTTTTATTTCTCAATTGCAAAAGCGGGAGTTAAGATTTAATATACATGTACAGGGTGTCCACAAAGTCTTCAGACAATTTAAAAAATTTATTGATATCGCAACTGACGTTGGAATGTCTGAAATGTTTAAATAATATCAATTAAATGGTCAAGTTTTTTTTCAAAACATTAATGAACTCTATCTCTGAAATGATTAATTAAAATCAAGTAAATAGTCAAGTTTTTATTCAAAGCATCAATAAATTTCTATATTAGCCTCATTTGTAGCACTGAGGACATCTAAACAATATTGAATTTCAGTCCACGTCCTTCTTAACATTTCTTCATCAGTTGTCTCCACAGCGGACTTATTCTTTCCTTAAGGCCACTTATGTCTTTTACTTTAGTGCGGTACACAACATCTTTCACGTAGCCCGAATGAAAGCAGAGCGGATGGACTTTGTTGGGCTACGACTAAATGACTGACGAATACGCTCGATGCCTTTTTCAGAAGTTTTTGGCCATTCACTCCTCGATTTTAGTAGCAACGTTCCCGTTCCCACAAACTGCTTATGCCAATTGCAAATCAACTGACGTGCTGGGGCCCGATTTACATATTTAGCTATAAAAATTCTTTGTGCTTGAAAAACAGATTTCGTTTTGATAAACCAAGAAACACATTGTGCTTTTTCTTGTCGAGTAGTCATTTTTAAAGTGCTTGGAAATCATTTTTATTTTGTTTAGCTTATTCACCTCTGAAATAAAAAAAAGTGATATTATAAAAAACTTTAATAACAACTAATTGATATGCAAAAAGAATTATTTTGATAGCATTTTAAAAAATTTTTCAATGAATTTATAAAATTGTCTAAAGACTTTGTGGACACCCTGTATAATGTTATTTCCAGACTAGGCAGAAAGGTAAGACTTTGGAGAGAGAATTGCAGCCCCAACGATGCGTCTTATTTACGCTCCCCTTTACTACGATTGTACAAAATCCCCTTTGTCATCATTCAAAAAAGAAAAAAATGATAAGAGAATATTTTATAGCCCCACTCATTTGTTTTTCTGCTTGTATCGTTCACAGTTGTGATGTTTTTTACAACAAAGTACAATCTGTCCATCACAGGAATACAACCATATAAAAAAACTAGCTGTACGTGCTCACTGCTTACGTCGTTCAGGCTAACATAATGTTTCTGAACTGGATATCTGAAGAGTTGATTTGAAAATTGCAGAAAGTAGAGTATTCATTCTTGAAGCTTTTCGTCTGACACTTTTCAAAAGAATCTGTCAGAAATAATTTCTGAAATTTCTTTCAAGATTCTCTTGAAAAGTGTCAGAAGAAAAGCTTCGAGAATGAATACTCTACTTTCTGCAACTGGAGATTGGTGGTCTCCCAGGGCCACAAGGATTTTGACAGGGAGTCACAAGCTTACCCCACATTAGCTTGAATAAGGTGATATGCATATGTTAAAGAAAAATTGATGCTGTTTGTTAGAGAGCAATAGCGCATGGACCTGAAAAGATAAAGAAACTTTGGACCACAAGTCAAACTATAGCAAAATCCAATTCGCAAGTCAAGCCTGCCCACAAATCTTTATAGCTAGGTTGTTCTAAATCTGATTTGAACCTAGGGAACATAATTTGCAGGGAGTAGAAAAATTTTTGTGGTCGGATTGAGTTGACGTAATTGCAATGCTTGATGGTAGAAATGGGCTGTGCAGAAATAGCCCATCAATAACTGCGCGAAGTGGGTTTGGACAAAAAAGTGCTCTAATGAGAGCAATAAGTTTTTCCCATTTATAAAGAAAAAAACCCACGCAACTCAACTGTGATATACTCAAAATCAAATTAACGTACCATAGATGTTACCCTGCTACAAAATGCCAAGATCCTAACGTATCTAAACAAAAAATCTCAAATCCAAGCAAGGTAGGTCTATTGAAACCTCAAGATCTGGGATGAAAACTCAAAGTTTGACATCGCCTAAACAAGTAAAATTTTAATGTTGTTTTATGCTGAGAAAGAGGTGAAGCAAAAATATTGCTAATACAAACATCAATAAATTATTTGAATACACCAAGTAAATACTTTGGAGTAACGCAGTCATTTTTAGTTGAGATCCATTTTATGTAGCCCATATTAATGTAAACTAAGCCGAATGATGATTCAATACAACAACCACAAAAATACCTTTCCACATTTCAAATAAATATCGGCTTACTAATTTCTCAAAAAAGTTTTTTCAGTTTTATTTTGCTGAATTATATTTTCCCAATCTTTTGAAAAACGAAAAACAAAATTTTTTCTGGTTTCGTGTAGAAACAAGTTCTCTAGTCTGCTACACTTTAGCGAGCAACTAAAACTGTGAAAAATATTTTTTAAAAACAATCAAAAAAGACAAAAATTCAAAAACTTTACCAGGATTGTAGAGAAAAAGATTCGTTGCTTTTGATTCACATTTGACGTTAAAGATTACAGTAAAGCAGCCATTGGAATGCGCAATGGTAAACAAAAAACACGTACTAACGAAACCAGAGAAATTATGAGACAAAGTAGGTTAAAAATCAATTAAAAATGTTACGGCATCCCATTTGTTCTAATTATTTTGCCAACGGTTTTTCATGCTGCCAAAAATAAATTGAAATCTTTGTTTTTTCTATAGGCTTACTTGACAAAAAATTTGCCTTTTTCACGCGCATTTTGACGCGTAGTTTGTAAAGTTATTTTTGAAAGTTGTAGAGCCTAGCCAATTTTTTTGTAAAATTGTACTGTATAATAAAAGTTTTCAATTTTGAAATAGAATGATCTTTCGTATTCAAGATCTGGGCTAGTTGATAGTTGAAACAGCCAATAATTGTAACACTTTCATGGAAACATAAGTTCAAAATTGTGAAAGGGTGCCTAAGTGATTGTCGTGCATTTTCAAAAGTAAGCTAATAAATATTAGAGATACCACTTACGACTTTTCATATTTGTATGTCTATTTGTTTGACTTAACATTTCTGACTGAGGGTATATTGCAGGTCTTGGCATAAATCGCAGCTAGGGGAAATGCAAACTAACTCAAAGTCAGCACTTACAGTTAATTTATTTCACAAAAATCTTGTTGGTGGTACAGAATTTTAATATAGCTTTGAAAAAAGCTGTTTGAGCCATAAGCTTTTCGTGACGCTCTCATCAGTGGCGGTATCGCGTCAAAAGGGAAGATCTAGAGTGAATAAGTGTTTTATGTGAATAATTTGGATGTTACGTAATCAAGACAAGCCAATGATTTGCAATACTAGCGCTATCATTGGCTTGTCTTGATTACGTAACATCCAAATTATTCACATAAAACACTTATTCACTCTAGATCTTCCCTTTTGACGCGATACCGCCACTGATGAGAGCGTCACGAAAAGCTTATGGCTCAAACAGTTTTTTTCAAAGCTATATTAATTTATTTCCATAGGTGAGGTTATGGGTTAAGATTGCAATCCATTGATCAAGTTATTGTAGTAAAGTGTAGTAAAGATGCGGATAATTGGTGTGATTCTTATAACATTTAGCATGAAAAATCGTCAATTTGTTCGACTTTGCTGGATTTGATTAATATGTCTTATAGGTTAAGATCTTGCAATAGGTAACCCTAACCCTCAACCTGACGTGTTACTTACCTGTATGCAACATTGTTACCAACCCTTGTGGATCAGACAAGCTTGCGACACGACTGCACGAATGTATTGTAACTTGCCATTATATTACTAAAAAACAGGTTTTTTACCTACTGCTGTGTTAATACTGCAATTAATAACTTTTCTTTGAGAGTCAGCATACAAGTTGTTTGATTTTAAAATAAGAGTAAATAAAAATTTTTACGCTTGCTATCTGCCTGCTTCCTTTTTTTCACTTTTTTCGTAACTGACAGCAATGTGGCCTCATAGAGCGAGTAAGAAAGCGTTCAAAAAAAAGAAGGAAGCATGCTTAAAATGTTGAAAAAATAATTGCTTGTTTCATCGAAAATTTAGCTTAAATTGTTGTAGAAATTTTTTAATTCAAATCACACTATCAATATCTTTCAAAAGCTTTTAACTGCCTTTCCAGGGTAAGAACTTTTTAGGAAAAGAAGAAAAAGTGTTAACGGATAATTCGCAATTAAGACACCATCTTACACCCTACAGGGGTAAAAAGTTTGCAAATTAGTTAAGTTGGGGCTAGCTTTAGTTTGGGAGAAATATTTTTCTCTGTTTAAATATGCAAAACGAAAAATTGACCTTAGATTATGATGTTATCATGACGTTGCGAACCCCATTTTACCCTTGCCCGGGAAAGGTGATTAATTGTGCCTAGTTTGATGTTTCAGACCCCAGTAGTTTTGCAAGAGTGAAAGCGCATACACGTACGTACGTACATTCGTACACACGTACAGAAAGAATTGAGCTTTATATTTTAAATAAACTAGGTTAATTTAGTAGTGGTTTAATAAATATGTTGCATACCATTTTGTATGAAAACAAACACTATTATATCTAGTTGTATATTTGAAGATCAATGCTGTGCTTGTTGGCAAAATAAATTGATAGTGACGCCATTTGCGCGTACTGCTTAAAAAGTTAACACCATCTGCAGTGGCGCTAACAATAAGAACAAGTGACGCCTTCAGCGTCAACTTTTAAATGGAGCGAGTTTACTTCTTGGTTAAAAAATAGTTTTGACCCTATTTTGATTGAACCATTACATTTTATGTTCTTTCAAAAACACAAGCGTTTGAAATAATTATCAGTGAGTCTGCTTCGTTATGCTGGAGTGCTTGTAGCAACTATTATGTAATAGGCAGTTGGCGATGTACATGAAGAAAAAATTAAAATTACAATAACTGTAACATATTTGAAATAAAAGAGAAAATGAACAAAATATTTTCTGAAAAATTGAACGCTTCGAGCAAACGCTAGCATATAGAAAAATAAGTCGCGCTGCTATTACATTATCTATACTATAAAGCGCAATTTTGTCTGTCTGAATGTTTGTTTTACCTCTTCTAAAACTGCTAGAGGTACAAGCACAAAACTTAACACGATTGACCCCCACCCTCTGGTGAGTATCATCAGAGTGTTGGTGACGTCATAACCAAAATATCTTTTAAAATTTGCATTACTTGACAGAGGACAACCGCTTTTTGCTCAAATAAAAACTAGCTTCCGCCTTATCACATTGCAAAAACTTTCATTTGTTTGGGGTTGAAAATGACGTCACCATCAACGCCTCATTACATAATCTGTTTCGTGTTCTTTCTCAAAAAGCGCTCATCGCAGCACGCGATTAAACGCTCTTTCAGGAATATTAATAAGGTGCTTTTGATATAAACAACTTTACAACAATTTGAGCTAATTTAACTATGCTATGAGCAACTCTTTATAAAAGCACTTTAAGCCCTTTAAAGAAGTATTTTTCTTCTCTTTTTTTCTTGCACGCTTAAAACTGGCTCTATGATGTCAAATTATGTCTCGTACGATTAACACAAATCTTCGGCTACCGCAGATCTTAACGTGAACATGTTTTCAAAATTGCACCCTTTTTGCACAATCAGTATACTAAAAAGCTGATTTGTGACCTCATTTCTTCACTGATTTTCAAACTTTATTCAACAAATTAAAGGTTATTTCAAGACGATTCCGATAGTGTATAATATGTACAGTTAATATTAGTTAGTTTTTGTACTGAAAAAGAACTGAATTGAAGACCTGTGATGTAACTTTTTACCCCTCCTAAAAATGGTGAGCTCAGTAAAAGGTAACTTTAATTCAAAAACGTTATAATAAAGCACTAACAATTACTGTCCTTTGAAAGCTTAGGAAATTAGCTTTCCAGCAATATGTTACTCCAATTACTTATGGGTAAGGATTAGTTTATAATGGCTGATCAAAAATTGGTTGCCATAAACCATGTTTCATTTTTAGTTGAACAATTATCCTACTTGACCTAACAAACTTGCAATTGTTAGACAAAGTTAGTTCTTTGGTACATTTTGACTACTTTTCCTCACAAGCAAGGTTCTTTTGCATTGTCTGTGGACGTTTTCAAAAACTGAAATTTCTAGATGTTTATGAAATGTGGTCTACCGGTTAGAAATACACAAAATTTTAGTGCTTGCACTTCACAAAATTGCAATTTCTAGAAACAATAAATGAGCAAAAATCTTGTTGGTGGTACATAATTTTAATATAGCTTTGAAAAAAGCTGTTTGAGCCATAAGCTCTTCGTGGCTCTCATCAATGGCGGTATCGCGTCAAAAAGGAAGATCTAGAGTGAATAGGTGTTTTGTGTGGTCAATTTGGACGTTAGGCAATCAAGACAAGTCAGTGATAGCGCTAGTATTGTAAAGCGCGTCTAAGAAAGATTTTGCAGTAGCGAAAGTCGGAAAAAGCGCAGCAAGAGGCCAAATAAGAACGCCGCGATTATCGAAAGAGTTTGAGAGTATAAACAAACTCCTTCTATCTGCATAACAATGGGCGCTAAGTCTTGATATAAGCAACCTCTAAGAGATTAAAATGGAAAGAGCTGCGTGCTGCGCCGAGGATTGAAAACCGCTTGCTATCATAATTTAATGCACATTGATCATTATCTAAAAGGTGCTCATCAATTGCAGAGTCACAATCCGGTTTGGTGTCGTTTCGTTTGCACGATCTGTGTGGTTGAGATCGGCGTGGACGAATCAATTGTTGTCTCAACCATTGCGGAACATGATGCTTGATGCGATCCTGTAGTCGTTGAGATGTTTGCCCTACGTACCGACTATCACAAAAGGATTTATATTCATATATGACAAAACTTTTCTGAATGTTAGGTAGAACATCCTTGCGTGCCACAGGCAACATGCACTTAGACGTAAAAACCAAGCGGGTGCTGACGGAACCATAGCAGCTTTTACGGCGATTTTTACTTCTTTTTCCAAGTTTGTTGAGGGCTTACCAATCCAAGGGACCATCAAGTACACATGGCACTTTTCTGGGCCGAATCGCTTAAGAGTGGAGAGCTGAGCGATTTTCTTGGCGATTTGAGCGTTGATGACGTTTTTACGATAGCCATTGTTCAGTAATATTTTCTTGATCCGTTCTATTTCTCCATTGAGTCTACGCTTGATGCAAATAATTAGGGCTCGATGACTAATGTAGATATTACACTTATTTTACGTTTGAGAGGACTGAAGAACTCCCAACGTAAATACTGGCCTGTGAAAGTGAATTTCCGGTATATGCTGGTTTCAAAGCCAACATCTGTTCTTTCGACGTAAACATCAAGAAACGGTAGACATTTGTCTTTTTCTTTTTCAAAGGTGAATTTGAGGGATGGATGAAGGCAGTTGAGTTTGGTCAAGAATTCCTCTGCTTCAGCTTCGTGATCGAAGATGGCAAACGTGTCGTCAACATATCTGAAGTATGTTGGAGGCTTCTGCGTTTGAGAAAATAACTTTTCTTCATAATATCCAACAAAGATGTCAGCCAAAGCCTGACCGAGTGGTGATGCCATAGCTACTCCGTCTATTTGCTTGTACATAGTGTTATTGAAGCTGAACTCAACCGAGGATGTAGCGCTCTTCATCAATTCAACAAACACGTCTTTTGGAATGAGTGGTTGTAAATCAGAATCGTCGTAAAGAACATTTAAATAGATTTTGATGGTTTCATCAAGGGGAACGTTGGTGAACAAGCTTGACACATCAAAAGAACACATGACGACATTAGGATCGATGATAAGATTTTGCATGGTCTTAGCAAATATAAACAAATGTAAAATGCAATGTGATGAAAATGGCTCCAACACAGGTTGTAATAGGCCAGCCAAGCACTTGCCAAGTTCATGAAGGGACGAACCTGTCATAGTTAGTATTAGGCGAAGTGGAGTGCCTACTTTGTGTGTTTTTGGCAAACCATACATTAGAGGTCTTTGCGATCCAGATGTTCGTATTGCGTCATATATCCACTTCGGCATAAGATTGGCTTTGATTAGTCAAGCAACCGCATCTGAAGAAGTGATTCAATGCTGGCTGTATTGTCATTGCTGGAGACGGGATCACCTCTTTTAAATTTCGATTGATCATCAAGTATCTTGTTCATTTTTATCGACGTAGTCCCTTTTGTTTAAAAGGAAAACGGCGGAGCCTTTGTCAAGTTTAGTGATAATGATATGATGGTTCTTTCGTAAGCTGTTGATTGCACGAAAGCATTCTGTGTGTATTGTGAAGTCACTTGAATCTATCCTGCTGTGACAATACAAATGTGCAAGGTCGGCGAGTCGGGCTTTTACAGCAGGGCGTTGCTCAGCAGAAGTAAAAATGCCGACTCGCCGACCTTGCACATTTGTATTGTTCACCAACGTTCCCCTTGATGAAACCATCAAAATCTATTTAAATGTTCTTTACGACGATTCTGATTTACAACCACTCATTCCAAAAGACATGTTTGTTGAATTGATGAAGAGCGCTACATCCTCGGTTGAGTTCAGCTTCAATAACACTATGTACAAGCAAATAGACGGAGTAGCTATGGCATCACCACTCGGTCAGGCTTTGGCTGACATCTTTGTTGGATATTATGAAGAAAAGTTATTTTCTCAAACGCAGAAGCCTCCAACATACTTCAGATATGTTGACGACACGTTTGCCATCTTCGATCACGAAGCTGAAGCAGAGGAATTCTTGACCAAACTCAACTGCCTTCATCCATCCCTCAAATTCACCTTTGAAAAAGAAAAAGACAAATGTCTACCGTTTCTTGATGTTTACGTCGAAAGAACAGATGTTGGCTTTGAAACCAGCATATACCGGAAATTCACTTTCACAGGCCAGTATTTACGTTGGGAGTTCTTCAGTCCTCTCAAACGTAAAATAAGTGTAATATCTACATTAGTCATCGAGCCCTAATTATTTGCACCAAGCGTAGACTCAATGGAGAAATAGAACGGATCAAGAAAATATTACTGAACAATGGCTATCGTAAAAACGTCATCAACGCTCAAATCGCCAAGAAAATCGCTCAGCTCTCCACTCTTAAGCGATTCGGCCCAGAAAAGTGCCATGTGTACTTGATGGTCCCTTGGATTGGTAAGCCCTCAACAAACTTGGAAAAAGAAGTAAAAATCGCCGTAAAAGCTGCTATGGTTCCGTCAGCACCCACTTGGCCGTAAACATATCTAGTACATGGTCATTAATTCTATTTTTCCAAATTTGGAGTTTCTTTGTGAATGCTAAGATTTTGTTTTGGCTGATTAATATGTTTGTGTCTTTCTTCTAAAGCGATAAGCTCTATCCGTTAATAAGGTTAAAAATATCAGCCAGATAATCGATTTTTCCAAGCCAAAATTTATCGGAAACTAATACACCAAAGTTCGTATTGTGTGCTTGCACTAAAGTAATACCTCCTCTCGAAGTTCGAACAAGCGTTCTACAACTTTTCCGCGAGAAAGCTATTGAACTTCTGTAAGCAGCAAGAGCTTCGAGTACTCTGATCCTAGTTCATTGTAAAGTTATGAAAACAATCGAAACTGAAGTGACAAGTTTTGATTGAATTAACAACTTTGACACATAAAGACAAGACCTCCAACATTGATTGTCCGCAATGTCATGCAGGATGAGCTTCGCGATGTATCATGTAATGTGTTTGTATAATATTTGGTACTAATTCCCTAACTCGAGCAACAACCCCCGAGTGCTTGCCAGTCATTGAAGCTACCCCGTCGGTGCAAATGGCCACATACCTATTCCAGGACAATTTTGGTTGAGAACAAAAATCACAATGCACGTTGAAAACATCTAAACCAGTAGCTCTGCCTGGCATTTGATGGCTAAACAAAAAAATCTATCATATCGCTACTCCAACAATATCTCACATAAACCAATTGTTGTGATTCGCTAGAAATGTCTGTAGTTTCATCAAGTTAGATTGCAAAATAAGTTTTGATTCAATCTTTCAAGCAGCTGTAATCTAATATCGTGGAAAAAGTCACCTATTTTTCTAGAAAGTGTTAATCAACAATGTAATTTCTTTCAGTCTTGCTGCGCATTGGCTATCCCAAACTACTTCGCACTTATCCACTGCTGCTGGTAGAATTAAATTTTTAGCAATTGTGTGTGATGACTTAGTTTGAGCCACTCTCAACGCAACTAAATACGATGCTTTCAACAATTTTTCATTTGACAGAGAAGATTTTGTAAAACTTTTCTTCTGCTTAAAGCAGAGCTACTCAAATAATTTTAACGAAGGTCCAATTGAAGAATTTCAGTATTTCCAGAGGTCCAGTAGAATTTTTGATTTGCAATGATAAAAATGAAGCTATCATTACCAGTAAATACAGAAAAATACTTGGATTTTCTGATGGTTTACGCTAATCATCAAAATCAAAAATGATATGAGCTTATTGTGCTCTATTCTGCTAATTTTGTAAAAAAAGCGCATTCCTTACTTTTCGCCAGTTCTTAAATCTTGGTCCACAGAAGTAACACCAAATAAAAGGCGGTGGTGGGGTGTTTGGCACTGGTACCATACAGTTGGCAATCTTGTGCGGCAGTAAGATTTGCCAACACAATGCCTGATTTATTTTCTACAAGGCGGTGCTCAACGTCATAGGTTAGTTTAAACACTTGATCGGTTGTGCATTGACCTAGCCTAGAGCCAACTTTGGGGGTCATAAACAGGTTCTAGACGCCTTAAGAGTAACCGCTCGAAGAGCTTGTTAGAAAGGCTCATCAGCGATATTGGCTGGAAGCTCTTTCGGTCATCAGCTGCATTGCCAGGTTTTGACCGAGATAACTGTGGCCAGTCGCCATATTGTTGGGATTGTTTGGTTGGTCACGCAGGCTGTGTAGAACGTTTGAAGCCATGTAACACATTTGGGTCGCAGTGCTTTAGAATATATGTGGCGGAATATTGTCTGGGTTTTGAGCTTTGCCAAACTTGATTAGTTAAATTGCAGAGGCAAATTTGGTGGACGAGATCGCCATAAATAACAGATCTTCAGCACTGGGAGATAAGCTTTCTCCTATTTTTCGTGCTGATCATGTTGTTTGTTAGTCCTTTTAAAGGTGCCGTTAGTCAACCCTAAGAATGTGCAGTTGCACCGAAGGCTTTATTTGAAAATAACTTAATCCACAAAGGACAAGAATAAGTTCACGAAGTTTGGCAAAAAAAGGCATGGACTTTTTCCCAATCCGTGGCTGCTCTTGCTGTTACTCATACTGGAGCTTGAGGTCCAGTTTTAACGCTTGAAAGGTCCGGATTCGGACCGCAGAACGCCAGTTGAGTAGCTCTGGCTGAAAGTATTCTTTACGTTTTCTTTCAAAAAAGACTGCGCAAAACTCAGGGTGTTCACTCATCAAATGTCGTTTTATTTTGGATGGCTTCATAGCATCATTTGACAATGCTTTGAAACACAACAAACACTGAGGTTTAGGAACATCCGAAGGGCATTGATGAAATCAAAGTTTAACATATTCCTCATTATATGTTCGTCCCTTTTGCTTCTTTTTTGGAGGTAAAGCATGATGCTTTTCACCTTCTGAATTATTAGGATTTTGCTTTTGTTTTAAAAACTTTTCCATTTACACTGCACTATATCACTAATATATAATTAGTGATATAGTGCAGTGTAAGCTACCGCATAAACTAACACCAAATATAGAAAAAAGCTTATTCTATATTACAGTATAATTGAAAAATTTACTTGAGAAGTTATTTTCGTCCAGCCCGTTTATGTAAAATGGCTGGTCGATAAGTCTATGCGGTGAAGTTAGCACTTGCTGATACAATTAATTGTGACACTGTAAACAGTAAATGTAAAAACTATTTTTAATAGTTTACGTTAAAGTTCTACTCGTGTGTTGAAATTTTTAAAACATACTTTTTGAAAACTTCACGGACCCCTCGTGCAGTCGTCAAAGCCAGTTCGGGAAATTGTTCTAGGTATCAAAAGTCGCTCGCGCTACGATTCCAAACAGTTCTCCTGCTTTCAAGTCTACAAAATATAGTTGCCCTATCTACAGTAGTGCATTTCAGGAGCCTGAGGTAGTAATTTATAAAGGGCCTCTAGCTACCCAAGCTCTCGATGAGGACCCTTTTTTTTGAGATTACCGTTATTTCGAAGGGCTGAAATAGCTTATGGGGCATATCTGATAGGAGAGCCTATTATTTCCCAAAAAAGTTGGCCCGAGACACCGAGCGGCATTGTCATGTTAGATATCTTGCATATAGGTAAGTCATTTTGGTAAAAGTAATATTGCAAGTACGAAACCCTAACCCTAACTCTAACTCTAATTCCAATGCGTTACTTACCTATAGGCCTATGCAACATCAACTTTCCTGTATGGCACAAACGTGACCAATCTTGGTGGAGGCATCTGCCTCACCCTAAATGCGCCACTGTCTGTCTACTACAAAATAATCTATTTCTAATGTCTTCAAAGCAATCACCATTTAGCCAACCACCCTCACATTAGAAAGAAAGAAATAACTTTTGTGAAATGATAATAGCTTTTGTGTTACAGTCTTGATAAAAGCGTAGGATAATCACCATAGGGCTATTTGCACAAGTGAAGCGCACTGGTCGGGCTCTTTAACATAAATTTAATTCCAGAAAAACATTTTCCACTCATACAAAAATGACGTCATTACTTGACCACGGTTAAATCAAGAATGATTCAAAGCGCATTTCAAAATTCGATCTTACGCAATTGACAAAAACAAACAAGCTAAAGCTTATCAAATGAAATGTGCTGCTGCAGGCGTTAATGTGGCTCTGTGTTGAGTCTTGATATCGCTCAAGACGAATTACGTTTCTGCAAATGAGTTGGAGACCAATAATGTAGCAGGTTTGGTCCATGAGGTTGCCACACAGGGACTATGGTTCCCTTTTTCAAAAAAACTCGGTGAGGCTACTGCACTTGCAAATGTTCTTACGGTAGGCTGATCAAACTTACCATTTTGAACCGGACAATTCCATTTTTTTCGGCTGTCCATGTTGTTGTTATTGTTGGTTACCCGACCCCATCCGAGAGATGGGGGCATGGCGGGAGACCATGGGGCCCCAGAAGCCGGGCAACTCCCCAGGGTCTGGACCAGAGGTCGTACAGAGACAGAGAGTCGCCAAACAGTGAGCGGCGCAAAGAGTCCGTAGCTGGGCAGTGCAGAATGAGATGAGAGATGTCCTGGGACGAGTGTTCACAGGCGCTGCAGGAAGGATTCTCGATTCTGCCAATCCTAGAGAGATAAGAACCTAAAAGAAGGCTGTGTCCGTTGCAGCAAAGACGAGAGAGGACACAGCGAGCATGACGAGGGAGCACAAGTTCCTCGGTGGAAACCGAGGGAACCTGTGTGTCAAAGAATTTTGATGGGACAGTACGCCTCCAGTCCGAGAAAAGACAAGAGTGGATACGAGAGAGAAGAGGAGAGAGACTGCAAGGGATTGCGGAGGGTCCAAGTAGCGCTCCCCGGTCTGGCCAGCTCATCAGATCGTCGGTTCAATATCTGAGTCCACCTGACGAGTTCTAATAGGAACGAAACCGGTCGTGGAAGTGGTATGTTTTATTCAACTGATTGCAGTTAGCCTATATGCCTTAATATCAATTAATTAAAAGTAATAAATTTAGTAAGGTTATCCAAATTATGACATCACAAATTGATAAAACAAACAACTGCCATTAATATGGTTAGCCAAGCTAGGCCATAACTTAAAAAGCGCACTGCTATAACTACAGTAGACGCCGCTTAATATGACCACCTTGGGACCAGACCATTTTGGGCATAATATCCGAATGGTTGTAAAAACCGAAGCCGCCATAACCGCATCTGAATCGGGGCCGTAAGCCACAAGAAGTCCAAATACCGTCAAATTCATCGTTCAACCGAAGCAACAGAGTGACGTTGGCAGGAAAACAAAGTATAGTACTGTAACAGTACAAGTAACGGTAAAACCAAGTACAGTATGTCACAATATGTTGGAAAGGTGAAGTTACAAGTGCGTGGCGGGAAAAAATACTGTACTGTAACAAGAGAGATAATGAAAATGTTGGTCATATTATCCGAAATTTGGTCATATTAAACGGAGGATTTTAAATGGAGAAATTCCGGACCGTACCAAATTGGTCATAATAAGTGGCTGGTCATATTATCCATGGTCTTAATAAGCGGCGCCTACTGTATTACGTATTAAACAAATAAATCGGTTGTGATGCTCCATCCAGGTTAATTTGCGGTTGAATTTTTTGAATCAGTAAGGTTTCTTTGATTCGTAGTTTTCTGGGGTTGTTGCTGTGACCAAGTATTTCGGGAGAATCGAAATTAATCTTGTGGTTAGGATTGCGCACAAGGTGCTTTGCAACATCTGATTCTTGATTTTGTTTTCCGTTGGGTACTTGTTCTTGAATCCGTGTGGCAAGATTACGGTGAGTTTGGCCAATGTATGATTGTCCACACGAGCAATAGTTTATGCACAACTCCTGCATTGTGCAATAGGGCTTGATAATCTTTAAATTTGAAGCATTTGCCGATATTGCGAGTGTCGTGTACCAATCTGAATCGAAATTTTGTAGAAAGATTTTTAATTAAATACTGCCGAATTTCTTTTTCAATTTGCAACGATAAATTGCCAAGGTAAGGTAATCGCAGAAAAAGGGAAATTTTTTTGCTTTTTGAAGTTTTCAGACTTTCACAGTTATTATTTGTATCATGTTTCTGCATCGTTGGTGATTCATGTCGCTTGTTCAACAATAAACGTATTTGTTTGTCGATGTACCGGAGAGGATAGCCATTTCGTTTCAATATAGAAGATATGTCTTGAAAGTCCTCATGGGTTAAACTATACGAATTACATATGTTATATGCTCTGTGTAGCAGGGTTTTAACTAGATTTAATTTGTAACGGGATGGAAGAAAACTTTGCCAATTAATGTAAAGACCAGTGTTTGTAGGTTTTCGGTAGGTGCTTAGCTTCAATATTCCTTCGGTATTGTCAATCCAAACATCTAAAAAAGGCATTTGATGGTTTTCAGCAGCTTCGTAGGTAAATTGTATATTGGGATGAATCATATTGAGTTGTTAGTAAAACTTTAAAATCTCTTTTTGACTAGAAAACAATGCAAAGCAGTCATTTACGTATCTATAAAATAGAGTAGGCTGTGGTCGAATCTGTTTCGTTTGATCAATGATCCAATTCATGCACAAATCAGCCAAAAGCGGAGCTAGAGGAAACCCCATAGCTACACCGTTTGTCTGTTTGTAGTATTGCTTGTTGAACTGGAAGGTAGTAGTTTTGGTGGCCCAGATTAATAACTTTTCAAATTGAGCTTTTGTGAGCCCATGAAAAAAGAGTCATTTCTTTATCCGAGTAGATTTTTGTAAAACAATATCAATAACTAAATCCAGTGGAATGTTGGTAAATAGGCTAATTACATCAAATGAAACCATGTGGCTTGAACCGAAGTTGAATTTTGATAATCGGGATACAAAATCGAAAGTGTCTTTGATGCAAGATGGATGTTCGCGTAGTGGTGAGAGTATTTCATTTAACCATACTGCGCAATCGTAAGTGTAACTGCCATTTGATACTAAGATAGGCCGACATGGGTATCCTTCTTTGTGCAGTTTTGGCAAACCATAAAATGTAGAAGTAAGAGCTGAAATTGGTCTAATTCGATCGAAAACTTATAGAGAAATCGTTGAAATTTGGTTAAGTTGGCAATAAGTTCTATTTTGTTTTTTTGCTTCTTAATAGTTTTTTGCTGTCTTCACAAAGAACAGAAGTTCTGTTTTTTATTTATAAGTTGCGCTTTTTCTCTTCGTAATATTGTAGGATTTATCTTTTGCTTTCGTGGAAGCACAGCTTCAGATGTGTTCTGTTGAAACAGAATGTTTTCTGTTTGAAACAGTAGCCTATTTGATCAAATGAGAAATCCAGACTACGCGTCGAGATAATGAAAGCAATGCTGATTGCAGTGCCGGCGCTAGGCCAGCTGAGGCCCCCCCCCCGAAAACTATACGTGGGCCCCTTTATCCGCAAACAAAGTGAACCGTAAAAATTATACAAAATGCGATTGCGTCCAATTTTGCGTCTACGTACCCTAGTTTGAAATCTACGTACGTAATTTGATACGACATTTTTGTACGTAAATCGCATCGTATTCTGTGTAAAGCCTCCTTAAGTCCTTAAGCCAATCGCTGGTCGATGAAGAAACTGACTCTGACTCGTCTAATGAAAATAAATTTAATACAAAGAAGATAACGTATATTTAATACAGGTTTCAAAATGTTTTTCGGCGAGCCTTTTCAGCAGCAAACACATCAATTATGCGGTCGAGATCTAAATCTCGTACGCAAGAGCTTTCTATCGAAATTGTAGCTAGAGATGTTAGCCTTTCGTCCATCATGGTGGATCGATGGAAGGTTTTGATTAGCTTCAGTTTGCTGAAACTTCTCTCAGCGCCAGCTACTGAGACCGGGCAGGTCAACAAAACTCGAAGAGCTATGGACAAATTTGGATATACTTCCAGCATATGCTTTCGATAGATATAGCTCAGAAAATCGTTGGCTGTTTTGAGATCTTCTTTATTTTCTTTCACGATGACCACGAACCGTTCCAACTCCTCATTCATTTCCACAGGGTCAATATCGCCCATTGTTTCATAAAATTTTTGGCATGCATTAAGTAAACGATTGTGCCCGTATACTTGCAATAAACTTTCTTGATTATAAAGAAAATTAAAAATTGCACCCACAGTGTGCATTTGCTCGAAGCGTTCTTTTAAAGAAGATAGAGCATGATCCATTAGTGGCAAAAAAAAATTTGCTTTGAATTTTTCTTCTGGCGACATCTCGCTACCTTCATCTTCTGCTTCGTATTCGAACAGCCTCCTTCTTCTTCTGGTTCTACTCTCAGCGAAACTCCTCTCAATTTGCAAACCTTCAGCAATTTCACGTGCCGTGGCTACCGCGCCGCTGTACCCGTCTTCGCGATATTTCTTTAAAACTTCCTCAGTTGCTTTGATTTCTTTTTCAACTACTTCCATAGAAACACCAGTGGTTTGCATAACTTTGCTCGTCTTGTTGATGTGAAAAAGAATAACATGCCAAACTACAATTGACAAAATGAAGCTCCATGTTTCAATTCGAGGTATCAATGAACGAACATCATTGATTGTTTGACCATCTTTTTTTTCGAAGCAGTAGTTTTCCAATTCCTTCAATGCTTTTATCACTTCAGCCAAATGGTATCGTAAAGGTGAGATGCAATTGATGCGACTCTCCCAGCGAGTAGCTGATTGGGATTTGAGTGAGAGCGGAACATTCTTTTTTAGTATCGTCCATCGTTGCGTTGAAGAAGAAAACAGTGAATACAATTGCGTTAACACACCAAAAAATACCAATGCTTCAGTGGAAGATTTCACACTGTCGACTACAACTAAATTAAGCGAATGATTAGCACACGGAACATACAGCGCTTTTGGATTGATTTTCAGTAATCTCGCTTGAAAACCAACTTCTTTTCCTTTCATGTTCGCCCCATTATCGTAGCACTGGCCTCGACAGTCAGCAAGATCTAGTCTTAATTCTTCGGAGCGCTTTAAAAAGACATTGAGCAAACCTTCGCCAGTGCTGTTATTGACACTCAAATAGCCAAAAAATGCCTCTTTTACTCTTGCACCGTGTTCATCATCACATTGAACGAAACGAAAAATGACGGTCATTTGTTCTTGATGTGATATATCCGGAGTACAATCAAGAATTATAGAGTAATATTTGGCTTGTTTCAGCTGCGTGAGAAGTGCGTTTTCAGTTTCTTTTGCAACTAAATTTATCAGCTCGTTCTGAATACTTTTGCTCAAATAGTGTTGCTTAGTTTTGTGCCGGATAATCCTATTTTGCAACTCATTCAAGACGGGATCTCTCTTCGCCAGTAGTTCAAATAAACCCAAAAAATTTCCATTTTGCGATGATCCCAGTGTTTCGTCGGATCCTCTAAAAGCCAAATTTCTTTCACCCAAAAATATTACGATGTCTATTAGACGCTCCAAAACATTCCTCCAAAATGTTCTTTCTGCAAGAAAAATCTTCATTGCTTGTTTATCCACCGTAGATTGAGTGTTAATACCCTCCTTAAGCAAAAGCCATTGGTTAAAACTCTTTTTATGAGAAGCACCGTTTTCATGATCCTTTAACTTCTTGGAAAACCCTTCCCATGTATTGATGCCCCTACTAAACGGACTAGATAAGTTGCCAAAAAGTTTGCAGCTGAAGCAGAATGCTTTGTCAGAATCTTCAGAGTACATCAGCCATGACCGAGGAACAGCCTCGCCATTACTCAAAATGCGTTTGTAATGAATAGAAGAAAATCGTCTTCTAGCTGCGTTGTATGGAAAATTTGTTACAACTTGCCGAGGTCCTCTTCTGATGATGTCAACCCGTTGCGGATCTGATATGACGTCAGGCCACTTCGCTGGGTCCCTATGGAGAGGGTCAAACGAACTGTGGGGAAGTGACGATGAAGTATCGATGGCCGCATTTTTTGCCCCCATAGACGTACATGGCACTGATGGTAGATTTAGTTCAACCGATTCACACAAGACATTTTCTGATTCTGCAGTTGACGCTGCTGCTGCTGAAACTAAGCTCAAAGTATCGCTGATAGGGACGGCTGGCAAAGTAGCACTATCTGTTTCAGTTTCTGCTCTGCTAACGGAAAAAAACTGTGTTAATTTGGTAAGCTTTTTAACTGATTCCTGAGCAGCAGCTGCTTCTTTTCTTTTCTGTGCTCCACTTTTATGGCGTTTCATGTTTCCGATAGACTATTTTTAAAAAATAGCTTCTAAATTATATATGCACGTAATTGGCTATTTTCAACTTCGAATTAACTCTAAAATCGATTAATATATTTTAATATATTTTCAACTTCGAATTAACTCTAAGCATTGTCACAATTAAACTATAAATATTGAAAAACTAACTTCATATCTTTCTTAATCTAAAAATGCAGTAATCTATTTACTGTACTCTGTTTCCTTCACAGTAGCTGCAACCAACGAACTGGTCAGCTTTTTGGCAATTAGCTTCAAAAATTCATCATCTGACTATGACGTAACTATACGGCTTCTGACTGACTAAATGGTTGTAAAGTTACTTTTAAAGGCAAAAGCACTCGTTAAGAAAATTTGACTTATCTTATACGATACAAATGAGTCAAAGCGTCGAAAGCAATCAGAATCGAAACATGAAACAGTAGATCAAAATACTCAACGTCGAAACTTGAATATTGGTCTTTGGTTGGTATTCAATGGGCGGGGCCCCTGACCAGGCCTGGGCCCCCCCCCCGACCGGGGGGTTCGGGGGGCGGTTCCACCGGCCCTGGCTGATTGTAAGATAAAATTATAGTTACGAGTAAAGCAAGTTTTATATTTAGGTCTAGAGAAACCGAAATTTGCTGCACGAAATTTCTTTATCTAATTTGCAGCTTAAGAAATATGAATGATGGCATGATCAACCTTGAAGAAATACGCCATAAAACTTATTTGTTTTTGTTTTTAGGTGAAACGGAAGATTTTGCTCAAAAATGATCACCGACGTCATAATGTGCCATATAGCAATCCACTACATCATGTCAATAACCCACAATCGGTTTCGACCTTGTTGGGTCTCATCAGGCGGGTGCAAAAAACGCTCAGTAATAAAAATGCTACATAAAATGAAATTTATCATTTTTTTTATTGTAGAAGACTACGCAATAACAAGATAAAAATAGCGGTTGTAACGTTTTTGTCTCAATAAAATGTGGTCAGCTTAGTTTACGGTAAAGCCGGAGCAGCTTGCGGAACCAATTCTTTTTTTAACCTGGCGTAACTGATCCGTATCTCAGCCAGGCGACTCCGGCTTGCTATCAACAAAAATTTTAGTTCTGCTTTCTAGTTCTACATTGAAATGTCTCAAATTGTGGAAAAATTTTTGCTTATAATTTTTAGATTTGACGGTAATTCCCCTTTTAAATTGATTCAAGCTGTTACTCCAGAATCGAGATACAATGCGAAAGTCCAGGTGAAAGATAAGAACGTTACGTGAAAACGTCTAGAATAGTGTTATAAAGGTCTAGAGAGCTCATGCTTGGTGGTCAGCAATGAGGAAAATAAAATGTGAAAGCTGATTTTTCAAGTTATAACAATTAAAATGTTTTGGCGCTAAAAATACGATTTCATTGCGCAGTTGATGTTAAAAATCAGCAGCAAAAACTGCATGATTGGATGATACAAAGCACCGCATGTTTTGTTGTTTAAAAATCAAAGATGTCAAGTGTCATTCTGTTTGACAGTTGTGCCTATGGTGCAGTAAAGAGTTGCTGTAAATGCTAATTTTTTGGTAAGCAGTTGCGGGTAAGCCTGAAGTAGAAATGGTGGTGTGCTTAAACGGGGTTAGTGTCAGGGTTAGTAAGAACTGGAATTGAGATTAAGTATTAAGGCAATGCAGCCAATTCTTTGGTAGACCCAAATTTTAAACTTTATCATGACTATATTGTTGTGCACTTAAGAAAAGCACTTTACTGTAATTTCTCTTTGTTCTACTGCTTGTGACAGAATTGCAGTGTACCAGCACTACTGGTAACTCTGGAGCGAGTCTGAACATAATCAAATTCTTTTATATAGGACAAAAAGTATACCCATGACTGGAAAGTAAAAGTGTAAAAAATAGCATATGTATATGACGCAATTTAATCATATCTGTCTCCTTGTTTGCCGGTTCAGTTTTTTCAGATGATTGTGTAGTATGCTATAGTAGTTACTGTCACACAATGTTATTTCTCTTATATCACAGTTTTATTTTCATACAATACACTATCTAAGCTAATTTGGTGCAACATGAACTGGCATTTTGGTCTTTAATAAATAGCTCTAAGGATACGGCTGCGTGCATATTAATAACCAGCAAGTTGCTCAGTGCTGAAAATGTCTAACCAGAAGTGGTATCTTGGTCGGGCCAGTCGACTACAGGCCGAAGATTTACTTTATGCCTGTGGAGTAGATGGAAGTTTTGTTATTCGATCAAGTGAAACTGTCTTAGGAGCATATGCCTTGAGTTTATTGTAAGTTTTTTTATTCTGTAGTTGGTTTATTTTGTTAACTTATTTTCTTAAGGGACACAAGATAAACTAGTGACATTACAGCAGGCAACATCAATTCATTCATATCTCTGCAATCAATGCAACCCATAATCTGACAGTTTTGAACTCAAAATTTGGGCATGTAAGCAAACTACAAATGAACTTTACAACACCATATATAACAAACAAGATGCTACTAAAACATGTAAATTCTGCGGCAGTGCATAGACTAGCTCTAACTCTAATTGTAACTGTAATTCTAGCAATGACTTAGTTTTGTGAAAGCAATTATTTTTGACAGCATCATGTTTTCAGACATTGTAACGCAGTTCACACCTATCGAATTTTGCCAACAGACAATGGAATGCTTGCAGTACAGGTTTGTAAGGAGATGTGATATGCAGGATGCTATTGTATTAAATAGTTGTACAAATTGCCATAATATGACTGGCAAACTCAAAGACAAAGTAGTGATATGGAGTATTGTGTAGTACACTGGGAAATTGGGAATGTTGTTGTGCCAGTGATATTACCTAGCTACATTTGATGTGTGTTTTGAATAATGGCATATTAGTTTACTGAATAAAACACAAATGGAACTGGAATTTAGCCTTAAAGTTAAAATTGGAACTAAAACTAAAAATTTTTGTGCTGTAATACTATTTTATGAGCCTATATGGTTACTAACTGATATTACTCAGCAAAGTCAGCTATTAACTTATATTGCATTAAATGTGACCCATTAGTTATGTCGTCTTTGATGTATATTGTCAGTTATGTTGTACTGAATTTAGTTAGATATGGCCCATTAGTTACCGTATTTTCTGCCTAATAAGCCAAATTTCAGGATCTTAATTTTGGACCTGATTTTTTGGGGTCGGCTTATTGGCTAATAAGCAAAACAATAATAAATAATAAGCAAAAAACCATCATTTTCAGAGCTAAAATTGGCCTCAGCTTATTTGGTGATTCGGCTTATTAACTGGAAAATACAGTATGTCACATTAGATCAGACCTGGGCAATTATTTTGGCCTGCGGGCCGCATCGCGGTCATGGAAGCTAGCTGAGGGCCGCACTGAGGATTGAAGAGTCGGTCGAGGGCCGCATTGACCAAGTGTAAGTGGACAGATTGTCGAGGGAAATGTTGAGACTCAAGATAACAAAGAGACATTGGGGTGATCTCCAAAAAAAAAAAAAGGTCAACACCGGGCTGGTTGAAAAAATTGTGTACTTGTGGGGTTGAAAATCGCTCAGTTGAGGAGGTGATGACCTTTTTTTTTTTATTTTGGAGATCACCCCAATGTCTCTTTGTTATCTTGAGTCTCAACGTTTGAAAACCGAGGTTTGACTGTACATGAAAGTTTCTACAAGTGATGGCGGGCCGCACAAAATGCTCTGGCGGGCCGTAGTTTGCCCAGGTCTGCATTAGATATATTCTGTCAGTTATGTAATGTTATACATGGACTGAGAGTTATGCTGTCTTAGATATATTGATTCAGCTGGGTGCACGGCTTTACCAGAACAAAGTCTTTGAGTGCTACAACAAAAAATTGATATAAATGAGGGCATTTTCTTTATGCACCGAATCTTGATCATTGTACTTTGAGTTATGACTATCCTTATTCACAAACTCTCTGTTATTTGACAATATCCATCCATTCCTTCCAATAAAGGGCACAAAGTTAAAGTTAGGGATGTCCATCATAAATGTGGTTGTTTTACAATTACAGTAATAAGTGATAGGCTTATTTTTCAACTTGGTGCATCCCTCCTCAAAATAATATTTGTGACACCAGGTTTCTTTGCTGCATCTATGTGCCTTGGTCCTGGAATAGAGCAAAAGAGGTTATACTTTCCCCAAAATCTGTTGCAGAACTCGTTTTCAAGAAAAAATGTTTTTACGTTGGCAAGATTTTATATTTTGTGACAATGATTTTACTTAGTGCTGTAGACCTAATGACGTATTTTTTTCTATTGTTTTTCTTTCAAACTGTGCTCATAATACCGACCTCCCTACAGATAAGATTGTGCTTATTTACAAAATGTAAATAATTTCACAAACTTTCTTCCGTTTACTTGACGAAGTGCATAGGAGCATATTTTGAAAGTTGTCATGGGTTGCTTAAGTTATTGATATGTACAAGAATTGCATTGACAGGAATTAGACCTACTACTTACAATTTAGTCATTATTGTAAGCCTAGTTGCAAAACTTAAAGCCTCTGGCTGCTCGTATTTAGCTTGATTTTGGCATTAACACAACCAGGTGACAATGATTTCACTCAGTGGTTTTGCTAAAAAAGTGGATAACTTTTCTAAATCCTGCAAAATTTCACATTGAAACTAAATACTTACCTTCACTTTGCAAGTGGTGATAACAATGTTGTAGGAGTCATAGGTATATAATTTTAAGTTAAAAAACGATATTATATTTGTACTTGTCACTGCATTATTGAAGAGAATAGGTTTAAACCAGTACGATAGTATTGTAGTATATGAAGGGTTTTTAGCGGGCAGAATACTTGTGATAAGGTTTACTATTTGCGTTTGCTTTCTCAGTGACAGTGGATAAAAAAGAACAGCTATGCCTGCTGCTGTTTCCACTGAAGTGACATCAGACAGCATTATGACGATACGTTGCTATTTTGAAGCGTTCAAGAATAAATGATTTAATGCGTAAAAAACGCTTATATGTTTGATCGCTTGCTGCCCCGTTGATAAAGCTTAAATTATTGAAGAATTGCTTTATTGGAAGAACAAAGCTTTCAGCTGCGTTTTTGCGGTCAGTATTTTTTGAGAAAATGATGAGAACAATTTTTATGATCAAGATGACCTCTTCATATTTTGTAAAAGGGTGAAATTTATTAGAGTTGGTAAGTCGCGTGGTGGCCTTTGTTTAAGCAAAAACGCTTTCCTCAAGAAATGCAAATACAAAAAAGTTATGCTTAATTGTGACGTCATCATGAGTCTCGAACCCCCCTTGGGACATTCACTCCCGCACTGGTGAACAATTGTGCTAAGAGTCATGTTTTCCGCCCTAAAGTTTCGGAAGAGTTAAAACAGGCAGACAGACAACCAAAATTGCGCTTTGTAGTATGAATAAATACGTAGTTGATAGGGGTGTGTATGCGAATACTGAAAAATATTGTACCACAGCAGAAAATAATTATGGTGAAAACATGACTGACAATTGCAAATTGAATGCGTGGAAATAAGTCGTTCTCATATCTTTGAGGTAAAATTGCAAGGTGTCAAGTGCCATGTGAAACTACTAAATGCTATATCAATTATAAATGCAATGGGTATCTGAATTTTAACACTCAGAACACTACATTTAATTAACTACAAATCCTTGTAAGTGAATGGTCATTTTGGGGTCTCAGATTCTCCAAACTTTTATTTATCTCATGTTTGACGAGCTAAAGTTATTCATGATTTATTACTGCAATTAAAATTTTGCGATTTATTTTCGTTTCTTTGTTGTGTGCTTTTAGCTGTTGCTGTACAGTCATTACTCATTACATTGCAAGTTATTTTCGTTTGGTTAAAGATTTGTTTGATATTGGTTGCTTTAACTCTGCGTAAAATGTAACGTGATATGCTGTAGTCTTTGCTTCAAATCAGTGCTTGCCTATTTTGTGACTGCATTTTTGTAGTTAGCCCCTTTATATTGAGCATGTATTTCTACAATCATAGTTATCTGAGCTCGAAGTTCTCTAACGGTATAAACCTGTTAACCTGCACCCCGTCAATGCTAGACATGGAAGAAAAAACAATATAACATTTTTGTGAATTGCTTTTCAACATCCTTTAAAATTGAATCTCAGCCACTACCTACTAATTTTGTGTGTTGGTTAATGATTCTTTAATGCGTTTCTCAAGTTTTTGTTTGGTATCTTAGCTTTGGTCTAGTTTGCAGTTCGTAAGTAGAAAGTTACTTTGAAAAAAATCTATTGATGTGTGGCGTTTGCGTTGTAGAAGTACTTCGTTTTAGGTTGGCCAACTTTTTGCATTACTGATGAAATTTTTGTTCATAGACTCTAAAGGGAGTTCAACAAAGAAAATTTCAGTGCCTTGATGACATGGTTAGAGAGTACCGACACCCTCAGAACGGTCTTGTCTGTGGTCTTATCCACCCAGTTGGCCGAGAAGAAAGTAACTCTTCTAAACCAGCGTCCTATGGTTAGTACTTATTCAAACATTTATATCAATGGTTCTAAGCATTCATGCAATAGCGGTGTGATATCTTGCGGTATTTCTAATTACTTTTCCACTTTTGTTGTTTTTACAAGAAAAAATTTAGTCATAGCAAGCAACTATTTCTTGCTTGGCATATGAGAAAATTTGATGCTAAACTCTTTCAAGTTATGTCAAAGCATAAATTGTCAAATCTGCTACCGCAAAATATCGAAGTATTGATGAATAGTTCGATGAGTTTTTGAAGCAGGCAGACGAAACGGTGAACAAATTTGCTACAATGAAAAAAGCTGCTCGTAAGGAAAAAAAATTAAAACCCAAGCCTTAGTTATTAGCGGCACAACTGAAATCAATTGCGATGTTTAAAGCATTGCAGAAACAATTTTTCAGTCCACTGCTTCTTAGCTTTAAAAAATGTTGTAAAAATGAACAGATCAATCAACCGAGCAAAGCGAAGACTTTTTGCCTGCAATAGAAATGTTTCTAGAAAAACACGGACACGGATGCACAAACTGATCGCAAATAGATTTAAGAACCCTTATACGTTTAATTACAAACGTGTTTTGGTTTCCGCATTAATAACAAACGGCAAATCAATTAATGACCGTTATCGTATGCGTGACGAAGTTGACTGACTTTTTTCACGTTGGCAAAAATATGTCTGGTGAAATTTAACCTCCAAGTAATATAGTTGGCGAAATAAACACTCACTAGCCTCCAACTTTACTCTTTTTTACGCCAATTATCACAAATGAAATTTGCGCTGATATCGAATTACTGAATGGTAAAAAAGAAGCTAATATTGGTACAAAGTTGCTGAAATCTAATAAAATTACTGTTGGTATTTAAGCAAAATATTTAACTAGTGTTTTTTTATAAAAAATTGCTTGAGTTATTCCTATTTACAAAAAAGGAATCTTCATGTGTGTACAATTATCGTCCAATATCGCTGTTATCTCTATCTAACAAAATTTTTGAAAAATTGCTGCACAATCACACGTATAACCATCTTTAAAAATTTCCCTTGATCAATGATTATTGATTTGAGTTTTGGCAACGTTCATTGCACGCAATAAACACTATCTGCGATAAATTGTTCGGCAATGCAGACCAAACTCTTTACACCTACCTCGTCTTTTAAGACTTACCAAAAGCATTCGATACAGGAAATCATTTTATAATGCTTCAAAACGTTGAAAACAAGTTTGGCTTTCATGGCCTTTTCCTGCATTTAATTAATGGTTGTGTTAACTACGAGAATGCTTTACCTTAGAATGTTTTGCATCAAATCTCAAACACAAGAAATTTTACTGGAGCACCTCAAGGATTTAGCTTAGGGCCGTTATTATTTCTTTTGTACTTAAGCGACCTACCAGAGGAGATTGACTTTGATGTTATTTTATTTGTGGATGACACCTGTTCATCGATCTATGATAAAATTCTTGAAAAATCTGAATTTATTGGAGAACGGTTAATGATGAACTATCCAAAATTGATTGGTAGCTTAGGCTAAACAAATTAATTATCACTGAATAATTGCAAAACAAGCTATAATTTTGGTAAATAGGCAACCTCAAAAATCTACGGTTACTAATTTTCAATTGCTGGTCAAATCGGCTCATTTGGAAAGGTCGGTTTGCGTTAAATATTTTGGTGTGTTAATGAAAATTCTAAGTGGGATAACCATATAAAGTACTTATCACTACAGCTATTTAGATTTCCCGACTTACGTCGTAGAATCCGTTGCGATATTTTGCTCTTGCTTTTTCACAGTTTAATTCTTAGCGAACTTCAACACGGCATTTTAGTATGAGGTAACACCGCTGAAACGTACATTCATGAGCTATTTGTTAGAAACAATTTTTTTAGCTACAAATATTGTTCAACAACTACACTCTATAAAAATTTTAAATTATTAAAACTTGCAAATATTTTAAAATTGGAACTAGCTTAATTTATCTGTTCCTGTCATTTCAATTAGGATACTTGCTGTTATTCAAATGGATATACCCGAATTTGCAAAATTCATCATTACGACACCAGGCAATCTCATTAAGATCTTCATTTTTTTCGCTGAATGAACAAATCCATCGGACAATACCAAATTACATTACAAAGGATTGAAATAATGAGTCTCAATTAAAAATTTATTAAAATCCTTGGAGTTCTTTAAAAAAACCCGCAAAACTTTATTGTCAAACCAATGTTAAATCTAAATTTGTCTAATACAGCGATCACTAATTTTTTTGCGTTGCATGCGTAGCTTAGTCTAATCAGGAGTGTTCAGATTATTGACGCACTACGTATTTATCTTTTTAATTTTGACCTAATGAATTTTCCAAGCGCAGTTTAATGAATCAATTTCTTTTGTTATTTGCGTCAGTAAGTATTTTTTTGTATCTATTTAGGAAAGAAATTGTTATTAGGGAGCCAGTAGACTAGTAAACTTTTTGGCTGTTTAACGCTTCGTTGATTCTTCATGGTTTGCGTTTTTGGATCAGTTTTATTGTCTTTTTGTAGTTTGTATTTTGATGAGATAGAAAATAAATTCTTTGCATCCTGGCACTAAGTTTGAGGAAAAAACCTGCATATGTCTGCGACATGTAAATCTTTGGTAGCATAGCTGCATCTCAAGATTTCATGGCATCAGGAAGAATATTTTTAGCTCTTTAAAATGCTAATTTGCATTAAAAGATTTGAATTCAGGTCCATTAAAACGTCGCTGCTTTTTGTTAACGCAGTAAACACTTAAAAGGTTTTACTGCATTAAGAGAATTACTTACTAGATCCACCTAACACCTGTTAAAATAAGACCGAGAAGTATTTTTAGTATCATACTTTTGATATCTATAGCTCATTAGCACATTATCAAGTTTTTGTTCGTATTGTCAATATGTTTTTGGTATTTACTTTTTAATCAGAGTCCCCTAGGTCTGGATTTCGTTCTGAACTTTCACTATCAGGTGCTTTCAAAGGTGCCAATCACACATCCTCAACGCCGTCTATTCATCTACCTGAAGCATTGCCAATCGTTGGAGAAAAGCCAGATCCACCATTAAATAGACATTTGCCACCGTTGCCTCCAACAAGGTATTTAGAATGTAACTGTACTTGTTTATTTACTTTTGAGGATTTCCAGGATACTATAGGAATAACTTCGGACTTCCAGGTAATAGTTTACAATAAAAAATGTACTGAAAAATTATTGGTGTTTCTCAGAGAAGACATATTTGATTTTTAAGTCGACGCGAGCTATGGTAAAACCATGTAGTTGGTGATTTCAAAAGTCATAACACTCAGTTTTGCGTTACAGAGATGCACTTCTTCGGCCTGCCGCCAAAAATCTTCAAAATTTTTCAGACTCTTCGCACCACGATGCAGAAATTAAAAATCGAATATCATCTCGACTAAACGAAATAAAAGCAGCCTGGTTAGTAGTCTTGTCGGTACTAAATCAATTAAAGAGGCGATGTTGAAAATGACCTCTCAAATATTAAAGATATCGGCGCTTTTTACCTAAAAGTGATCTTTGAACGGGACTACATCAGGGTTAAAGTTAGGAACGTGCTAGCCAAGTGGTGTTTAATGTGGAAAAATGACTCTCCAAGTGGGCCACAAAGAGTAATTTAGTTGCATGGAGAGCTGAAAAATATTTTTTGGTTTTCATTTAATTGATTATTCTTTGTGCTTGTGGAAAAAAGAGGGAAGGGTTGTTACGGGAAGAACAAAACTCAAAAGAAATCAACTAGAGAATTTGAAAACTACTTTTTAAGCTGTAATTAGCACATTTTTTACGCACTCTTATGCCAACTCTACGACTTTTACTCAAAAAGTTTTAATTGCACATTCGTCTTTTGAATTTTGATAGCATGACGTGTTTGACACCAGAACTGTTTTAAGCAGAATCTAAACCACAAAGTTGGCATTCGAAACACAGCGCATGAATACAGAAGCATTTCTTACTGATCTAAAATCTTTACGGACATTGCATCATGCAAATATGTTGGCTAGTTGGTATTATTATTATTCACTATCTTAATGTTAGCGTGATTCAGTGGAAACGCGTAGTGGAAGGCATTGCGATTTTTGGCTCTGATTTATCTTAGCTGAAGCCAATTTAATTTGACCTAGCATAATAACTTTAAACTTAATAATTGGCCATTGAAGACTATTAATTATAAGCTTGTGAATGCTTGATAAGATTCTACTTAGTACGCAATACGTTGCGATTTGATTATATGAAGTTAAACTAAAGTATTTGATCCATTAGTTGCAATTTAGTAATGAGCAGTAATAGTTATGATAGCAACCGAACTTCTATAGATATTTGATCTAAATGTCACTTCTCGTTGCTCTTTTCTTTGTAAATATGTACAAAAATGTTTAGCTTTAGTTAGGTGTAACGACGTTGAGTAGATTCTTGTTTTTGCGTATGAGCTCATGTTCTGTTTGCGATCTTTCGTCATATTGGGCCACGACGACGGGTAGACTGCGAGGCCCCATAACTTGTGTACCGTGTAAAGCTAGAGGTGGCTTACCCGGAAAGCAACAAGCGAACGTAACGAATTTTTTCCACACTATCCTTTACGTGCTGAGCTCTCAAGCAAGGACATTGTGAATACCGTTTTTAAAGTCTTGGGTACGATTCGACAAGAGAATTGAACCTAGATCTACCAACTGCGAAGCAATCGCTCTTTTCACTACACCCCAGCACGGGTTGTTAAAGTAGATTAGAATATCACTTTTGGGCATATCTGCGCAATTCAAGACTTTAAAAGGGCCACATCAAGCAGACATTTTCTTTGCCAGCCGCATGTCGAGGTACTCGAACTTTTGCTCTCGAAAACAACATGAATATCTTTTGTTTTGGAGTTCAACTTTTGCGAAGAGCTTTTTGTCCCCCTATTAGAATTGACCATTTTTGTTTTTTTGGAGGTCAACTTGAGTTGAGAGTCTAGGGCTGCCGCATGTCGCGCAGGTTGCTCTGAGGTAATTCTGTTGTTAGCGTCAAACTTCAAAATCACTTGAATCGCTAAAAAGTGTTTGAGATGTACCTAGCAGGTATAGGGTCTCTACAAATGGGAAAGGTTAGAAAGTAATCTGTCATTTCCTTAACCCAATCGTGCATTTGTTGTAGAATTATTGCTCATGTTGTTGCGAAGTGAGGACATCCATTTCATAGCGCGCGTTTTGATTGCACGTTCCATGAAAGAACAGTTATAATTGTTGTTTTGTGTTTACATCTCGTACGGTTGGAAATCAAATGATTTGACACAAAATGAGCGGAGAGTTGGAGAGACTGCGAAATTACCTTATTGTCTTTGAGTCAGCCCTCACCCATACAAATCGGTGCAAGGCGCCGCATGGAACCAGAAATGTGAACTTAATATCAAACGACGACAACATTGCCCTGTGCTGGGAATAACCAGCGCTTAACTTCCTTAGGGGAAAGATTATTCTTAGTAAGTGGTGTGTATTTTTCAGGACTGGTACAAACAACAACAGTTTCATAAATAGCGTTCAGCAGTACACAAACGAAGGTGGATTAAAGTCGGATTTGAATAATGTGAAACACGGTGGAGATCACTGCGCACAGTTGCAAACGCTGTTGGCTAAAGAAGCAGTCGCGTTTCAAAGGTATGCAGCAAATTGCCCGATTTTATCCAAGTCGCTGCCAAGATTAACTATAAAAGCTTCGTATGAGTGTTACGCCATACTTTTTTGACGTATGTCGATTTATCTTGCTTAACAATGACTCCTGGCATAGCCTTTAATCTTTTGAATGTAGATACCAATTTTTAATATCAAGTTGTAGGAAACTTAGCTTGAAATTTTTCAGTGAACTCGAGGTGTTCCTTATGAAAACAAGTATTCTTCGACAATTGTTCGACTTCAATTTACCAGTGAGGAAAACTCATTTTGACCGGGTACGTGTTGATGAAGAACATGTGTAACTTTCTTAGCACGACATTCAGGTATAAAGAGTTTCATAAATGGCGTTACTTCTAAATTAAGAAAAGTGGTCCCTAACGTTTCTCTAGCTAAAGTTGCTAGCCGTCTTCTGATAGGAATCGTACCATAATGATGACGTATTGGCTTTGGATTGTACACAATGACGTAACAGATTGATTAGCTGAGTTCAATTGATAAGCTGTATGCAACTGTGTGTTGAATGGCATTTTATTTTCAGTGTACTCCCCGGCAAATATGTTCCTTTGTTTAATTGTCAAAACATTGACCAATTTTTGATTTGTATCGTCAGTTGTTGTCGCTTGTGTATCATGACCAAGTTGCCAATATTTTTCCACTGAAATGCGCTGCCCTTGTTTTAATGGTGTAATAAGTTGACTTTGGTTACGTTAGTGTTTCTGGATTGCACTAATTGCTTTTCGATTTTTAGAACTCTGACGTTGACCTTGATACATTTCTGGGACGTCTGCGAGACTGCCAAACTGTTGTGAAAGATGTGAATAAGAAAGCATGCAGTAACTTAAAAGTAAGTAAAGTTTCAATCAGAAAACAAGCCACTGTTGAGCGTTTAACACGTTGGCTGCCACGCTTTATTTTCGCTTTAGGCAAAAGCCTTCTTTCAGGTGCCAACATTGTATTTCGCCATTTGAAATAGAGGTGCCAGTGTATCACCGGTGATTCACTGGCACTACATGCAAAAGTGAGAATGTATCATCGGTGATACACGAGGCAGCCAACGTGTTGACGTTTTGCTATTTAGCAAATTTTTCAACAGTTTCGTTGAGTATTCCCACAAACAGTTTAGTATGTCTTAACTTGATTAGCGAAACATTTAAATGAGGTGATTAGGAGAGGAATGCAATTCAATCTCCCAAATAAGTCGTAAAAAGTGTCTTACGGGCACCCACAATTGCTCTCCGTCTTGTTGGAGGTGGTGCTATGCTAGTGTGCGATTTGGATTTGCGACCGATTCGAAAGGGTCTGCCGCTTTTTCGTAGCTTGACCTTGATTGGGCTTGCGGTGTGGACCCGGATGTTCGTGTCATGTCAAGCCTGGTAAATGACAGCGAGTGCTGAAAAGAATTTTTGTCACAAAGTCGTCTTTTCTGATTAAGAAAAATGAAAATATACCAAAGTTTCAGTAGCTTCACCAGCTGATTTTAGTCGCAACGTAATTCTCGTAGAATGATATGAAATAGAAGCTTCACATCTTGAAGCACAGACGTTACATATTCAATACTCATACTTACATGTATAAGGAAAAACTTCATATGAATGGAGTAGCAGTCTGCCATTGTCATACTGACTTGTATATTGTCATACTGACTTGTCATAAGATTATATGATGTCATGACAATAATTTTGCCTGTGCCAGCTCGAAATATCATGTAACTGGATCACTTTCACTTCACTTTTCATCAGTATTGTACTAAGAAAACTAAAAAACTTTTAAAGTTACTAGAATCTACTTTTCAGGGATTGCTTGGGTTACCACCCGCTGTAAGGGACGCCTCTTCACGAAAAGCGTCAAAGAGTTTCGAAGATGGCACTGAGCGGACGTTTGAGGTAACTATTTCGCGATGTGCCTATCAGGTCATAATACGAACAGGCTGTTATCTGAATACTGAATATTCGAAATTGATCAAATAATATTGAATTACGATGTATGTCAAAGTAATCGTACATGCAAAATGCATTTTTTCGATTTTGATTTTTCGAAGTCCATTGTTATTTGACGAACTAAAGTATTTTTAGCAATTGTTATTTGACAAATACCATTGTTATTTGACAAACTAAAGTATTTTTAGCAAGTTAAACCTTCATACTTAGCCATAAGGATAACGAATGTCCTGCTTTGAAGTATCTTAGCTTTAACTCTTTGCGGTCCAACTAATTTTACCAAATTTTGCTAATCAGGTCCAATTTATTTTTTCAACTGATTTTAGTACATTTTCATTGGCATTAGCGGTTTAAATTATTTTTGTGTTAAAAAAACTCAAATTTTGCTTTGTATGGACCTAAGTTATCACTAGCATAATTGAAGTTTTATTGAAGAAATATTAAACAAACAAACCACAGCAATTCATCCCTAGGATGAGCTTGAACCGCAACGGGCTTCAATTGCTTGGTGGTGTATTTAATCACTTTTCTACTTGTTAGGATCTACCAAGAAAAAAGGCAATCAACTTTAAGTTTTGAACTCATGACCGTTTAATCGTTGTTGCCTTAAAACGGCGCTTTAACTGATTTAATACTTTGTAATTTCAAGCGTGTGCAAGAATATTTGAGAAATAATTTGTCATGCACGGACAGTAATATTAGGCTAATGCCATTCTCACGTCATCAATCAAATATTCCTGATTAATAGGCAGCGTCGGTTGTCTATTTCCGGAATTATGCGACTGTTTGAATATAATTTAATCTGTTCTTTTATAACTAAAACAAAGATTGCTTTTTTTTGTACTTTTTGTCTCATTTTTCCAAAAAGCGCTTTTCCAGTAAGCCCATTTTATCATAATAGAGCTACCCACCTAATTTAGCGTACTTTTGTTGAGTGCGGACGAAATCTGGTTTGATATTTCATGCTTTATTCACGTGATTGCATTGCTTTATCTTAAAAGCTAACCAGTAAGTACGTTCTCCATCAATGCATGCTTCAGCACTTAGATCTAAAACAGTGGTTCGCAAAGTGCGGTCCGCGCAAGAAATTTTTGCGTCCACAGCCTGTCTCGTGTCGGTTGCCGGCAAAATTCGGATCTAGAACACTGATTTTGCCTTTTCAGAGGCCAGTTAAAACACCAAAAATAGCTCTTTTGTGGCCCGTCAAGACTTCACATTTGTGAAATGTGGCCCGAACCGTAAAAACTTTGGGCAAATATTTAAGAAATATTCTCAAAAGACCAATAATATGTCAGAAATAAACAGGATTTGATTTGGAGCACTTTTAGGCCCCAAGCTGCTTGTGTGGGCATTTACTTTCCCTTTCCACTCTTAAATTCCTTGTTAAACCAACTTTTTGCACTGAATATCAATTTACACAAATACTTTTACGCCGTCTTTTTAACAGGTTAAGCAGGAAGGCGTTTTAATGAAGTTCTCGAAGCAGAAGTTAAAATTGGATATGGCAAAAGGCACATTATCAGTGATAAAAACAGACGGGGCTACAGAGCATGAACATTCTAAAGGTGACTGCTGACTTGTAGAACTGTTTCGATTCTCTCACCAGGTCTATTGAAGCTTTATTTGCGTAATGAAATGCAAGTAGACATGATACGGTAGGTCTACCACTGGTCCTCATTTTCGTTGCTGGCTGAGTAAACAAAATGTTAATGACATTCTTAATCACGGTCATCAATGGAACAATTCTTGTTGAACCCGCTTCGGTATGCCAGTACTGGTGTGGCAATGAGCATTTTTACCACTTGCCCGAAACCAAACTAGGGAGCGTTCTGAAATGCAATTTCCAAAGGTACAACAACGCAAAATTCACCCACACATAAAAGTCACTGCCTCATAATTGCCCAGCCTAGTACACATAAATACGTTATTTACGATTAATGGCAAGAGTAGATTACACATGCTGGAGTCAATCATGTTCAAACGCTCGGCTACAGTTATAAGGCCATAGCGCTGTCAATTTTTTTTGGGTGGTAGAGCACCTGATCGCTAATCAGGATGCTGTGGGTTCGTGTCCTAGAATTGTTTTAGTCTTTTGCTATGCTCCACGATAAGTACGAATAACCTCATGTTTGACTGTGCATGGCTTACTTTATAGTCGTTCATCGAAGGCTGCCTCTCGTGTAATTGGGAAGAGTAGTGTCGAGTAGTAGTCTCGAGCCCATTACCTGGAATCTCGAACATTCTTCACCGCTATACGTGATGTTGTTGGCATTTGGGTTGTTACAACTGCCATTACTTGGCTTCGGTTTCTGGATGACGCATCAATTTCCTGTGCGATGCTTGAGATCTGATTCTTATTAGGCTGTGGAAAGCGGCGAGCTTCTACTACATCACATGCTGAATGCAGTCGTATCATTAGCCTGCTATTAATATAGGCAATAGACAGAGCGTCAGGTTTCTATTCCTGAGATTGCGAGTTGAGCGCTGACACCGTTTCGTTGAAAGCGGCATGACCAAACAGAACTGTTATTAACTTTCAAGCTCACGTGTCGATTTAAATTAAGGGCAACACTCATCGCAACTTTTTGTCTAGGTTAGCCTAGGCTAACTGTTCTTCCGACAGAGGGAAAAACGAACACCTCTAACTGCAACGACACAGATTGGTAGTTGCTGACTCAAGATCTTAAGGTCGCTTTGCAGTCTCTTAAACTCTCCCTCCTTGCGTTCAATGAGGCGAATCATTCATATCAATGTTCAGGTGTGGGAATACAGCAGGTTATGTTTATCTCGTAACAAATTCGCACTGGCAACACAACCACCAGGGTGGAATTCCATTGGCGGGCGTTCGATAGGCAATTACCGTTGCCGTATTTGGATTTACTCATTTTGTGTTGTGTGCTGCATAAAAATTGCCGCTTACGCACGTAAAACCGCATATTGAGTCTGTTAGTGCTGGTTTGGGCTACTAGTTAAGTATAGTGGAGGAATTCTCAACTTTTTGTGATAGTTTGTTGATTTTTTGCAGTTCTTCAGTTGATTAAGAACAACAAATCAAAGAACAAGCTGTCCATCGTATTTGATGGGAATAAGAAGAAGGACTTTATTTTTGAGATGAGTTCACAGAGAGAGGCGTTTTGCCAGCTGATGCAGTACATTCGCAACAAGCACAGCCATTCAACTGAACCTGACTGCGTATCTATATTCTGTGGCTCCTGGAACATGGGTAGGCAATGAAAATCTTGTGACGTATTCACCCTCTTGTCACGGGTAAACTTATCGGTTGTACTAGGATAACCTGTGCTCAGACCTGCTTCGGACTTACCGGTACTGCTGACACCGTAGGCACTGCATCCAGACACTGGACATTTTCGTTCAGTGCCTTTTCTATTGCGCAACAATAAAGTTCTATTGTCATGAATATCAAACCTTTGCCATACCAGGTCAAACTAAAGGTCAGAGGTCAAAAATGGGCCTTGGGTAGGGATAGGATGTTCCAAGCATGTATCTTAACACGTTAACCGCCACGCCAGATATAACATATATAAATAATATAACCTCAATGTACCACCGGTGGTACATGTGGCGGTTAACGTGTTAAGTTTCTTCTCACTGACTTTGCCGGTAGCATCGCGCAAATGCGACTCTTCGTCACAAACGTTTCAACGTTCTTAATCAAGATGGTAACTTCATCTTTGACCTATCTCACCGCGCATTTGCAGAGAGACGCTGTTAGGGTTTCTCAAGTTTGGCGTTTTCGCTTATCCCGGGATTCCGGGACAAAAACCGCCGTCATCCTTGGAAATTCCAGGATAAGTTGAAGTTAAGTACAAATTCTTCACCATATTCATCAAATATTGCAGACTTGCAGCAGTGTTTTTGCTATCGATACAGTAAAATTATCTGATCGCAAATAAATTTAATCGATTACATTAATTTTAGTTGATGATCAGCTATAGCAAATTTTCTAGCAATTAATTTTGTGTCTGCGATTGCAGCGATTTTATTTTTGTCTGCAACTAGTATATTACAATTTCTGTACAAGTCCAGTACGTATTTAATTTGAAGTTTTGAACCTTGTCACTAACGATCCGTATGTATATATATACAACGTTATATCCTTTATTTTAAAATAAGTGCACCATTTTTTCAGAACATCAAGATTTACTATCATAATTTGGAAGCCGATTTTTTACATCTAGGTTCAAGTTATGTTTAGGTCTAGATCAAAATAAAAATAATCTTGTCTGGCTACCCTGGAAAATCGAGTTACAGGCTACAAACTAGAGAGTTACAAAGCTGTGATGTAATTATATACTACAGCTAATTTGTGTTATTTTCATATAAACTTCGGGATACAAAATTTACTGACTTTGTCCGGGATCCCGGGAAAGAAACCCTAGATGCTGTGTTATGGTTTAGTGATCAGCTCGTGAACGGTCAGCTCATGCTAAACTACTAACAGGAGACGCTATTCCGCCGAACGACATCAGCTCCTGGTTCATGTGCAAAGGATCCGGAAAATGCTTGGACCAAGGCGTTCAGACCATTCCCCACGACATTTATGTCATAGGGACTCAAGAAACGGGAATGCAAGAACGAGACTGGGCTAACAGGATCATGGAAATTCTCCAAGATATAACAGGAGGAACATTTCATTTAGTAAGTTCTCACTCTAAGAAGATTGCAATTGCAATTAAAATTACAAAGATTAATGTTGACGCAATATGAAAATTGCATCTAGGTTTTACACCACTTGCAATCTTACCACTCCGCAGCTGATCAGAGCCCAAAGAAGGTTACGTGATAGGTGCCAGGGCAATTTATTGCTTTGAGTAATAGCGGGATTTGCGATTTACTTTTTTGAGTCAGTTTTCTGCTCCTTTGTATGCTTACAAGTGAAAATAAACTGCTGTTGATGCTTTTTTGTAACAAAAAGTTTTGCATCCAGCGTGTCGTAGGAGGCGACTACTGGGCACAACCTTCGTTCTCCCCTTATCAATGGAAGTCCATCTTATTGATGGTAGGGCTACCAGTCTGCGTTTGATGATTGGTTCGAAATAGACTGCCACTTTCTCCTAGAGTGATTTTCATTGAGTTTACTGTGTGAACCTAATTTATCGTTTCGTATTTTGCCTTCACCTCGAGGTAGAAGGATAGATTACAACAACTGAGAAAACTTAAAACTTGACAACTTTGTTAATCAGATTTCCTTCCAAATAGGTCCCAATTTTGTCAGCAATCTAACTTATACATTTACTCAGAAAGAAAAAGCAAAATCGACGTTTGGAATTCACTAGTTTATATGTTTTTTTTACCCACTTTTCACCGACATAAAGCTAACAAACCAGTTTTTGTAGTTGCAGTTGTTACGAGAAGTCTGTACGCAGCTTCAAGATAGCAATTTGGTGTATAAAGATCACTGCTTAGGTTTTATAAGCTGCTCTATAATGTTTATTGTAGATTTTTATCAAGGCGTTTGCCTTAGTAGTCGAGCTCGTTGTTTATGATACAATTGCAGCTATACCAGTTTCATGTAACGCGTACGCCAACATTTCTGCGAGTGTAGACCAAGGTTATTGTACTTCAGCGTGCGCTTGTAAGTTGTGCGAATGGGAACCGAAGAGTAACACGGTTAGATGATTAATGATCGTGATTCATTACTCTTCCTGTTAAGAAAAGGCACGGTGCGCTGAATACTATGGCCACAAAGCGTAAAATCAATCAAGCTCGATCGAACTCAAATCAGGCTAGGGAAAAGAGGTAGTCGATTTTGAGCCAATCATAGTTTTAAACTTGCAGGCTCACCATCACCATTGTTGGGTATCATGAGTCGCCTCTTACGACATGCGCTGTAAATAGTTGTACTACTTCAATCCAGAAAAGCACTGACAAACAGTAACTGATTATAAGACTACGCTTTAGCTACTCAATGTGGTTTCTTACCAAGTCAATATGATGACGAAAGTTTATGTTAGTGTGTGTATTTGCTTTGTAATGGTACATGACCGAACTAGCTCAGCATTTTCTCTCACTTTGGACTGACCTTCACCGCGATTTTTCCCACTTGGCTGTATCCTTATGATAGCAGAGCAGCATTAGTAAGTTCGAAGCTAGTCTGAACTCAAGTTGTTCCATTTATAATGTTATCTCGTTATTTGTGACCAGTGATTGAATATCTAATTATTTTTCAGGTGGTCATGGATGCACTGTGGCACATTAAGATTATGTTGATTGTGAAAGAAGAGCACAAAAATAGAATAAGTCATATCCACACATCAACTGTGAAGACAGGTGCGTTTTATAACTGCATCAAAAAATCCAGCTGTTAGTTACGCCACTGCGATTATTACGACCGTTTATTCTCGATGTGTGACAACAAATTTTACGGCGATAATGCAAATATCACCCTACAAGCGGGCGAGTAATATACAAGCACGAGTCTCGTATATTTTCGTTGATTGAACTTCAAAGCTCTTTGGTGCGAGGAAACTGACCTTTAGCGCCTTCATGAGCGGAGTTGCTGCTTACTGTTCCTAGGGCTTGCTCCGAAGTTTTCGATGACTTGTTGAACATTACTTTTATAAATGCCGCTGTTGGCTTTCTCCGAGCAGAGAAAACGTCACAGTGATTTTCCAGGAGCTTAACAGCTTGTCCGTTGAAACATATAGGTAGATGAGCAATTTACGTCAAGCATTTTCAGCTTTCGGTTGCGGCAATACTTGTCGGTTATGCTGCAATATCGCTGAGTTTGAACCTGCTTCAGAGTTACCACTACTGCGTGCTCAGTGTGTTTCTACCGCAAGCTCGCGGTCAAGCAAGGAAATTCGGTGGCGTGGCCGAGCGATCAATTGGTCATGGACAGAGTACTTTGCGATGATTCCCTCCAACAAGCAGTAAATTTAATGGAAGTAATACCACGCAATTGAAGCGGAATGTTAAAGCTTGTTAACTCCGATGCAGATCTGGACAATTGTTCTGTGCCTAGCAACCACTGTTGCTGTGCAGCGAGTCTTGAAGATAAAATTGCAGTAAATGAACGTTTTAAATGAGAAAAATTAATACTTGGGGATGCATGCCAAACCGTTCTTTACAATAAGTCTCACTATAAGATTATGGTGAGACTTACATCCTCAATTAGTATTTAAATCTTGAGTAGTACTTCCTGTCCTTGGCACCACTGTAGCTGTCTTGCGAGTCTGGAAGGTAACAATGCACGCAATAGTATAAATAAATTGAGGTGGAATTGCTTGTACACGAGCACAACTACTAAGAAGCGGTAAGGGTGTAAATACACAACGCATCGCTTGAAGTACAGCGTCATGCTTCGCTGCTCTGCGGACCTTGTTGTTTGGTGTTATTATAAACTAATCGCTATCAATTTTCAGGCATCGCAAATGCTCTGGGCAACAAAGGCGCTGTGGCACTTTCATTTCAATTCGGTGGCACTTCGTTCTGTTTCATAAACGCCCATCTCACTTCTGGCAGCGAGAAATGCACAAGGTAATTTTTATAGTTTATTTGGCGCGATAAACTCTGCATGAAAGTTGCAGGTGAAAGTGCCTTGAGCGCTCAGGCGTTTTGTTGCATGCGGCACGGGCGTTTGCTTTCAAGCCCAAGTTTCGAGTTCAATCTAAATCTGACCGGCCGCGACGACATGTGTGGGTAGCCGCTGACTCGTAGATGGTATGTTCACTTCACAGTCTTCCAAACTCTTCTCTTCGTCTTGTGTTTGATAAGTTAAATTAGTTTCATCCTTAAGAATAAAATTAACCTGCTGCGTAAGGTAGCTACTGGTAAATGTATAAATAGACCCCATTTATTGGATAATTATAATTGCAATTGCTCATCGCTAATTGACACAGTAGTGCTAGTAGCTTCACTAGGGTTGTTGTTCCGCTTCGTAAATAAACTTTGTGTCTCGTGCTTCACTGCGTGAGAATGGCAAGGCTTCTCACTCCGCATGTTGCGTGAAGCTATTTTAATCACCTCTGTCAGTCCGTCCTGTTTGCATTGAGGCTACCCGTCTACATTCACGACTGATTTGAAATAGAATTTGCTCCTTCCTTCAATTGCTTGATTTTTGATTCACTATTTCTGTTTTTGGGATGAGGGCACGGTGCTAAATAGAACATTCAGGTCTCACAGCAAATTCAATGAAGGAAAAGCAAGCTGATCTGGCAACAAAAAAGCAGTAGAAATTTTGAACCAGCCATAAAAAAGGACTTGTAGCTTTACCGCCATCAATACGGATTACCATTGGTTGGTTGACGATGGCTCCTTCAGCAGATTGCGACATGCTGATTAAGCATGTTTGCTATTCTTCAAGAGGATGTACGCAATACGTTGTCCGAACATCCGACTTTCCTCGCAAAGCACAACATCCGTATCCGTTTGCGTGAAAGCAAAACGTAAAGAACGCGATTGTACTTACTTTGCGGATAGAACCGTATGCTTGGACAACAACGTAAACGTGTAACATCATACAAATGTGTAGCATCGTACAAATAACCAAGCGGACGAAAATTACCGTAAAAACTGCGTAAGCGAGAAAACGTACTAAACCCAGACACAACCCTACAAAAATGTTTACTGTGTACATCCACCTTAACTCATTGAAACGCTAGGTGGCTTGGTGAACGTTTCCTAGATTTTTTTTACACAAAGTCTTTGTTATACGGTATGGAAAAGAAAACTTATCACCGTTAAAGTCCTTTTACTTTCAGGCGAAACCAAAACTATCACGATATTATTCGTTCTTTGAATCTGGGTGAGGATCGATTCAGAATCTTCGAACTCATCAATCGATTTGATCATTTGTATTTCTTCGGTGATCTCAACTACAGGTAGATTCTAAACGCGTTTTATTTTAATTTGCAGTGAAGGTGGATAGTGGAAACGCGGAACTTCCAGACTAGTATCGTTTGCCTGGTGGTATCGTGGTTTGAGCGTCCTCCTTAAATGCACTAGTTCGCCGGTTTAAATATCGACCCGGCCTTAGCAAAGACTTAATAATGGTATTCACAGATTTCCTGAAAACCACCAGCCCGGCGGTGTAATTGCTAGAACGTCTGCTTTGCCGCGTAAATTTGGGTTCAATTCTCATGTCGAGTCATACCGAAGACTTTAGAAATGGTATTGACAGCTTCCTTTCTTGGTGCTTAGCACAAAAGGGGTTGTGTGGAAAAAAAACCGGCAAGTTCGCTTGTGTTTTCGGGTGTGGCACTTAACTGAATATCACCATCTTATGCAGCAGACAGATGGTGGGGACTAGCAGTCTGCCAGCGATGGTGTTTCAGTCTCACAAAAGACTTGCAAACAAAGCACGAGCTCGCACGTGGAAAGGGGAGGACAGTTTGCTTATTTGACGCTCAGAATGTAAAAGATAGTATGAAAAAGATGTGTTCGCTGGTGGTGCCCTTGGCAAAGGCACGCTAAGGGTTTCCTTCGTCTGTACAAGGCAAACATGTGGTTGGGCCGAGCAGTAACTGGTGGCTCAGTTTGGCTAGAGCCTTAGCAGCCAGCACGTGGATCAATGTATAAGTCAACATTCAACCTTAAACACATACTTGAAGCTAAAATTGCTTTTTTTTCTTCAGATTGGAACTCGAATACAAAGATATAATGCTCCATTTGAAGATTAATGAATATGATTTTCTGAGTAAATTCGACCAGCTGAAAAGAGAAAGAGAAACAAACAAGGCCTTTTGTGGTTTCAGTAAGTCTGTTATCACTTGCACGGTAACCTCTATATTTCGACCACTTACATGGCAGCAGTCAAAGCTGTCGTACTATCGAAAAAAATTACAATGGTTAAAATTACAACTGCTTAGCAGAAAGCATTTCCTGACTTACTCATCATAATGCCCGATGGCTGCGTCACGGAAAGGTAGATCTGAGTTTAATTCCCTAGTCGAGTTGTGCCGAAAATTTTTTAAAGTGTTATTCGTAGATATCCTGCTCGGCACTCAGCGATGGATGTGAAGTGCAGAGCGAAATGTAAAACTGCACTTTTCACCTCGTTAAAAGCGCTGCAATAGGTTACGATTTGTAAGCTTTCAGATAATTTTTTTCATTTTCTCGTTAATGCTTTCCTTAGTAGCACGCTACACAGAGCCACATATACTCTTTAATTTAGAATCTTTTGGATAGTTGTAGTTTGAAAGGCATACCGTATTTATCCGATTCTAAAGCGCCCTTGATTGTAAGCCGCCCTTGAAAGTAAGCCGCACCTACAATTGTAAAACTTAAATTCTTTAACTTATGAATTACCTTTAAAACCTACCGCATTTAAAAAACAAAAGTAATTGTATCATTCATTATTTATTCACTTAAATATCAGATTCAAGCGTTATCGGTAATGTCATCATTAATAATAACGTTTACATCTTCAGTTGTACTTTCAATATCACTCTGATCATCGGTAGCACCGGCATTTCCATTTTTTTATACATTTTTGCGGCATCAGATGTCGTTATACCACATACATCAAACGAATTTCTAACAACATCTTTCGAAACTTTCTTCCACGCTTCAATTACCCATTGAATTTGCAACAAATTGCTTGGTGCTTTTATGTTCCCCCCTTGGTGTATTCAAAGTCTTTTTTACAAAGCCATTCGTCGTAGACTCGCGAAAAAATGCTTTGAACGGTTTATTGATGCATACATCAAGTGGTTGTAAAAACTTCGTGTAACCTCCCGAAATAACTGACATTAATGTGCTGTGTTGTTTTAGTTGTCCTTTCATAGCATCCAAAATGTGGCATTTAAAAGAGTCCCAAGCAAGCATTCGTTTTAAAAATGCAAATTTAGTCCAAACGGTTTGTAGCCAATCTAAAGTAGTTTCATCATTCATGCAGCCATTTAATGTTGTTGCTTCTACAACTCCTGGAATAGACGAAAGTTCCTTTTTAACCTTTTTAGCTGGTATTACAACAAAGGGTTTCAACTTTGTTCCGTCTACTTTCACAGCTAGGCATACTGTGGGCCGATTTTTTTCATGCCCAGTAGTTCGAATCGGAACAGCACTCACACCTTTTTTTCGATTGTGGTGGCACTAGGCATATCTTCCCACATAGGTGTTTCGTCCATGTTCGCAATCATTGCTCGTTCAAAATTATGCAACTCTCTTTGATTTTTATTGAACTCAACAAAGTTGAGAAGTTTTTCTTGTAAATCACTTGGTACTGTTTGTCCAGCGGTCGTTCGTCTTCTAAGGGACAAATTATATCACCTCATGAAATTTTGCAACCAACCACGAGATGCTACGAAATCTGTCAAGCCGTCATCATAGGCCATTTGTTAAGCCCAAACTTGTATCAATTTAGAGGAGGCATGATGTTGTTGCTCCCGTTCAAATGCAGTTTTTTCCTTCAGCTAATTTTCTATAGCGGATGGAATTGGCTTTCTTCCACAGACAAATTTTATCTTCTTTTTTGATGGTCCTGGCAATTCATGAATTTCTACTAAATTTGCTTTTTTGTCTTTCCATCTACGCACAATTGATTCGTCAATTTTAAACTTTCTGCCAGTCTCTCGATTAGGTTGATTCTCTGCAAACTTTATGACCTCCAGTTTGAAATCAACTGAATAGAATCGCCTTTTACTTAAATTAAACAAAACGTTAAACGCTGCAGTAGTTCAGCAAAAAATGCTACATGAAATTCGCTTCAGAAGCTTAAAACTGCTTAAAGTTTTGCCTCAATTTAAAACAGATGTTTCCGTACCGGTAACTCTACTAAACTTATGACAGTAAGTTGCTGTTAACTGCCGCTGTAAATAATCAAACTGCTAGACTTTTAGACTGCTAAACTAATAGACTTTTCTTATCGAATACCCGTACATTGCTGGTTTACACAACAATGCCACGTGGTTTCACAATCGAATTACGCAATAATAAGGCAATAATAGGTGCCTGCAATGCACAAGTGCGTCTGTACATTGACCGGTACGACTGAGGTCAACACAGTAGCTGTAGTTCTCAATTCGTAGCGAGTGTTTAGAATGTTCGCTCCTGAGATCGTTACATTTTGTGTAATTCGTAATTTAACTAAAATGCTGCAATGAAAAAATTGTAAGCCGCCCTTGAAAGTAAGCCGCACAAAGTAAAGCAAAAAACAATGTAAGCCGCGACTTACAATCGGATAAATCCGGCATTTTACAGATCATTGGAATTTACAGTTGTTGCGTCATTAAAAGCGGGTTTTCGCTTTTGTGACGTCATGTCTGATTTGCTGGTTTGCTAACGTGTTGAGCTCGGCAAGGCGCAGTCGTGTAATCGCGAAATTTTGAATTCGATGCTTTTGTGATTTCTGGGTTGTTGTGTGTTGCAAAGCGCTCCGAAAATTCCCTGCTTGGTCGCACTGCAGGTGGTTGAAACGAACTGCTCCTGCGGTAGTGGTAACTTCGAAGCAGGTCTAACTGCAAGGGATTTTTGAGACCGTCGAATAATGATGCTGCATTAAGCTTTAACGATAAAGACAGAAAGCTCAAAACTGATCTTAAGCGACCCTGATAGCTTGCGGGACCTAATTACAACAACCATACACACGCTCAAGAGTGTAGCTTCAAGCTTAGATAGTTTCAGAATTGCAAATGGTTGCAGCAAAGCTGATGTTTTCGACAATTGTGTTGTGCTTACCCAGCATATCGTGAAATGCGACTCTTGGATGCCCACCAGTGGCAGTCCGCCTTGTTGGTGGTGGGGCTACCAGTCACCCATGACTGGTTCGAAATGGGCTGCCATCTTTTCCCTAGCCTAATTTCCATTAGGTTGACGTTATGAACCTGAATTGCCGTTCGTGCCGTACCTCCATCTCAAGGAAGAAGAGGGGTAATCACAACAACAACAACACACTTGTGTTGCGGTGTTTTCTGTGAGAATTTAGCGACTTGGTGTGTGCTCAAGAATTTTAAATAAACATGCCCAACCTAAATCAAGCTAATTTACAAAAAATACCACTTTTGCCAAACTGCAGCGCTCGACTTTGCCTTAATACTGCGTTAAGTACTCTGCCCTAAGACACAACCCGCAAGCTTAACGGATTTTTTCAGGATATCTCCTTCGTACTTAAGCGTCTAGTAAGGAAGCAATTAATATTATTTTTATAGTCTTTGGCATGACTCGACAAGAGAATTGAACCCAGGCATACTGACTGCGAAACGAAAGCTCGAACTACTACGCCACTGCGTCGGTGTTTGGCTTTAAACTCAATCTACGCTTCTAGATTGTCATAAAGTTAGTCATTGCTTTACAGTAGGTAAAGCGTCGAAGTCAAATTTTGTTTTCGATTCTCAAAAAAACTTGATTCTTATAGTTGGCGTTAAATGTCCACCACACTAACTTTAGTTAAGAAATTGTGATCCTAACTCAATGCAAAAATCGGTATCTTCCAAGCTACAGGACCAAATTTCAAAAAATTGTTATCATTAATTATAGTCAAACAAGCATCTTTGAAGAAATATAAATTGATCAATGCGCTGGCTGGTACTTTGGACAGTCTTGTAATTGTTTGTGGTAGTCATCACTAAAGATTGTCATAAACTGCCAAACAGTTTCGTTTCGTTGTTAGTCTTAGTCTTAAATCAATAGATTGTTTAGCAAGCACCTTGCTTCACAAGCTCTGAGTGTGTACGTAAGCCTATTTTTAGCATCATTTATTGGTACTTGAAACCAAATTTAATCCCGACACAGAATACTTTTGAAAACATCTGTGATTTAGTTGCTTGCTGATAAGGCTAATGCAAAAGCAGATGGTTTGTGGTAGACATGCAACGCTGCAATTAGGCCCGAATTTCGCAAGGTCAAGATGTTGAAGCTGTTCACTCAGCATTGTTATGAAAGGCGTCTTTCTAGGAACCCACCTATGCCAATCGGTCTTGATGGTGGTAGGGCCATTAGTTTCCAATCAGCATTCGTGAGTGGTTCGAATTGGACTGCCGCTTTCATCTAGCCTGACCGTGACTTGTTTGCCGTGTAAGTCAGGATGTCTGTTTATGCCGTGCCTTGCTGCAAAGAAAAAGAGAGGCACACAACAATGCATCACTTTCATTGTGATTGCTTTCGATTACTATTATGACGTTTACGGGATAGTTTGTAATTGCGAACACGTCTTACATTTAGATAAGCTCAGAACTTCCTGATGCGTAAACTAATTTGTACACAATGTGTATCAGAATAGATGAATAGCAAGGCTAAGGCATGAGGAAATGAACATTTTCTTGTAATTGTTAACCAGAAAATAGCTCGTTAATTTTATAGTTGTCGCAAGAGCGACTCGTTAAGCGGCGTTGTTTTTATTCAGGTTGTGATATTTTAAAAAAGGAGTTTGGGTAAAGCTTCTTGTGACGCATTTATCATTGGAGGTTGCGTGTCTTGGGCGCGATTGCGCGACTGATGCGTGCGTGAGGAAGAGCTGTTTTGCGCTGTTTAGTCAAGTAAAATCAATTTGTCGACTAGGTGAAGAAGAAATCTCGTTTCCTCCCACCTACCGTTACGAGAGAGGAACGCGTGATACTTATTCTTATTTGAAAGTCAAGAAAACCGGAGTCCGTGTCAATGTTCCGTCTTGGTGCGACCGCGTGTTGTGGAGATCCTATCCGGAAACGCACCATGTTTGCCACGCTTATGGTAGGTCGAGAGGTCTTGAGTTTCATTTCCGCGCGCGCATGCATTGCTCTGTCCTTGGTAAAAAGACTACGGCAGTTTTCCTTGCTTGGTCGCAGTGCTTACGAAATGCACTGTACCAGCAGTATTGATAACTCCGAAGCAAGACTGAACATTCATAACTGAAAGTTCTGCCGTGACCGGAGAATAAAAATACAGCCAAGTCAAGCTTGAAAATATGTCGCAAAATCAATGGCGATTTATTTTAGAGTAAAGCAAATCGCACTTAATGAATTTGTAGGATGCTGATGACGCGTCTGTTTACCACTAAACGCCTGCTTTGACATCAAACTTCGACCAGCGAGTGAGCTTGAAATTTCGATTGGTTTTCGCACATCGCAGGGCTTAGTAATGGTAAAACGCAATTTGTACATCATATAAATTATGAAAACAATGCAATTTATGCGGTGTATGGTTGATTTGAACCCGTGTCTATGCGCTCTGAAGTTCAAAATCTTTCATTGCACTTAATTATGTTTTAACTTCAGGTTGCAGCGACGACATTACTACCAGCGATCATTCTCCGATTTTCTCAAATTTTAGCGTTGGAGTCCGTGGCCAATATGTCTCAAAAGAAGGTACTCGTTGTAAAGACTTGTTCATTCATTCACCCAATGTGAGCGTGTGCTCTCTTTACCAGTCTTTAGTCAGACCTAAGTTACCGCGACAGATAGACGCTCGGCCCCTCCACCTGTCTATCACATAAAGTTGGGGGTATTTCATTAAGTGCCTTTGCTAAGGGTACAAGAAACAAACTTGCCCGTTTATTTTTCACACCTTCCCTTTTATGCTGAGCGCCAATTAGGGAAGGTGTAAATACCGTTTTCAAAAAGTGTTTAGCGCGATTCAGTCAAGATTTGAACCAGCTCGTGGGAAGTTGTTTTACAGCTGAACTTTTTTGGAGGCGTGAGAATTTAGCCCCAACATCTGTGCTTACTACCCTTTTACGACATAGAATTTGATCTGCTCTTGATTTTCAGCTAATAAAGAAACACTGCTTTTGTACTGATAAACGGCTGATACAAAAGCAAGTTGGTAGGCGTACCCTGCATTACTAATGCCAGGTTTGCGTGCTGCAGATGAAGTTACTTTATTTTTTTAATGTTTTTCACAGAGATCAAGAGCACTTGCAATTTCCAGTCTTCCATTACGTTTGAAAACATTGAAGTTATTCTGAAATCGCCCGGAAAAAATAGTTTTTACATTCAGTTTCATTCACTTTGCTTGCCAAGTAAGAATCTAAGTACAGATTTACAACGTTTTGTTTAAGACTATTGTCGATGCATAGGCCGCACGGGTAAACTTTACTTTTCTAAGCCTGACCAAAGCTATTTTTCGTCGCCCGCCTGGCGTGATCGACTAAGCGTTTGTTCATCATCACAAGGCTGCGGGTTGAGAACTTAGAACGTTTCATTGTATGCTCTTAGCCATAAGGAACCGGCATTTGCTTTCAAGGTCACGTTTGTGGTTCAAGCCATGGCTTGCGCCGATCACAAGTATATTTGCAACTGCTGATGCGAAGATCGTAAGATACTACTGTTGCGAAGAGCGGTGGACTGTAAATCCATAGGTCACTGGTTCGAATCCGGTTCGAAGGACTAATATTTACTGCACCAATCGACAGCCGCCTCAACGTGGTGGTGCGGTTCCCGACCCCGTTTGGGTTGGGTCGAAATGGCTGTTGGCCTTCCCGAGGGTCCCAGTTACCCCCTGGCACTCCCCTTCATTTTTTCGCTATGCTGCCCCCTGAACAACTGCAGAAGGGCAGCACACAGCTTCTTCAAAATCGGTCGCCTGTTTTTTCTTTTTCTTTTCTCCTGCCCCTCTCTTGCCCTTCTCCGTCTTCTCATTTTTCTCCTTCCCTTGATGAGCGGTAACGTTCATCCCAACCCTGGCCCTATCTTTTCTTGCTCTGTGTGCGCTGGAAATGTGACGTGGCGGGTCAAGTCAGCGCAATGCCGCACCTGCTCCAAATGGACCCATTTAAGGTGCTCACAACTTTCCCTCTCCAAATTCAGAGCTCTTGGCAGCTCTCACTCTTGGAACCTGCCTCCTGCATATGTATATCCCCACCGTACAATCTGGCCCCCCCTCTGCTAATGCTGCACTCCCGCCACACCGTCGTCTCCAAACCGCTTATCCCCCATCTGCCCATTATATATCTTCTCCCTCTGCCCCCTCATCACCGTCCTTTGCTCCTGGCTGTCCTTCTGCGCCTCCTGCCTCCACTCCCCCCTGACTCTCTCAGAGTTCTTCAATGAAATGCTGGAGGTCTTCGAGCCAGGAGCACTAAACTATTTCACTTTCTTTCGTCCCAGCCTGTCGACCTCATCTGCATCCAGGAATCTAGTCTTAACTCATCTTGCTCTTTCTGGATTCTCTGCTCTGCATTCTGATCGCACCCACTCCCAGTCTGGCATTCTCTCTCCTGATGCCACGCACGCTAGCGACGGCGTCATCATTTTCGTCAAACAAGGCCTATCCTTTTCTGAACTTTCTACCTCCTCTCTTTCTTCGCTTGATCCCTACTCTGATTATGTAGGGATCAACATCTCTCTAAACAACTCCTCCTCGCTCTCTTTTTTTAATGTGTATGCCCCCCTAATTGCTCCTCTCCGACGGACGGCAGAACCGACTCCTTTTCTCCCTCCATTCTTTCCTCCTCCAGAAATCTCTTCATTCTGGGGCACTTCAATTGCCATCACCTCCTCTGGGACTCAAGAGGTACTTCCGACCCCTGCAGTGAGGAAGTATTTGGTTGGGTCATCTCCTCTGACCTCCTCCCCCTCAATGATCCTGACACACGCACCCTTCTCCACCACTCCTCTGGCAGTCGCTCCTCTCCTGACATCTCCTTTGCTCCCTCTTCTCTTGCCCTTTCTTGCTCCTCGGAGGTGCTACAGAACCTGGGTTCTGACCACCTATCAATTCTTCTATCTATCCCTCTCTCCGGCCTTTCGCCCCAACGAGCATCCCCCTTCCTTCAATTTTCAGAAAGCTCGCTGGGATGGCTTTGCCTCCTACTTTGACTCTGCAGAGGAATACTCGTTTCTTTCCCTTTCTTCTGCCGCTGCTCTCTTTACGTCTCTGGCACTGAATGCGGCCAAATCTTCCATTCCTTTCGGCCGCATCAAACGCCCTCCTAAAGCCTGGTGGTCTGCTGAGGTGGAAAGTGCGGTTAGTGAAACACGCAAGGCTTTCGCTGCCGCTCACAGAAGTGATGAAGACCGCCAGGCTTATATCTCCACTTCTCGACGCGCCTCGTCAGTCATCGCCAAAGCCAAGGCTGAGGCATGGCAGACGACTTGCTCTTCTATTTCACCTAAATCTAACCTTAAATCTGTACACTCTCTTCTTCGCTCTGTCGCTGGTTCTCTTTCCTGGTCTTCCTCCTCTCCTAACTTCCCCAAGTGTTCCTCTCCCAGGGAATCGGCTTCGATCTATGCCGCTAACCTGAGATCTCACTTTTCCGTTTCTCAGCCAAAGGCCCTGCGCAGCAGAGCCAGAGGCTACCTCTCTGAGCTCCGCCGAGCCACGTGCCCTATGGAGTCTCACTCGTCCTTTTGCTCTCCTTTCTCCCCCACTGAATTTCTTGCGGCTGCCTCCAACCTCTCCTCCTCCGCTGCCACTGGCCCAGACAAAGTTGCTTATCCCATGCTAAAGCATCTTCCTCGCTCTGGCATAGATTTTCTTCTTCACATCTTCAATCTCTCCTGGATTTTGCATTCCTTTCCTTCCATCTGGAAAACATCTTCTATTATTCCCATCCACAAGATGGGAAAGCCTCTCGACTCTCCTGCTTCCTTCCGGCCTATCTCTTTCACTTCCTGCGTATCAAAGCTGTTTGAACGCATCATTCTATCCCGTCTACTCTTCTTTCTGGAATCTAATTCCGTTCTCTCTCCCCGCCAGGCCGGTTTCCGCCCTGGACGGTCTACACTAGATCAAATTCTGTATCTTTCTCAGTCCATTTCGAATGGGTTTAACAAATCCAGGCCAGGCTCTTGGACGATTCTCTCTACCATTGATTTCTCTAAAGCTTTTGACTCTGTCTGGCATCCCGCTCTTTTCCACAAACTTATTTCGGCTGGTCTTCTTCCTTGCTTTGCTCGTTGGACTCAATCTTTCCTTTCCGATAGGCGCGCTTGTGTGGTCTTTCAAAATCACAAAAGTCGTTCCTTTCGAGTCCATCGAGGTGCTCCGCAAGAATCCGTTCCTGGCCCTGTACTTTTCTGTCTCTTCATTAATGATCTTCCGGCCTCTCTGCCTTCTTTCGTCAGCCGCTCTCTTTACGCTGACAATCTGGCCATTTGGTCCTCCTCCCCCCTCGGTCCCCACTGCGGTGGAGGCCACACAAAGAGCTCTGTTTCGATTGGAGAGCTGGTCTGAGTACTGTTGTCTTCCTCTCAATCCGAGCAAATGTGAGGCCTTCTTCTCAGTGGATCCCCACCAAGCTAACCTCCAGCCCCACCTTCTCCTACTCGGCTCCCGTCTCCGTTTCAATCCCACTCCAACTTTTCTTGGGGTCACCTTCGACCGCACTCTTTCCCTTTCTAAACATGTATCTTCGCTGAAGGCTAAGTTTTTCCCACGTCTCAAGGCATTACGCTGTATCTCTGCTTCCTCATGGGGCCGCTTTAAGGAGTCTCTCTTTCCTCGGTATGAAGCTTTTCTTTGGACCTTTCTCACTTATGCTTTACCCGGATGGTTTCCTTTCCTAAGCGTTACCAATACTACCAAATTGGAACGCCTCCACAAAGCGGCCAGTCGCGCCATCACCGGCTGTCACTTGTCCTCCCCTATCCCACTTCTTCTCACCGAGGCTTCTCTACCTCCCCTATGAGTCACCCTGACTCATTTCACTCTTTACTGATGTGTGGGCTCTTCGTCTCCCAACCTCCTGTCTTATTTCAGGTTTGGCCAGACTAGGGGTGAAACAAAGACTCTGCAGATCGTCCTGGAAAGCTTTTGCGTCCACTCACCCGCTCATGCTTCCTTCTACTTCTCCTAGGGAGGCTCTTCTTGCGTGCCTTCCCTTTCCTTCTGGGAATCTGCCTTCGTTCACCGTGGAGTCCACCCTTTCCACTCCATGCTCTCGCTCTGATCCTTTTCTCTCTCGCCAAGGTGCGGCTCTCGCCCACCTTGACTCTCTCCTCCCTCATGATCTGGTGCTTTGGACAGAGGGCTCTGTTCCTTTTCCTTTTGGCAAAGGCGGCTCCGGCGTTCTTGCCAACTGCTCTCTCTGTGGCACTGTGGCCACTCTTTCCGTTTCGGCAGGCCCAGTATGTTCAAGTTTTTCTGCGGAAGCCTGCGCCATTCTGCACGCTCTTTGCTAGTCTCGGCGGCACCAACAAGTCTGCCATTTTTCTTCTCTTCTACTATCTGACTTTCGTTCTGTCCTCTCCTCCATCTTTCCTCTTATCTCAAACTCTGTGGCAGATCTGGCAGGAACTGTCTTCTCTCTCCTCCTGTTCTATCAGGTTCCAATGGGTTCCCGGACACTCGTTTCTCCCGGGTAACGACGCGGCTGATTAGCTGGCCAGACGGGGAGCGCTACTTGCGCCCTCCGCAATCCCTTGTAGTCTCTCTCTTTTTATCTCTCCTATCCACTTTTGTCTTTTCTCGGACTGGAGGCATACTATCTCATCAAAATTCTTTGACACACAGGTTCCCTCGATTTCCACCGAGGAACTTGTGCTCCCTCGTCATGCTCGCTGTGTCCTCTCTCGTGTACGCTGCAACGGACACAGCCTTCTTTTAGGTTCTTATCTCTCTAGGATTGGCAGAATCGAGAATCCTTTCTGCAGCGCCTGCGGACACCCGTCCCAGGACACCTCTCATTTCATTCTGCACTGCCCAGCTACGGACTCTTTGCGCCGCTCACTGTTTGGCGACTCTCTGTCTCTGTACGACCTCTGGTTCAGACACTGGAGAGTTGCCCGGCTTCTGGGGCTCCATGGTCTTCCGCCATCGCCCCAATCGCTCGGAGGGGGTCTGGTAAACAACAACAACAACAAGATCATAAGATTACTTCGCTATGTCTCCAACTCTCCGACTTATATTCGATGAGTAAAAAAAGTTCTGGATGCCTAATTTTTTAACATTTTGTTTTTATAGTACAATGTGCTTCAGTTGCTTGTATTCTTTCAGTAATCTGCATTTGCAATGCATGGTATACTACCCTTGACCTTAAATCTCACATAACTGTATGGGAATCAATCATAAACACTTTTGCAGGCAGTGAAAAAAGTGGCCGCAATGCAAAGCTGGATACCGCTGGTATTAGCCCCAATCATGTGCGTGTCCTCTGGTCTGGTAACAGTTTACCTACTTTATTTCCGATTATTTCGGATCGTGAGTTCTTAATTGATCAGCACATTTTGATATGCGTGCGGTCGGATGACGATAACGACGTGCAAGGTGAGAAGTGGCTTTGCATTTATATTTAATCACATAGCTGTTACTGTGTACTACTCTTTTTAATGGAAACTCGTCACCGTGCATATATTCAGGTTTACTACTAATCCGGTGAAGGTTGGGCTAAAGCAGGTGTTCTCAAACTTTTGAAAAATGTTGCATAACAGACTTTTTTCTATTTTAAAAGATTTACGGCCCCCTGTAGTAAAAAATTTAAGGGTTTTATATGGTTAAGTTTCAAAAAAGTATCTATTATCGATTAGTAAATACTAAAACTTGTTCTGCACTAACCAGCACGACGAACTGGGGAGAGAGAGAGGAGGAATCTCCGGTGTCCTTGTAACTATGTTGACCGCTAGTAGATTGTGATAAATGTCTAAAAAGTTAGCTTCCACAGGCGAATGTGTCTTGGCATTGTGCTCAATGATCGGCTCGTGCTCGCAGCGGTTCGAAGAGAAGTTGACTCGGAAAGGCGAAGACACCGGACAGATGCGCGGATTCATGCTCGTCAAAGCGAGGTAAGAAAGACTAGTCTATACCGTTCCAGGCAGCCAAAGTTATGCCAGCCTTACAGTGTGTGCTTCACTTTTTTTGTGTGGCCGTGACGTTATAGAAGGACAAGTTTTGTTCAGATCACTGCTACTTTTTTGCGTATTTTAGGGAATCGCAAAGTGCGCCGAAAGAAAAAACGTACGATTTCATTCAGTTTAATCGCGATGAGGAAGAAACAAAAAAAAGAAAAGACATGGTGAGTAGTAGTGGGCTAATTTAGGTTCGTTGTGCCGGAGAAAGCGGCGAACGCAAGCTGTTACCCTTTGGTTGAAAAGAGTTGTGTTGCCAAAAGTTTTTTGTGACGCTCTCATCAGCGGCGGCAAGAGCTAGAGTAAACAAATTCTTATATTTATCTTACGCAAGCGCAGCTGTACGATAGGTTGTGATTTTTGTGCCGTTTGAATTCTTGAAGTATAAGAACGTGTTTTCGTTTCCGTGTATGTCTGCCACTATCCATCCTTGTGCGATTTAGTGAAGACAAACAGGACTTTAAATTCCAAATGTCCTACCTGGAGTTTCGAACTTCGGACATTTTGTTGTGCAGTATGGTCTAGTTGCGACCACACCCCAACAACTGCCCCTCAAAAAACTTATTGGGTGTTCGTCTCTAGGACATCGAAGTTGGTACTTACACTGGAATAGACGAAATCGCTTCAACAATGACAATACCTTTCTCGCAAAAGCCCAGGTGAGTACGTGATTGCCATCATCGTAGCTACGCGCGATTAAAACGGCGTGAGTTTGTGCCTGTGCTGGTTGTGGGTGGTTGTGCCTTTGGAAAAGGCACTTCACATCATTTTCCTGCTCTGTTGCAGTGTTTGTGATTGAAATCCAAAATTCCGACCACTTTGAATCGGATTTGTCGTCAGCTTCTATGTGTGGATCATTGTGTGTCCAGAAAAAAAGTTGGTTTGAATTTTAGCTCTTTGCTGCTTAACTGTGTCACGCGGCCATTACAAATGTAAGTGGCGAGCTCGTGGGACACCGTACTGTGTTACCCGGCATTTTCTGTAGTGATTGCTGCAGAGATGGAAAGCTACCGGCAGCACTGTGGTGAGCTACACGGCTATTGCTGTTGCTATTGCTGCAGACGTAAAAAGCTACTGACATAGATGTACTGAGCTACGCGCCCACTTCTGTAGTAATTGCAGAAGTGGCGAGCTCTGGGAAGCACCGTGCAGAGCTATACGACTACTACTGTAGTGATTGTTTTGAGGTGGCGAGCTCTTGACAACAGAAAAGTTTAGAGTTGCATTATTGATATGCTGTTGATCCTTGGTTGTTGACCTATTTGCTAGCACTGTTATCTCCCTATTACGGTAGCTTGTATAGATTCTCAAAGAATAATCAAGCAACGGATTTTCGCTGGACAAATGTTGATGAGTTAACCCTCTGTCATTTTGCAGTGAACCTTCCGGACAAGCTGCTTCATTGCCGAACGAAATCAAAGCGAATCCTATTTCTCCCGAAGTTGGTGTATACGGTCAAACTGATGAAGGAGCAGGTAAAAGATGTTTATTGTTCACGCATATGGATCTTTTTTAACCTTTATTTGACCGCTTTTTTCAAGTTTTTATCATTTAAATGCTGCAAGCTGTGATATCCTTTACAAAGGCATCTTATTGGTTATTTAAATGGCGAAGTTTTTGATTTTCTTGTTATTTTGTTAGTATAACTTCTTTGCTGAGTGATACCTATGACTTCAAAAATAGTATTCACAAACTTTTTGCTTGGCGCTTAGCCATATAAGTAATGTTGTGGGTGAATTATGAAAACGATTTTACTCAGTCAGGAGCAAAACAAGGGCAGGCGCAAAAAAGGAGTTAAAAATCGCCAAAAACTATATGATGTTTAATTTCTTGTTGCAATGGTTCAACATACTCTAGTATTACAATTTACTTTGACCAGAGCTAAAACTCCTTGCTGTAAAAGTCTTTAGCTTTAGGCTTTTACAAATATTCTTTAGGTTTTAACAAATTCCAAATTATCTTTATTATCATCTGCCAGATTATAAAAACACTTGGCTATTATCGTTTATAAAAGTGTTATATATAGGCTATGCAAAGAAAAACCCTCCATTTGTTGTCATTTTATTGCTTCGGCTCAAGTTTTAGAAATGTTTATATTTTTATTCTTTTGTAAGTCCATTATTTGTTAGATCGCCCTATGTTTTGCAACTAACTCTTTGATTAGACTTGCGTCTTGTCAAATCTAATTTGAACAAAATGGGCGTCATTTTAAAGATTTATAATAATACTTTTTATCAAGTACTGTAAAAAGGACAGCTATGCATGCTGACCGTTACTTGAGAAAAACAGATTTTTATTAACACTAGAACCGTTTTTAATATTTAGCTGATGAAGGTGAATATGCTGACCCCGACGAAGTTATTCGACAAATGACTGCTTCACACCCTACCATTCTGTCTACTCCCTTGCCATTGCCAAATAGGTAGGTTGCACCTGGATTTTTTTTAGAAAGTTACAAGGTTTTCTTTAATCCAGTGCATATAAAAGTTATCTATTGCTCAACCAGCCATAAACTCGAGTAAATTCAATTGCTATAATCATCATTACTCACCTCGTTGCCATCATAAACGTAATCATGATCAGGCTGGGGAAAAGCGGCAGTCTGTTTCTGACCAGTTATGAATGCAAATTGTAAATTAGTAACCTCGCTGCCAACAAGGTAGACAGTCATTGCTGGATGGCCCAGAAGTAGCCTCTTGAGTCATGCTGGGTGATCAATTTCGCTGTTCTTACCCAGGAATTGTATGTATTGTAGAATCATCAGTTGAAAAGTCGACCTATCGCCCTTTTCTCGCGATTTTGCAGGCTTTATGCATGCTGATTCACCGTGTGTCTACCACTACGCATTCGCTTTTGACTTTGTTGGAATTTTGTTGGAATTCTACCACTACGACTTTGTTAGAATAATGCAGCACTTTAAATTTCGGATGTCCTTCTTGAAAAATACCGTTGGTGGCTTGTGGAGTTATAAACATTAGATCTCGTGTTTCGAATTGCGGAGTTGTTACCACTACACTACGACGGCTACAAACAGTGTACTATCAGTAATCATAGGAAAAGATATCTACTTGTTGGTCAAATTTGAATGCGAATGGATAATTGTAATATACGTGCCGCATTTGTAACTTATGAGTTTAAAAATAAAATTTGAGCTAATCAGTGTGTATCGCATGCTGCTTGATGTAATGAGTTCAAATAATAACTTAAATTTTGTAGACCACCCGCAGTCCCACCAATGGGTAACCAAGGAAAGATGTTCGATAAAGAGAAAGCTGCAAAGATGGTTTCAAGTAGGATTGCAAACTTCGAATTAGATTACTTTATGTAGCGTATGTGATCCCCCGACCGATGACACTCTATCTTGTATTAGACTGTTTGTCGTTTAGCTCTCTTCAAGTACTCCTCTATTCACCCTTCAATTCAAGCCGCGTGACACTTGCCGCTCTGTGTCTCTTGCCTCGACTTCATTGACTCGGCACTTGTTTTCAATCGACGTGCGACACTTTGTCGCATTCTGTCGTACCGCGAAATTTTTATGCCGTATTTGGCAGCCCTGCATGTGCGATTTTTGGTCCAGGCTGCGTAGACTGGAGAGTAGTACGACTCGCATTCTGTGTTAACGTGGTGTTTTTACGTCGCATTTAGCAGTTCTTTATACGGTTTGTGGTCCAGGCCGTAAATTCTGAAAAGCTGTGCTACTCTGGGGCGACTGTAATTTTCGCCTTGCCCCATTTTTGAAAAGAAGTGTGATAAGACGTTGGCGATATTTTAACCGCCGTGTTATTGGCAATATAACAGTGGCAGCTGGCCCTGTCGTTATGAGCCCACCAGTCTGCATCACGGTTTATCGAAAAGCGACCGTTTCCTTTAGGCTGGTCATCACGTTTCTATTGCTTGATTGAGTTGTGATGTGGGATATTTATTTTAGTCGGATCGCTTTGACTTTGCCATCATACAGCAAACTGATCATTACGTTATAATCTCACTTCTATCTTGAACAGGTCCCAAGCAATCAACGAGTCCCACTTTTTCTCACTCCCCCTCTTCTCCAGAAAGTCGGCGCCCTATTTCCCCAGTGATGAAAGCCCCGATTCCAGCTGTCCGGCAAAATCGCCCTCCCTTAACTGTGGAACCGAAACGCGAAACTTCAGTAAGTAAAAGAGTTGGGTTTTCGACAGCAAAACACTCAGTCTAGATTCCAACCCATGTCGCTGCCCAGCGTTTCAAGTCGCTGGCTCGGCCATATCCTCTGCCAAGTTGCAGCGTTTGTGGTAGAATCGCGTTGCGCTGGTAACTCCGAAGCAGGTCTGTTCCTAAGTTGTTCTGTGTGTAACTTGAGTATGCGTGTCCAGTAATCAAAGAAATGTATATGTTTCGTGATGTTGCTACGAGGCAATAGTTGATATGAGATTTCGTTGTGTACGTAATTGAGACTGTTTGTGGTGATGTTGTGTAATAAACAACAAGCTCTTATCAACTATTGATCCGTCTCTGACGATCGAGATTTGTGGGTTTGGTTCAACATTTGGGATAAGCAGCTTAAAAATGACGTTGAACGATTTTTTATTCGTACATGTGAATGAGGTTATGCTGTGTTTGCTAGCTTATTAAGATTTGATCCACCTTGGCGGAGCGATAGCTTGGCCCTAGCACTTGCCTGCCATGTAAAGGCAGAGGAATCCAGTTAAGTACCATGTCAAAGGGCACAACAAGCGAATTCACCTGCTCTTTCTCCACACCTTGCTTTACGTGCTGAGCGCCAAGGAAGGAAACTGAATACTGTTTTTAAGTCTCTGGGATAAATATTGTTGTTGTTGTTGTTGTTTACCCGACCCCTTCCGAGGGATGGGGGCATGGCGGAAGACCATGGAGCCCCAGAAGCCGGGCAACTCCGCAGGGTCTGGACCAGAGATCATAAAGAGACAGAGAGTCGCCAAAGAGTGAGCGGCGCAAAGAGTCCGTAGCTGGACAGTGCAGAATGAGATGAGAGGTGTCCTGGGACGAGTGTCCACAGGCGCTGCAAGAAGGATTCTCGATTCTGCCAATCCTGGAGAGATAGGAACCTAAAAGAAGGCTGTGTCCATTGCAGCGAAGACGAGAGAGGACACAGCGAGCATGACGAGGGAGCACAAGTTCCTCAGTGGAAATCGAGGGAACCTGTGTGTCAAAATACTTTGAAGAGACAGTACGCCTCCAGTCCGAGATAAGACGAGAGTGGATACGAGAGATAAGAGGAGAGAGACTACAAGGGATTGCGGAGGGCGCAAGCAGCGCTCCCCGTCTGGCAAGCTCATCAGCTGTGTCGTTCCCCGGGAGAAACGAGTGTCCGGGGACCCATTGTAGCCTGATAGAACAGGAGGAGAAGAAGGACAGTTCCTGCCAGATCTGCCACAGAGTTTGAGATAAGAGGAAAGATGGAGGAGAGGACAGGGTGGCGAGGACAGAACGAGAGCCAGATAGGAGAAGAAGAGAAGAAAAATGGCAGACTTTATGGTGTTGCCGAGACCAGCAAAGAGCGTGCAGAATGGCGCAGGCTTCAGCGGAAAAACTGGAACAAACTGGGCCTGCCGAAAAGGAAAGAGTGGCCTCAGTGCCACAGAGAGAGCAGTTGGCAAGAACGCCGGAGCCGCCTTTGCCAAAAGGAAAAGGAACAGAGCCGTCTGTCCAGAGTACCAGATCATGAGGAGGAAGAGAGTCAAGGTGGGCGAGAGCCGCACCTTGGCGAGAGTGAGGGGGATCAGAGCGAGAGCATGGAGTGGAAAGGGTGGACTCCACCGTGAACGAGGGAAGATTCCAAGGAGGACAGGGAGGGCAAGCAACAAGAGCCTCCCTAGAACAAGTAGAAGGAAGCATGAGCGGGTGAGTGGACGCAAAAGCTCTCCAGGACGATCGGCAGAGTCTTTGTTTCACTCCTAATCTGGCCAAACCTGAGATGGGAAAGGAGGTTGGGAGACGAAGAGCCCGCTCATGAGAAAAAAGAGTGAAATGAGTCAGAGTGACTCGTAGGGGAGGTAGAGAAGCCTCGGTGAGTAGTAGAGGGATAGGGGACGACGAGAGGCAGCCGGTGATGGCGCGACTGGCCGCTCGGTGAAGGCGTTCCAATTTGGTAGTATTGGTAGCGCTTAGGAAAGGAAACCATCCGGGTGAAGCGTAAGTGAGAAGGGACCAAAGAAAAGATTTATACAGAACAGAGAGGGACTCCTTAGAGGGGCCCCAAGAGGAAGCAGAGATACAGCGTAAGGCCTTGAGACGTGGGAAAAATTTGGCCTTCAGCGAAGAAACATGCCTAGAAAAGGAAAGAGTGCGGTCAAAGGTGACCCCAAGAAAAGTTGGAGTGGGATTAAAACGGAGGCGGGAGCCGAGTAGGAGGAGGTTGGGCTGGAGGTTAGCCTGGTGGGGATCCACTGAAAAGAAGGAGGCCTCACATTTGCTCGGATTGAGAGGAAGACACCAGTACTCAGACCAGCGCTCCAATCGAAACAGAGCTCCTTGTGTGGCCTCCACCGCAGTGGGGACCGAGGGGGAGGAGGACCAAATGGCCAGATCGTCAGCGTAAAGAGAGCAGCTGACGGAAGAAGGCAGAGAGGCCGGAAGATCATTGATGAAGAGGGAGAAAAGTACAGGGCCAAGAACGGATCCTTGCGGAACACCTCGACGGACTCGAAAGGAACGGCTTTTGTGATTTTGAAAAACCACAGAAGCGCGCCTGTCAGAAAGGAAAGATTGAGTCCAACGAGCAAAGCAAGGAGGGAGGCCAGCCGAAATAAGTTTGTGGAAAAGGGCTGGGTGCCAGACAGAGTCAAAAGCTTTAGAGAAATCGATAGTAGACAGGATCGTCCGAGAGCCCGGCCTGGGTTTGTTAAACCCATCCGAAATGGACTGAGAAAGGTACAGAATTTGATCAAGTGTAGACCGTCCAGGGCGGAAACCGGCCTGGCAGGGAGAAAGAATGGAATTAGATTCCAGAAAAAAGAGAAGACGGGATAGTATGATGCGTTCAAACAGCTTTGATACGCAGGAGGTGAGAGAGATAGGCCGGAAGGAAGCAGGAGAGTCGAGAGGTTTTCCCATCTTATGTATGGGAATAATAGAAGATGTCTTCCAGATGGAAGGAAAGGAATGTGAAGACCAAGAAAGATTGAAGATGTGAAGAAGAAAATCCATGCCAGAGCGAGGAAGATGCTTTAGCATGGGATAGGCAACTTTGTCTGGGCCAGTGGCAGTGGATGAGGAGAGGTTGGAGGCAGCCGCAAGAAATTCAGTGGGAGAGAAGGGAGAGCAAAAGGACGAGTGAGACTCCACAGAGCACGTAGCTCGGCGGAGCTCAGTGAGGTAGCCTCTGGCTCTGCTGCGCAGGGCCTTTGGCTGAGACACGGAAAAGTGAGACCTCAGGTAAGCGGCATAGACCGAAGCCGATTCCCTGGGAGAGGAACAGTTAGGAAAGTTAGGAGAGGAAGAAGACGAGGAAGGAGAGCCAGCAATAGAGCGAAGAAGAGAGTGCACAGATTTAGGATTAGATTTAGGTGAAAGAGAAGTGCAGGTCGTCTGCCATGCCTCAGCCTTGGCCTTGGCAATGACCGACGAGGCACGTCGAGAGGCGGAGATGTAAGCCTGGCGATCTTCATCACTTCTGTGAGCAGTAGCGAAAGCCTTGCGTCTTTCACTAACCGCTTCTTCCACCTCAGCAGACCACCAGGCTTTAGGAGGGCGTTTGATGCGGCCGAAAGGAATGGAAGATTTGGCCGCATTCATTGCCAGAGAGGTAAAGAGAGCAGCTGCAGAGGAAAGAGAAAGAGACGAGTATTCCTCTGCAGTAGGACAGTGAGAGTCAAAGTAGGAGGCAAAGTCATCCCAGCGAGCTTTCTGAAAATTGAAGGAAGGGGGGCGCTCGTTGGGGTGAAAGACCGGAGAAAGAGGGATAGATAGAAGAATTGATAGGTGGTCAGAACCCAGGTCCTGAAGCACCTCCCAGGAGCAAGAAAAAGCAAGAGTAGAAGGAGCAAAGGAGATGTCAGGAGAGGAGCGACTGCCGGAGGAGCGATGGAGAAGGGTGGGTGTGTCAGGGTCATTGAGGGGGAGGAGGTCTGAGGAGATGACCCAGTCGAATACTTCCTCCCCACGGGGGTCGGAAGTACCTCTTGAGTCCCAAAGCGGGTGATGGCAATTGAAGTCCCCCAGAATGAAGAGATTTCTGGAGGAGGGAAGAATTGAGGGAGAGAAGGAATCGGTTCTGCCATCCGTTGGGGAGGAGCGAATAGGGGGGGCATACACATTAAGAAATGACACCGAGGAGGATTTGTTTAGAGAGATGTTGACCCCTACATAATCAGAGTAGGAATCGAGCGAAGAAAGAGAGGTGGTAGAAAGTTCAGAAAAGGACAGGCCCTGTCTGACGAAAATGACAACGCCGCCACTGGCATGCGAGGCATCAGAAGAGAGAATGCCAGACCGGGAGTGAGTACGATCAGAACGCAGAACAGAGAATCCAGGAATCCTGAAAGAGGAAGAGGAGTTAAGATTGGATTCCTGAATGCAGATAAGGTCGACAGGATGGGATGAAAGAAAGTGAAGTAGTTCAGTGCTCCTGGCTCGAAGACCTCCAGCATTCCATTGAAGAACCCTGATAGAGTCAGGGGGAGGAGAGGAGGCAGGAGGTGCAGAAGTATAGCCAGGAGCAAGGGACGGTGGTGGAAGGGTAGGGGAAGGAGATATAAGATGGGCAGATGGGGGATAAGAAGTTTGGAGACGAGGGTGGGGCAAGAGTGCAGCATTAGCAGAGGGGGGGCCAGATTTCACAGTGGAGGTATACGTGCCGGAGGAGTCCAAGGAGGGGGGAGTCACAGTGTTACGGCAGGGGGGGCAGCTCCAAGAGTGAGAGCTGCCAAGAGCTCTGAAGTTAGATAAAGAAAGTTGTGAGCACCTTAGATGGACCCATTTGGAGCAAGCGCAGCATTGCACCGACTTGCCCCGCCAGGTCACATTTCCAGCGCACACAGAGCAAGGAAAGATGGGGCCAGGGTTAGGATGAACGTTACCGCTCATCAGGAGAAGAAGAAGAATGAGGAGACGAAGGAGGGCAAGAGTAGGGCAGGAAAGAAGAAGAAGTAAGAACAGGCGACCGATTTTAAAGATGCTGTGTGCTGCCCTTCTGCGGTCGTTCAGGGGGCAGCATAGCGAAAAAATGAATGGGGAGTGCCCGGGGTAACTGGGACCCTCGGGAAGGCCAACAGCCATTTCGACCCAATCCAAACGGGGCCGGGGACCGCACCACCACGTTGAGGCGGCTGTTGATTGGTGCAGTCTGGGATTAATCGTCAAGGGAATTGAATCCAGATCTAATTAGCAGGCAATAAGCTGTAAGGAATAGGCTTTTGCTTTATTAAATAATGAGTAATAGCAGCAGTCACATACCTTGCGCCTTGTAAAACATAAGCTACATTTTTCAATCCTAATGACATTAGTTCGACTTGTGCATGTATGGCTGGTCTAAAATTGGTTTTTCTGAAAGTGGTCATCCTGTTTCTTGGCTTTGTGAATAGCCCTAGATGTTTTCCTGCTTTGCTCCACTTTGTTGAAGACTAACTCATTTGAAATTTATTTTCCCTAGAGTTCAAACGGATCACCTGTTCACCTTTTACGTTCCAACGTCGCTACTAATGATTACGATGTTTTAACACATGATGGCCAGGTAATGTCACTTTTCATCACTAATACCGCAAATCATCTGTCTATGAAGGTTTAGAATTAAGTTAATACTGTATGGAAAAATAAGTAGTAAGAAGTCGTTTAAGTTAATAAAAACAAGAGTAACGGAGAGTTTTAGACGGCGGAGTGTTACGTTCTTCAAGTCAGCAGTCACCCACACAAGTAGGTGCACTTGGTGTTGAACCAAAGCGTGAGCTTGAAGGCAAACGCCGGCTCCGCTTGGCCATGCCGCAGGCGACGTAACGACCTCAGCGCTCTATTCATCTTTTTGGGGACTGCAAGAACGTGTTCTTAAGATATTTTTTGATTATTTACAGGAATATTGTAATGAAACTTTTTCTTATTTTGATGTAACTTTTCACTGCGACTTTTACCAAATATTATGCAAAAAAGAAAAGTGTTGCAAAAAAAACATGAAGTACAACTCATTTTGTCTGTATGCGTTGCTTGGTGTTAATGTACCGTAAAAACTATCCTAAATGGTTGCATTGTCAAGCAACTTCGTGCGGTGTTAAGGGAAGTTGCTCCATGCTGGACAGACTGTTGGCTTAAGGCTGCAATTTTTTTCAAATGATGTATGAAAGCACTTGGCGTTGTATGTAACTAAGTCACGTGACTAAGGCACGCCAGTAGCAAGTGTTGGCATACAAATGCAATTCTTCAATGTCGTTAAAAGTACAAGCAGTTTTGAAGTTTTCTTCCGCAACGGAAAGTTGCCCTTATCGCAACACATTGCGCAAAACTTTTACTGGCCCTTTTCAGCTCCAAAAATCGCTACTGTGATGTATAAACCAGGGATAGGCATTTTTGGTAATAGAGAGAGAGAGAGAGAGAGAGAGTTACAACAGTTGATCTTGGCTTTCGAAAGTCCAATTTGTAAAGCTCCAATGATGTTTCTGACAGTTTTAAATTTTGAGACCTTTATTCGTAGCCAAGTTTTTGAAAGTCATTTCACAGGCCCGTTATCTAATGACAAAGATGAACTTTTTGGAGGCAATTGTTTCGCTCAGACTCACTGATGCCGTTTTTGTGTGGTGTTTTTGCCAATCTCATCAATTGAAGACTTTAAGTGCAAGGCCCGCGGAAACTGACTTGCAGAATTTTGAAAGCTGACCTTCAGATCGCAATGAATGCAGACACCAGTCGCCAGTTGCCCATACCTGGCTTCAAGTAACAATTATGTTAAACCCTTCACACTGTTGAGATCAAGCGCTAGACTCGAAAGCTTTGATGGCCGAAATCGAATAAGTCTTTGGTAGGACCCGGCTTGGAGTTAAATCGAAAACCCACAGAGCCGAAGCGGATACTTGTCACTACACAATCCTGCTTGTTAACTGTGGTATAACTCTTGAAGCAGTTGCGAAAAAGCATTGCAGTGGGGTTTGAGGCAACAGTCTTCTGATTATAATCCGATTCATCATGTGAAACGCAACAAAGTTTGCACACAGCTATTTTTGATTGCTACTGTCATGCATTCGATTTTAAGCTATGTGTTTTATTTTGTTTTAATATCAGTGCACGTAAATTAAGCCATGATGAAATAAATAGCATGTGCTTGCGTGGGCTTAAAAACGAACTTTGTCTCAGTCGCCACTCAACAAATTAGATTTGGGTTCTGCGTCTCTAAAACGCATTAAATTACCCGAAACAAGTTTAATAATTCTGCTTATATTGCAGATGCGTTCTCCTGGAAAAACGAGTTCGAGCCCTCGTTACCCGCCAGTTGGTCCTTACGTCAATACTGTGATAAGACCAAACGAAGGTAAAGCTGATTTTCAACGCTGCATAAGTGCTTTCATTTCCCAAGCGGCCGAGCCATCAATATTTGACCGATAAACCTAATTTTTCGTCTTTCGCTTTTTCAGCTCAGGCTTGCTGTATGCTTGTTCAGTTTGCGGCTGCCAGTGACCACTCTCTTCTTGACAAGAATTTACACCGGAGCAACACAGCACTTGAAGTTCGAAGTGCCCTTGGCTGCTACCAATGATGTTTTGATGGAGTTTTAAACAAGGCTTTTCGTTTCTTATCTTAAACTCTTACCACTACACAGTGGCATTTTTCTGAAAAGATGCTTGCCACTAGAAGTAGTAGTGGTAGTTATTCAGTTTTTATCCGGCTCAGCAGAGATGGCCAGATTCATCTCATTCCTTCTGCAATTGCTTGCACTCCGTCTCTCTACTTTGCTTGATTCGGGACATCTTCCTTCTTCAAACCAATCTTCTATGTCTCCTCTTCCACTTGTTTCTTCCAAGTTTTCTGACACCCTGGTAACCGCATCCTTGGTGATCGGCGTAGTGTCGTTTCACTGTAGCTACTAACAAACAAGCACTGCGTCAATATCAGCCTCGTTTTTCTCGGTTTTGTTTGTGTTTTATCGCTCATGTCACTATATTGTTACATTTCCATGTGATATGGTAGGTGTACCACTTTGTGCCGACATGTGTGTGGCGTGTTGCTTGCCTGTTATTAAGTACAGGGTGTCCCAAAATAAATAAAACCCACAAAATTGCTAATAAATATGTTGATTTTAACCCTATAGTTTATATTTTTCAGATTTGATAACAGTTATAAATAACAATTATTGTTTTAAAACCCCATGGCTTGGAAATTAGAAGAAAAAATTTTTTGCGTCACGACTTATATAGAGACTAAATCCTATAAGACTGTTCAAACACGCTTCCGCAGGAAGTTTAATTTCAACACTTATCCTGGAAAATCCCAAATATTCCTGTGGTATTGTAACTTTCAAATCTATGGAACTGTAAATAAACGTACCAAGAAATTAGAGAATCCATCTAGTGGAAGGAAATTGAGTGCAAGATCTGCAGATAATGTGGAAGCGTCCAGAGTTTCTGTTGGCCGGAGCCCGAAAAAGTCCATTCGAAGACGCAGTAGTGAGCTCGGCATTTCGCGGTCCTCGCTGCATAGAATCCTTACTCAAGACCTTAATCTGTATCCTTACAGATTCTCTAATTTCTTGGTACGTTTATTTACAGTTCCATAGATTTGAAAGTTACGATACCACAGGAATATTTGGGATTTTCCAGGATAAGTGTTGAAATTAAACTTCCTGCGGAAGCGTGTTTGAACAGTCTTATAGGATTTAGTCTCTATATAAGTCGTGACGCAAAAAATTTTTTCTTCTAATTTCCAAGCCATGGGGTTTTAAAACAATAATTGTTATTTATAACTGTTATCAAATCTGAAAAATATAAACTATAGGGTTAAAATCAACATATTTATTAGCAATTTTGTGGGTTTCATTTATTTTGGGACACCCTGTACTTAACTGCTCTTGATTTACATTATAAGTCGCACATACATGTTTGAACTGGACTTACGCTTTCCCCTAGCCCACTGGATTTGGTTTACGATGTCAAACTAGATATTTGCGTCGGGTCGTGCTACGTCGTTTTACCTTTGCTAGGAAGTGGAGAATACACGCGACAACATACGTACAGTTGAATCATATGAGCACTTGGCTTGGACATTCCGTCGTTTTATCTGATTGAAAGAGACTTGAGATTATTTTTGGTCTATCGCGCAAATACGCAAAAAATTGCTTTCTGTACAAAGTTCTGCTTATCAATCAATCAATCCCGAAAGTTGATAGCGAGTTACATTCACTCTCATTTCGAACAACTGGTCTATGCTGCGAGGTTTATCAAACAGGAACAATTACTCTGGCAAAGATTGGAAGTTAAAAGTAATTGCAGTATGTTTATTCTCTTCTTTGGGCCGAAGCACGAATACGGAAACACCGCAAACGTAATCAATATCAGTACGGGGAAAAGCGGAAGCCATTTCAAGCCAGTCGTAAATATTGAAAGGTGGACCCATCACCAGCAAGGAGTAGTGCCATAGGTTGGTGCCTAAAAGTCACCTTTTACGACATGCTGGATGACCAGCTTAACTTCACGACCCCTTGAAGCATGAACAAGATAGTTTTCGTTTGCCGTGATTGAAAACTAGCAGCATCACACTTGTGGAATCGTCTTCGTTTTGACTTTTAGTTTTTACCAGTGAAGCTGTTTTTGTTCGTTTGCATTGAGCTTCACCCTGTTTTGCTGCAGATAAAGAAACCCCCGAATCGGTGGAGGAATTCCTCTCGATGATCAACTTGCTGCAATACAATTCCTCGCTGCAAGAGAGCGGCTGGGACAGCATTGAATTTCTCGGGTAAGTTAATTGAAATTAAGTCTGGGCAGATACCTCAAATCTCAACGTCCGTATTGGAGTTTCGTTGTGGAGCCAGTGGACAAGACACCTTCCGAAAATTTTCTTTGCCAGGTGCCACTGCTTCTTGTAATGTACTGTGCCAGCAGTGTTTGCTATTCCGTAGCACTGCTAGTCCGAACGCAAGTTGTCTCTTTATTCATGCGTACAAACTCATGTTCTGTTTGCATGTCTTTAGACAGATTGACTGCTCGTTTCCATCACCTTTCCGCCATGCAAAGGTGTAGGTATTCCGTTAAGTGCCTTTTCCTACGGCACAGCTAGTGGATTTGCCAGTTCTTCACGGTTTTCCTTTCGTGCTGACCGCCAAGCATGTGAGCTGCGAATACCATTTTTGGGAAGTGTTTAGTATGATCTTCCGTTTACGGTTTGATCGAGAAACCTACTGCATTTGTTAGACCTGCCGCTCGAACCACTGCACAGTAAAAGCAGTTTAGCTGTTGCATGTATTTCATCGTAGAGCTCTTTTTGTCACTTGATGTTGTAGATGTTTATCTGGCTTTTCTGTAGAGACCTCACGGAAGATGATCTAAACGATTCTGGAATCACCAACCCTGAACACTGCAGGTTGATCTTAGAACGGATTCAAGCTTTATCTTTGTGACGAGTTCTTTGATCTTGCGACAGATAACGATGTTAATTGACGTTGATTTAGCATCGCCCAAAGCTCTTCGTTGTCATGGGTGATTGGAAGGCGTCAGTTGCGAAGAGCTAAAGAGACGACGTTTTTATGCCTCGAGACGTCGGACATAAACATCAATGATAATTGAATCAGGGATTGCTTATGTACAAATCCTGTTATTAACCTGTCGCTTTAACTTTTTCCATATGTCGCGATATCGCAACTGATTAAAGCGTTACTTTTGGGAAAACACCTTTTTCAAAGTTTGGTTACTATTCTGAACGGCCATCGCATTGTTGCACTATTTTTGACGCATTTCCCGAGACTAAACGTTATTAATACCTGCCACAAACCTTCTGCTTTGTGGACAAGTTTTTCAAAATCTGCTGTTGTCAAACAAACCTTCAATGCAAATACCAAAAAATGAGAAGAATTTCTCATTTTTTGTGCTTTCAAACTGTAATATGCAGCTATGGGTTCGAATCTCACCGAAATCGCATACATTTTACGCGCATTACAACTTAAAAAATATGTATTCAGTTTTTTAAACAGACGCCCATGGGCGATGCTGCACAAGCGATTAAGAGTCATAGAGAGAATCAAGTATTGTTGCAGTTACGCGCTTTTACCACTCAAAGTATTTGAATTTTTGGTTAGAGCTTTTTTTAGGTCAGAAATTGTATTTTCGTTTCTGCTTCTAGCTCAGGCTTTGAGATTTTTCTATTTTTACTTGTACACTTCGGTGCATTTGATATCTTTTGCAGTGCAATATTTATAATACAATGATGGTTAGAATCTACTTTACTACGCGTTTGTTGTACAATATTATGGTCTCCGACTTGAGATTTCGCTTTTGCTTAGGACTATTTTGACGTCACCCATGTCATTTGTGTGTTCATAGCATCACATGCGTGACGTCACAATTATTTGTAGCTGAGAGAGACCAAGTCATAAAGTCGTCAATGGAAGTGAGGAAAAGGATTAATTGTGAGCTTCACTTCGTTTGCGCATATTCTACAGCTTACGGTTTGTTGCGTATTTTCTTGATGCTTAAAAGACGCAACCGTAAACCAAGTACTTATGCATGTATTTTTTGGCACCTGACCTTTAGCGGTAAATTTACAGCTGTTTTTTAAGCAGCCAAAAACAGTTTTATCTTTTCGTTCTTGGTGTAGTAAGGAAAATGGAAAGGATACCGCCGAAAGCGACATGTTAATTGTGGAAACTCTTCTTCCTACTTATTTTAGTAGTCAAACAATGCGTTTTTTTACCGCTTTTTTATTTGTGTAGCTTTGATGCGTTTTTAATTGCTTGTTTTACATATTTCACTTTCCACATTAATTCCTTTAAAGCAGGATTGTGCGAATGCAGATTTCGAACCAAAGTTTTGCGGCATGTTGTTTTGTGGCCCGTGACTTAGATTTGGTGATGAATAGTTTTTGCCGGCATCAATCAGTCTTATAAACAAATTTAAAAACCATATTTAATGAAGTATTTGATTAGGGACAAAACCGATATGCTTTTTGTAGTTTTCACTGGTGGATCTTCCATAAAAGTTTAATTCCTGTTCTGCTATGGTAAAGAATTCGTATGATACACACGAGAAAACGTTGCAAGTTTTGGTGTTAGCCTGCCAATTTCGTCAAAACGGCGCGTTGACAAATGTGTTTGTGTGCATTGTAAACACCACTGCCCTTGCAGTAAAACCAGAGTTGACACCATTGTCATAATTCACTTTCACAAGTCGAGGGCTTTTTCCTTTGCAGATCCACCATCCACTTTCAAAAAAAATTTGAGAAGTTTTAAAACAGGCTGGCAGGCGATAGTTCAAAATTGCTAAATCGGCCTACAGTCCAATGGCTATGGGATGCCACAAAATGCTTTCTCAGCACAATGCATAAACTTGTAACAATGCCGCAAAAAGGCAACCCGTTTGAATCCATCCCTTTGTTTTTCAAACATGTTTTGACCTAATTCAGTGCCCGTGCTCACAAAAGCGAGTGTGAAAAAACGTTGTGGTAAATACTTATAACGCTCACGTAATGTGGCACAATAGATGTGTGTTGAAAGTCTGTAACGCTGCGACATGGAGGGTACGCTTTTCAATAAAATGTATTAACTCTGTGGTATTTTATATTTATATCGATTTGACTTCGTGCTCTTAATTTTATTCATATTTATAAATATAACTAATCACGTTGTATTGTGCTAATGTCTTCATATAAACCGTTACATACACTTTTTCATTACTGGCCGTTTGTGGACTTTGGTAGCTGGCCATATTAACAACAGTAGTCCCGTAGTGTGTTGATGAAAATCTAGCTGACGAAACCAAAAAGCTTGGCTGGAGCAAATCACCAGTATTGGAAAAGATGTTTGAGTTTGTTTTTGCTGTAAATCTTGGTTTGCAAGCCCAAGTGCGGCTTAACTCTTCGTTTTATTTTGGCTCAGTCCCAAGGCGAGCACGGCCAATGTGTTTAACACTCGTTACGACTTCTTCAATAAATAACAATTTGGTGTCATTTTTTTGTCAAATATTTTGTCTTGCGATCACGGGGGGCGTTTGCGGGTTTTGCCTCAACAGGTGGTTGAACCTACTTCGGAGCCGCGGTTATTGCTGGCTCGGTTCATTTCTACAAGCTGAGAAATTGCTCCGTCGCACCTTTCCCCGAGTGCTTAGCGACGTAACGATCGTAAAGTGCGAGCTGACTATTTATGAATGGATCTTTACCCATGCCGCTAAACATCGATCATTTTCTCTGGGTCACAGGTTGCTGGCGTATTTAATGAATGCGCTATTCCAAGACATTGATCAACGACGTGGTAGAATTAGTTGTACTGGAGTCTACGGCAGTGATGGCCGAGCCTGCCAACCTCGTCGTTGATACATTGATGTGTTCTATGCGAAAGATCTTGGGGCAGTTCCCCTTGTAATAGAAATGCACGGAGTCGGCGATATTGGCAACCCTCATACAGCGCTGAACACAAAGATGTAATACTACTGGCAAAAAACGTAAGGACTAAAGTTGTATAAAAGCCAGTACCTCGCGCAATACCTGACGACAAATAATAGAATGCAAAACAAAAATACTTTTAGTAATGCAAGAGGCTAGCGATGCACTTAGCAAACTGCCGACAGTGAAACTGTTTCGACCTATCAGATCTTTTCAGTGCGGTTTGTGACCGACAAGAAGCTAGAGGCTTTTAATGAAGTATAGCTTAGACCGCCACACTCGTGGGACCTATACTAGATGGTAGACAACCGCCACTCATTCACGAGTGAAACGGCTTTGGAGACTACTGGCAGAACTTCCACCAAGTGGATCTAGTATAGGTCCCACAAGTGTGGCGGTCTAAGCTATGCTTTATTAAAAGCCTCTAGCTTCTTGTCGGTCACAAACTGCATTGCAGAGATCTGATAGGTCAACCGGCGCGATGGTGTAGTGGTTAGAGCGTCTGCTTCGCAGTCGGTAGACCTGGGCTTCATTCCCCTTGTCGAGTCATACCAAAAGACTTTAAAAAATGGTATCCACAGCTTTCCTGCTTGGCGCTCGGCATTTATGGGAGATTGTGGAGAACCAGCCGGCAAGTTCGCTTGTTGTGTCCTTGGGCAAGGCACTTAACGGGACGCCCCCGCCTTTATGTAGAAGACAAGTGGCCCAGACATCTCGGAAATGGCAACTCCCAAGCGAGTGCGGACTTCCCGTCCAAAATATAGCGATACAATTCGCTTTCTCGTGAATGGAGGATAAATATGAACAATACAAAAAAGGTCGAACAGTGTCACTGTCTGCAGTTTGTAAAAATACTTTTGCTGGTTGTTTAGCTTGTCTGGATATCAATTGGGCCGAGTGGAAGAAGCGTCGATTTAGAATTTTAAGTTTAGAATCTTTCGTGCAGCTTTTAGTTATCGGATTAGATTTTCACCTCATCTGCGTTGGTGCGACTCCACACCGCCATGTTTTGGCATCTCTAGCTGGGTAGTTGACAGACTATTGGGAACCATGCGCTTTTTTCGAGGGATGAGCAGGGATGTCATGCTCAAAAAAGAAGTGTGGGAACGCACACAGAAGAAATATACATCTTTCAGTCAGGTTAATTGGAATTCTTTTTCCACACCTTTGCACCCCTGGGTAGGAGTCGGGTAACAACACTTCTGGAAAAAATGCAGAAAGAAGCATTTTTTGAAAATAATTTATAGCAGTTACAAACACTGTTATTTGAATGTTACATAATTGATTATTCAGCCAAACTTGTTTACAACACTTTCATTCAAGATTGTCGTTGCGATGCAACACCAGCCCACAAAGGATTTGCGCAAATTTGAACTCGGGACATTATCGTAATTCTTAATGTTGTTTTTTGCTGAAATCTTTTAGAATATCTATGGGCTGCAGATGTGTATCAACGTTTGTTTATTTGGTGTTTGATCAGAGGTCGAAGCCACCTCAAAGTAATGACAATCGAAAAAATGTAAATACGAAAGAGTGATATGTGTTACTGTTTTTATCACATTTACTCACTTGGGAGCTCAACTGAATCACTTAAAATCAATTTAAAAGTATCGCTGATACATTTGTATTTATTATTGCTGTTGCCGAAACAGGAAAATAGAATAAATCGATAGGCTACCAATACTCGATACTTTTAAGCAATGATAATTCGCTACCGATACAAAAGCGATACTATTGCCGATGCATGTATCAAGACACTCCTCATCTCCGCCAATAGGCCAGTACAATATTCCAAGATGACTTTGGCTGTTTATATAAAGCAGTCGTTTCCTGACTCTATGGTTCGCGTATTGGGGTTGTTGATTTTCCGATTGTTTGTAAACACCGGAAAAATTTTACGCAAGTTTCGGAAAAACCAGAAATTTCAATGATTACACCCAAGAAGCAAAACATCTAAAACAACGAGTAAAAGCGCACTAAAGCTTGATCTGTTCACGATAATTATGAAAACTGGGAAAAAACTCAGAGCATTTACAGTTTGGTCGCTTAACCGTGAACGAATTTGATGATGGACAAGCCAGCTGCAAAAAAAGCGTATTCTGTACGTTTTTGATGAGTTGCTGGAATATTTAGTAAAGCTCGTTAAAGGTTTTTTGATTTACTTTGTCTTATCAATGTGGAGACCAAAATGAAATATCAAGTAATATTTTTTTGTTTGGTGATGTAATGGTTATATCATCTACAATTGCTTACCATTTTGGAAATATTGGAAATTTTGTTGGAATGATCGGAACACAGCGAATACAAAAAGATATTTTAATTTTCCTGCCCAACCCGCACAGCTTGCGGTTCGCGAAAGTCCTCCAGGTGGTACGCGAGCTACTTATCTAGTTCACACCAAAGACTCTTTTAGTCAACGTTGTGAGCATTATTTTAGCACAAATAAGGTAGAGAGTGAAATTTCATTCTCAATCTATGGGGATCGTCCCAAAATTTTTTGAGCCACTTGTTTTGTGAAAAAGTATAAGCAACTGATTTTTTTGTATTGCTTTTATCTTGTTCGTTTTGTATAATTTGGTGTCTAACTTTTGTGCAAAGACCTGTAGCCAGAGTAGAGTTGGAGCAAAAGGAGCAATTGTCACCTCCAAGCTTCTTGTTGCTGATCCGAAATCTCAGTACAATAGACGCCGCTTGATATGACCACCTTGGGACCAGACCATTTTGGTCATAATATCCGAATGGTTATAAAAACCGAAGCCGCCATAACAGCTCCTGAATCGACGCCGTAAGCCACAAGAAGTCCAAATACCGTCTAATTCATCGTTTGCCCGAAGTAACAGTGTGACGTTGGCAGTAAAAGAAAGTACAGTACTTTAACACTACCAGTGACGGTAAAATTTAGTACAGTGTGTAACAATATGTTGAAAAGGCGAAGTTATAAATGCGTGGCGGGAAAAAATACTTTACTGTAACAAGAAAGATGGAGAAAATGTTGGTCATATTATCCGAAATTTGGCCATATTGAACGGAGAATTTTAAATGGAGAAATTCCGGACTGTACCAAATTGGTCATAATAAGCGACTGGTCATATTATCCGTGGTCATATAAAGCGGCGCCTACTGTATTGAAATTCATTTACTCATACATAAGCGCTTTTGCTCTGTTTACAAGTGTTTGGCCTGGCTGGGTCTCCCCGACGGCAAGACTGCTCGGCCTCACCACCTGTCTGCTAAATAAAAATTAAGTTAAGCCCGCTAGTGGTGAGACTCAGCTGGTTCTTACCGCTTTGTTAAAATCTGCTCTTATGACTTCATGAGCTTATGCATGCCTTTTAATTAATTATGATTTGATATCTGCTTCTATAGGTCTATGAGCATTAGTGACAGAGTTTGTTGTTGAAAGTTTTGAATCCCACCACTGCAAGTATTCGGACAAGTGTCTTACCCAAGGACTCAACAAAGGAGATTTCGGGTTTTCTCGATGCTAGCCCTATAATGTTGAGCGCAAAGCGCCGTGCTGTAAAAACCTATTAAAAATTTTTTTTAATCACTGCATCATCGCTCCGGTCAAGTACTAAGGTAAACAAGTAAAAGTTTTCAAAAGAAGCATTGCTATTTTTTCAGAATTGAACTGGTACATTTGACATCCGTTTTGGCCACAAGATTTTACGTCGCGAACCGCAGGTTTCACACCCTTGTTTCAAATTCTATGGGGTGCACGGTCATCTTTTGTCCCTCCTGCTCGTAGACGCCCTTGTACGTCACTTATTATAACGTAATAAGTCATTTTTTGTAATAAGTTGTGGTAAGTCAGTTATTGTAGCACCGCAGCCAGTTTGGTCAAAGTTTGATTAATTTTTGCTGAACCTTAGCGAGCTTTTTACAACATGTGAAAACAAAATTATAACCTAGCTCATATGAAGTACGTGGTCATAACTATTGAACACGAAGGACAATTTCAGCCGCAATGTGTAGTTTGCATAAAGGTCCTTGCTGATGGAGTAACGAAACAATCTGATCTAACGCTATCTGGAGACAAATTATGCTGACAAGAAGGATCGTAATGCCAATTAGTTTAAGCGACTTGGCGAGAATATAAAGAAACAGCGCTTGGACGAAACTGGCGCAATCATCGGAGGTATAAGGGCATTGCCAAAGCGTCGTATACAGTCTCCCTCTTGGTATCTACAAACATGACGTATATTAATAGCATAGTCTCGTATTACCTGCGGCTAAGATCTTGATTAAACTAATAATTGACGGAGAGGCAACTGCAAAGCTAGAAAGTGAGTCCTCTCTCTCAAAACACAGCGAAGAATCGAGTGAGAAAGATGTCGGTCAACATTGCCGACCATGATTTCAGGAGTGAAAGCCTCCAGGTGTGATTTCTTATTCAACCGGACCAGAGTAACGATGCAACCAACTGCCGTCACCTACTTTTGTGTGTTTTCTGTACGCAAGATAATTTCGTGAAGACAGACCAACTCACGAGCCAAGAACTTCCCAGTACAACGAGAGGAAGGAATATTTTTAACGTCGTTATCGATTGTTTTGAACAGAATAAATTGGAGTGGAAAAAATTGATTGGATACACAACAAACAATGATCCGTTTGTGCTTGGTCGAAACTCGGGGTCTACGGCTTATGTAAAAATTGTGTGGCCCCACACCAATATTGATCGTTGTTTTATTCAAAGATTAGATCTTCAGCTAACGTGCTCCTTCCAAATATGTTATTGTGCTTGCAACGAGTTATCAAAATTGTAAATTTTGTTAAATTGTCCGCCATAAATACTTGCTTTCACCTGTCTTTTCTATTACGCTTAAGTGCACTGGCTCTCCCGAGGAAATACATCAAGGCGTCTCCGTTCGAATTGCGTAATGAGGTACTTCAATTTTGTCAGGTTTTTAAAGAGTGATGATTTTCAATCAGATTAGAGTTTACTTTGAGGTCGGCTTACTTCGAAGACGTTTCTGAACTCTAAACATATTCAAACTGTGATGGAAAAGGCCAACCGAACTGCAACAGAATTCATTTCAAATCTTAGAGCATTTGCTTGAAAACTGGCCCTTTGGATAACAAAGAATGTTGAAAACAAGAGCTACGAAGTGTTCAAACTCATAAATGCTCTTGAAAACACACCTAACCACGAAATTTTCAAAGAAGTTGCCTGTCATCTTTCACAGCTCGAGAATAAATTGACGCATCACTTTCCGTACTTTGCATGCTACGCTTATTCCACTAACCCGTTCTTCGATGATTCAGCCAATGCGCCTGTTGGAACCGCGCAACAAAAAGAAATTATAGATTCTAAAACTGATGACACAGCAGAAGTGAAACTGGAGGAATGCTGTTCTACAAACTTCTGACTGACATGGTGTCATTGCACCCTGAGCTTGCCAGTCGCGTTGTTTCCCAGTTATTAATTTGCCGATCGACGTGGGTACGCGAGCAAGGATTCTCTGCTATATTGACCATCAAACTGAAGAGCAGAAACGGTCTTGAAGCGCACGGACATGACTTTCAATGCGCTGTCAGCAAAGTGATATCTCGCATCGATCAACTGGTAGAGAAAAACAATTTCATCCAACTCATTAAAATTGTGTTGCGTTTTTTTAATTCTTGTATTTTTATTTTGAGTTTTTCAACCTTTGGTTGATATCCTATTCAGAAGTATTCATTAAACATTTATGCCTTTTATTGTTTATTTGTGGATTCTGGAATTTTTTTAAACGTAGATGATACGAGAACGCAGAAGGAAACGCCAGCAGATAAAGTTTGGAAACCACTGGTATAAAGTATATTCTTTTACTGTCTAGTTTTAGCGCTCCATTGAATATACAAGTGCTTTCAGAAGGCTGCAAATATGGTGCCTAAAGTAAAAAAATTAATACAAACTCATTTTTTAGAGCAGACAAAAATTTGTTAGTTCTTTTTAGATTCTGATCTCTGGCAACCTCTTGGTTTGCATTTTAACTGGAGCGAAAAATTTAACAATTAGCGCTTCTACTACAAAAGTATCTTCGTGAAAGCTTAAATTATATCTTTTAACGTTTTTATAATTTATAATATTCCTGTAAAAGTCAGTGATACATATAGTAATGCCAGGTGCCATTTCAGAGAAAACCATAGTCAAAAAGAAACGGGTGAAATAGTTATTCATGATTCAAAAACATCAGAAATTAATTGAAACTATCACAAAAAACAGGAAATTGATTGCATGAAAGATTATATACGCTTCATTAGAGTTTCATTAAGGTGCTTCCGTGACCTCAGATACCTTTGGTCATAGGTCACAGAAAAACCTTTAAGAACAATACAGTCTTTAAGAACTATACAGACCATCGACGCAAAATCTGAATTTTTGTGCGAAAATGACAAAGCTCTTGTTAATGTTATGTCACATTTGCTCTTATGTTCTAAGAACATTGTTACGTAAGTTACGTAAAAAATACTTTTGGTGAAGCCATTAACGATGAGATTTCGTGTGGAATTCTTTCTTTGGAAGCAAAAACATTCAGTTTTTCTCAAATTTGAATGCTGGAAATATGGGCAGAAAGAGGGGGTTTTCAGTTGCAGAAAGGGCAAAAATTGTTGCTTTGAATGAAGAAGGGTACTCAGAAAGGCAAATATCAAAAAACTGAAGTTTAGCAAAACAACAATCCATCAGGCAATTGTCAGATATCGAAATTTTAGGAGTTTTCAGGAATGGCACAGGTCTGGAAAACCCAGGTTTACCTACCAAAAGGATGATTACCTGATGAAGAGGATGGTAATACGCTTACCTACAAGTTCAAGCAAATAATTAGATCGGCTTTGTTGCTCAAAGGTAGAGTTGTCAGTAAAGCCACTTTAAAACGTTGTTTGACTGGTGAATTTGGGCTAAAAGCTTACAAACTCGCCAAAAAAACGAGGATTACCCCTTCCATGAAAGCTAAAGGATATGCTTTTGCCAAGGCTCACCTGAACTGTACCACTGAAAACTAGAAGAAAGTTTTATTTTCTGATGAGTTCACTGTGCAGCAGTTTACATCTTGCAAGCAACTAATGAGAAGACCAGTTGGCGCCAGATATGAAAACCACTACACCATCCAAACCATGAAATACCCTCCGAGCATCGTGGTCTGGGAAGCAATGTCTGCCCACGGTACAGCTGGTCTGTATTTCTCCAACCATGAATGGCGTAAAATATCTAGATCTACTCAAGGATAATTTAGAGATCAACATGATGGTGCATGATTGCAATGTTTTTATGCACGATAGCGCTCCATGTCATAAGGCAAAGTCAGTGAAAAACTTTCTACAGGAGAAGAAAGTTGATATCCTGGACTGGCCAAGAAACAGTCCAGATCTAAATCCAATCGAAAATTTATGGCATGTGATGAAAAATGAAGTACCAGATCAGCATCCTACCAGTATGAAATCATTAAAGACAGCGATAGAAATTGTATGGACTCAAAAACTACATCATAATACTGCTGCAATCTCATAGATAGCATGCCCCGCAGAATGGTTGCCATGATGATAAACAGAGGAGGCCTTACAAAATATTAAAATAATAAAGAGATGATAGGTCGAAACAGTGTCATTGTCTGCAGTTTGCTGAGTGCATCGCTAGCATCTTGCATTACTTTAAAAGTAAATGATGCTTTCTTACATTTGTGGTGCATGATTTGTTTGATAGGTTAAGTCTCAATAGATAGACGAAAGATCAAGCGCACACAACGAAAATATAACAAGTTAGGAAGAGACAACGTGCAAACACAATAAAAAGTCATCGGTGGTCTCAAACTTTTGGGCACGACTGTAGAATCGGCCTTCTGCTAAAACATTGTATTTCTACTACAATACAAACACGTCAGTAAACCATACTAAACTGGTATCAAAAACATTTCTAATAAAATGCATTGAGATTCTTAACAATTTTGCATTTAATTCCTAGGTAGACGAAAACTTAAGAACTCTAACCAGTTCGACCTGTGAGCTAGCGCATATGTAAATGACTTCCATAGGATTGCAATTACTGCACAGTAGAATGCCGGCAGTGTCTCGCAAAGTTTCTGCGATTGTTGTACCTTTGGAAAAGGCAACTAGGAGCAGTTTTTCATGCTTATTTGTAATGCTTAGTTATAAACTCAGCTACTCCAAAGTGATCCGAACACAAATTGTTTCGTGCACAAACACAGACGTAGCTGCAAGAATGCAAGGGCCATACCCTCCAAAAATTTCTGAAACTCGACGAAGAAAGATGGTACTTCACATATAGCGGATACAAAACATCGACCTTCCGACAAAGTTGAGGAACATAAAAACCGAAAAATATATTTTTGTTCTTTCTAATATTTGCTTCTGGCTATGCTAATGTGCTCATGGTGATCACTAAGAATTTGCTGTATCCAGAATGTAGGGCTAAATAGCTTCTTCATCACGCAATGGTCTTAAAAATATTTAAAGTGATTCACAGAATGTTATGGCAACGAATTAGTGTTTTCAAAGAATCAGTTGTGTCTTTAAATTCTAGTAAATTTTGCTAGCTGTATAGGTTAATGCTTCAATTTATTAAAAATTATAAAATTACGTGAAACAATAGCTCAAGCGCAAAGTTAGTCTGCATATGCAAGGAGATGTAGTAGACTATACAATAAAGCAAAAGTTTTTTCTAGTTTTGTTTGCTAATCCCAAATTCGTGGGCGTACAAACATCAAACTGGGCACGATTGATCACCACCACAAAGTAATTTTCATGAGGCGTGGATGACGTCATGATGGCGTCAAATACAATAAAAAACAAATTTTTGCTTTGTACGCACGCATGTTTTAACTATTTCGATCGTACCAAAATGAAACTTGGTAAAATTGATAACCATCTAAGATGAGTGTCATAAAGAGTTTTATGACGTCACAATTAACAATTTGTTCAAAAATTGCATTTTTTGACGGAAGAATGCCATTTTGAGCTTAAACAAAAGCCAACATTCAACTTGCCAACTTAACACAAATTTTATGGTTTTACAACTTTGAACTTCTTCTTCTTTTGGAAGAGATCCACATTTTCAGATGCTGGCAGTGATGGTACTCAGCCAGCATCGTGTGTCGACATCCAAAACCGTCAGTCCGCGTATTCCTGTAGGTGCCCGATGTACGGGGCATGTCAGAACGATGTGTTCTGCGGTTTGTTCTGCAGCGTCACACTCGCAATTCGATGTAGGAGAAAGGCCTCATTTGTGCATGAACGACTGAAAACACCCAACACCATCCCGCAAGCGGTTGAGCCTGACCCATGATGATCTGGGCAGGCCCATCCACATTGGCCTAGTGCTTGTCCTAGGAATGAAAGCACGGAGATCAGATGAACACTCCGAGTATTCCGTGCTCCATTTAAAGTCAGTCCATTGAGCTGCACGAATATCCAATTCAGTTAGATCTTGCAGTAACTTCCGTGCAGCGGACACAAAGGGGCGTCTAGATTTTAGTCTCTCTCTGTAGCCGTCTGGGGACCCAGCCAATAATTCATGGAGAATATGGCCAGCGTCCAGACTGCCACGATATGCCAGGGAGAGCGTTGCTCCTAATTGGCGAAGCTCAGCCTGCTGGATACCTGCGAGGACGGGTAGATAGTCTGTTGGAGTTGGACGCAGGCATCCAGTGACAATGCGCAATGCGTCGTTGAGAACACTGTCGATGAGGCGAGTGTGTGCACTGCGACACCAAACTGGTGCACAGTACTCTGCAATAGAGTAGGCCAGAGATAGAGCGGCTGTACACAATGTTTTAGCTCCAGCGCCCCAACCTGACCCTGCAAGTTGTCTCATCAGTGCAACGCGCGTTGTTAGTTTTTTGCGCAATGCCTCAAGGTGGTCACGAAACGTGAGTGATCTGTCCAGTTTAACTCCAAGATAGGTAGGGACTGGACAGAATGGCAGGCGTTTGCCATTGTTGTAGACATTAAGCTCACGTTTGGCCTCTCTGTTGTTCAGGTGAAAGGCCGTCGTCACCGTTTTAGTGTGGCTGAGCTGTAGCCTCCAAGTCTGGAGATATGTTGAGATTGTAGTCATGTCTTGGCTTCAGACTCCCTCCAGGTCCTTCCAGTCATCAGAAAAGTATAACAGTGCCAGATCATCAGCATAAGCATACCTTCTGGAGACCGTTGAAGGAAGATCGTACACATAGATATTGAAAAGAAGGGGTGCCAAGACCGATCCCTGTGGGACGCCGTTTTTCAGACGTCGCAATCTGCTTCGCTTGCTGTCACCGGTAGTAAGGGTAAAACTTCTATTCCGGACAAGTTCCATGATCATACGAACCATGTGCTTATCCGGGAGAAGTCTCAGCAGCTTGCAGGTGAGGCCACGATGCCAGACAGTGTCATATGCAGCTGTCAGATCTACAAACACAGCACCGGCCTTCTTTTTTTGCCTCGAAAGAATCCTCGATGTTTTGTGTTAGTAAGACAACTTGATCCACTGTCGATTTACCATGTCGAAATCCAGCCTGCTCACCTGGGAGCAGGGGTCGACAATAGGTTCAATACGAGCGTAGATCAGTCGTTCGAGGATCTTGTAGGGGACACAGAGAAAGGAGATGGAGCGATAGCTCTTTGGGTCCTCTACAGGTTTCTTTGGCTTTGGGATCGCAACTACAAGTGCTCTTCTCCAGACTTTGGGAATTTTAAGTTGGCGCAAGCAGGAAGAGAGGAAGCCACGTAACCAGGACTTCAAAGCAGTTCCAGCATGGATTATAAGCTCCGGAAAAATAGAATCAGGGCTCGGAGCTTTCCCTGGCTTAACGTGTTGGAGAGCGGCAGCGAATTCTCTGGACAATAAGTCGCCAGAGAGATTCACTGGAGATGGTATCAATGCCCTCCAACGGTCAGACACTCTTGAGGAATGAGTCAAGACGACTCACGATCAACACCCTCGTATTTCCCGTTTCTTACCAGTTGAGCAGCAATGGCGTTAGCTGAAACGGGACAGTTGCGGGGGCTGTGTCGCGACCGGTCAGTAAGGTTGCTAATTGTGCTCCATGCCTTTCTGCTTGAGTGTGAGAAGTCAATGTTTCGGACTGCCTCCGACCATCGGTCTCTGCGTTTCTTGTCAAGCCAAGTTATTAGGGCTGTAGCAGCCCTGCTTGACTGGTCTCCAGCAGGAGACTGCAGAAACGTTTGGTAGAGGGCCTCACACTTAGCATCGCAACACGGTATGTAGGTGTTACGACGACCGCGTGGGATAGCTTTCTTGGGTGCTTTGCTGATGGTATTGCAAAGATCCTGGTAGGCCTGATCCACATTTGTTGAATCAGGTGATGGCAAATTCCTTGCAAGCTTGTTTGTCAAGGAGTTATAGTGGCTCCAGTTGGCCTTGCGGAAGTTCCATTGCTTTACAGGCCTTCCGGGTACTGGGAGGGAAAGCCTTGGTGGTGTTATAAGCGAAGGTTGATGTTGTGATCTAGGAAACTTCTCCAAAACGCGTCTGTAATGCAAGCGACTATCAGAACCGACGGTGGTAAAGGAAAGATCCTGGTTAGTGCCAGTGTTCCAGCGCCCAGAATGAAAGCTAGGTTCATCCTTGGGATCGTGAAGAAGGGCAAGGTTATTGGAGCTTGCCCAGGCCAGTAGGCAGTCTCCATCCGCGCTGTTGGTGTTATAACCCCAGTCAACATGGGGGCAGTTGAAATCACCCGCATACAGACAAGGGTGAGTGAACACTGGAAGGTCGGAAACTTGCAACTGCGTTGGTGGAGGTTTGTAGATGTTAACGATTTTATAACCGTCAGCATCCACGCACAACCACTCAGTCTCCGATGTCGTGGGAGATTGATCGTATAAGGTCCATTTTAGCCGCTCATGGACAAACGTGGCAAGGCCATGCTCTTTGCTTAGGGAAAACCCAGCTAGTTGATAGTTTGATAGCACTAGCTTTTCTGCAGATGTGCAGTGGGTTTCCTGTAGAAGGATGACGAACGCCTCAAGCTGAATAGCAAAGTGATGAAGAACGTTCATCTTGCTAGCTGTGAGGCCTTCGATGTTCATTTGTAGTATTGAGGGCTCACGGAACTTTTTGATGATGTGCCCTGAAAAGGGAAGTTTATGTGCAGCGCACTCATCATCCCGTCCTGAAAAGAACGTTTACTGATTAGCAGGCCCTTAAACATCGGAATAGGTGGATACCCTTCCGGGTGGGCACATTCGGTTTTCACAGAGCATTAGAGAGACTTTCCAATTGCTAGGTGTGCTCACGACCTGCGCTGCGTGAAAGCATATGCCATGCGGGCCACAACTTTGATGACGTTATAATTACCATTACTGTCAAAATGGTTTTCCCTAATTTTTTAAGAAGTACCAACTGTAAAAAAGCTTTTGATGGCTTTTTTGGGAGATATGAACAACATGATTCTCAAAAAGAGTTATTTAATTTCAGGAATATTGGCAACGCAACTCGAGATTCTGTGTTTGACTGCCTTTTAAGCTTAACTCTTCCAAAACAACTGCACATACAAACTCTAAACTTAGCATCATTTATCATTGTGCCAAGGCGAGGATCATTAAGGAGACTGGTGATGTCATGATAACATCAAAATTAAAAATATGTTTTTTAAAATTGCATTTTTTGACGTACAAATGCAATTTCGAGCTTAAATTATAGCCAGCACTTGACTTGCTAGCTTTTGACAAATTTAACATTTTTACGATCTATGATAACGTCATAATTAACAACTAAATATAAAAACGGTTTGCCTTAATTTTTTAAAGAATACTTGCTGTAAAAACATCGTAAATAACTCTTTGGAGAAATATCAACAACATGATTCTCAAACCAGAGTGTATTTTAATTTTAGGTGTATTGACAACGCAACAAGCGACTTTGTGTTTGACTGCCTTTTCAATCTTAACTCTTTCAAAACTACTGAACGTACAAACTCTAAACTTGGCATCATTTCTGATCATACCACTACGAAAAATATAAGAAGGTTGGCGCATCAATATGACGTCACATTTGGAAATACATTTTTTAAATTGCACTTTTTAATGAAATAAAGCAATTTTGGGCTCAAACGCAAGCCAGCGCCCAACTTACTAACTTCAAGAAATTTCATGTTTTTAGGAACTACCATCATGTTATAATTAAACATTGATTCTAAAATTTGTTTTCTTTATTTTCTCAAACAATATAGACCATAGAAACGCAAGTAAAAGCATTTTTGGAAGATATTAACATAATGCTTCGGCTAAGAGTATTTCTTTAGCATATTATGCTGTATCGAGATGCAACAAGCATGTATTCATTTAGTGTTTTTTAACACAATTCTTTTCTTCTGTCTTGATTTCTTTTAAAAAGCAATGTAAAGGCACAATTTTACATGACATCACAATCCGAACCACTATATAGTGAGAATAGTAGTACGCAACAGAATTATTTGTCACTTTGATACCAAACAAGAAAAAAACAATATGCACCATACCGCGTAGCAATTAGGGACTTAAGAAAATTTAAGGAGATATCAAAAGAAAACAACGTCCTTATAAGAAATTGCATCACATAGAAGATATTTTTATAATTTTGTTTTCTACCTCCAAACTAAGAGAAAAGCAAGTCGCCCTTGACTTCGCGTAAGCAATGAAAAGAGCTCATAGACCTAAGGCATAGCCAGAATCTTAAAATCAAAAACTTTGTTGATAAAAGAAACACTCCAAGTCGTGAAAGTTGGATCTGCAGAAAACACATTAACTTTTTGTTGCTGTTCATACAACTACCCGATGAGTAAAGTCGGCGCAGCCGGCTGAACCTATATTCTTAACCCCGACGTCACTGATGACAGCTATGCGGGTGACGCCCGCAGTGCCGGTTAGTAACCTATCACACTACCGGTACGATGGTTAGTGGTTAGAGCCTCTCTTTCGCAGTCGGTAGACCTGGGGTTTATTTCCCAAGTCGAGTTATACCAAAAGATTTTAAAAAATGGTATTCACAGCTTCAGTCTTTGGCGCTCAGCATAAAAGGGATAGTTGTGGAGAACAAGCCGGAAAGCTTGCTTGTTGTATCCTTGGTCAAAGTACTCAACTGGATGCCTCCACCTTTATCTGGCAGACAGGTGGCTAGGCCAAGCAGTGTGTCCATCGTGGTGGCCCAGTCTAACTGAACACCAGCAAAAGAAGCAAATATAAATCTCATAATCTAAGATGCTTCTTCAAAAATGAAAGATCTTGCCGATACGGAGAAAATATACAACTAATAACAAAAAGGTCACTGGAAGTTTCGCCATATAACAATTATGTGATCAAAAAAGTTTTAAAAACAGCCTCTCAACCAAGAAAATATCAAAATGCAACGCAAAAGCTCTATTTTTCTTCTCGTGCATTACACAACCGATGTTGAACAAAAAACCGATGTTCAACACATACACTCTCTGCTCTTGAATTGGACTAGATCATTTGTGGTAGCTTACATGTCTCGTCAAGGCCTGTGTATTCCAACAGTGGTAACAAGGACTAAAGGGACAACACACAATCACAGTCGGTTGGGTTTTTGAAATTATCCCATCGTTGCCTTCACATTTTACATCAATCAAAGATAAATCTCAAGAGGTTGAGAGAGAGCCAGGGCTTTCATGGCACATCATTGCCGGGGAGAAATTCTTCCACTGGAGAAAGCTCGATGCAGCATAATTCGAAGTCGTTCTCAACGCTCAAATGAAACTTCACTGCATAGGCGTGGCCACAAGGCAAACGCGGCTTTGGCCTCTAAAGTTTCTAAAAAATTCTCATCCTGAAGAAGTGAGCTCTTTTTGTGTGTGTGCGATTAACGCTTACCCATGAAAAGAGATATCTGATCTTTTGTAGAAAGCCCCCGCCAAAAAAAACACCTCCGCCACCACTCCTATCCAGTTAAAATTTTTATTCATTGATGGAATTCAGCTCTGAATTCAACGATGCCAGCTAATATTTTGTCCTAACCCTAACCCGTGGCGGGGGTGTTTTTCTCAAATCTCACAATTTTGCATTAGTGGCGGGGGCTTTCTACAAAAGATCCGAGATATCAAAAACTGAATTTTACTTCACGTTTGCCAAGAGCAGCGATGTCCAACCCGCGGCCAGTTGGCCGCACACGGCCCAGTTGAAAGATTTGTGCGGCCCTTTCTATAGTACCGAGGCTTATGGTTTCATACCAAACTGAAAATTTTTTTTCAATTTTGTGGTTTACGAACCTGTAATTCAGCTTAGCTCACTGTACAGCAGCGGTTTCCAAAGTATGGGCGGCGAAGAGTCGAAAAATAGGTCGCACCAAGGTTCATATCTGTCAAAACGAAATTTTATCTTTTGATCTTTCAAGTTTTTTCAGCTCTGTCATAAACTGAATTATTGCATTATACGCATTTCATTTGGCTTGGACTATCTAAAACTGAATTATTGCATCATAAGTGGTTACCAAGAGTTTAATAGCAGCGCAGCAACCTGCTGTAGCTGGCTGATTTACTGCCTGTAATTTCTTGTTTCAGTTAAAGTCAATGCTATTTTTCGAATTGTTGAATTAAAAACAAGTTAAGCATAGAAACCCAATGCCAACTAAGAAAAAGAGAAAGATTGAAGATGAAAATCGACAATTTCAGAATGAGTGGGAAGAGTTGTACTTTTTTATTCAGGTGAATGACAATGCGATGTGCTTAATATGCCGCCAAACCATTACTACAGTTTTTAAATCTTGTAATTTGAAAAGACATCACGAGCAAAAGCATAACGAAATTGTGAAACTTAGTGTTAACGAACAAAAAGCCAAGCTGCGTATACTCAAAATGGATCTAAATTCTGAGCAAAATGTTTTTCGACGGTCTTCTTCTGAAGCTAATGCAAATGCCATCTCAGATTATTGCCAAAAAAATGAAACCTTTTTCGGATGGTGAATACATAAAAAAATGCTTGCTTGCCGCTGCAGAAGAAATTGCATCAAAAAAAGTCCACGATTTTGGGCAAATCAGTCTTTCACATCAAACTGTGTCACGTAGAATTCATGTCATATCAAATGGCATTTGCGAAACGCTAGCAACTGCAGCAAAAAATTTCGTGTATTTTTCACTGGCTTTTGATGAAACGACAAATATTGTTGTTGCATCACAATTAGCTGTGTATATCAGAGGAGTTAACAGAGAAATGAAAGTGACAGAAGCATTTCGGGATGTTGTAAGCCTAAAGGAGAGGACTACTGGTAAAGATATTAAAGAAGGTGTGTCGAAATGTGTGAACACTCATCAGCTTAATTAGAGAAAGCTCATTGGCATTGCAACAGATGGAGCACTGTTGATGATCGGAAAAATTCTCGGACTGTAATTTTGGTTCTGAGACATAGAGGAGCTTTGAAAGAATGTCCACGCTCCGAAAAGTAGATGCTCATATGTCATTGTTTTTGCACCTGGATAACTTGTGCGTACAAGTTCTGGATATAGTTCACGTCATAATCGTTGTAGTAAAAACACTTAACACGATAAAACATAACTCTTTAAAACATCGTCAATTTCAGCAGTATCTTCAGGAACTGGAATCTGAGTGCAGTGATGTGCTTTATTTTTCAAAGATTCGGTGGCTAAGTCGTGGAAGATGCTTGGAACGGCTCTGAAATTTGAAAATTAAAAATTTTATGAAAGAAAACTGCTGTGACGTTCCTGAACTTGATGACAACCAATGGCTTCTTGATTTGTATTTTCCTGCTGACATAAGGAAAAAGTTAAATAAACTCAATCTCAAGCTGTAAGGACGAGAAAAATTGATTACAGTTTGCTCTGAAGATATACAAGCATTTACCACAAAACTTAAACTACGAAAATCATCTTCAATCGAAAAAATGCAGTTCATTTCCCGCTATTAAACACCTTCAAATGTGACAGCAAAGATGTTTCTAAATATGATGAACAAATTACACAATTGTTGAAAGCTTTTCAAGAAAGATGTGCTCTACCAAACAAATTTGACAATTTTGTTCCACATTTTTATGTATCCATTTGACTTTGCCCTTGAGATTTTGCAACTTGAGCTGATAGATCTTCAAGCACGTAGAGCTGAAACACCTATTTCGTAGAATAGACAAGCTTCAATTTTACCGCGAATATGTTTATACGATAAGTTTTTCAACCTGAAGGAAATGGCAATGCGTATTTTAGCAGCTATGGGTACGACTTATGTATGTGAATCTTTCTTTTCAAAGTTAAAGATTTTGAAAGCAAAAAATCGGAATAGGTTAGCGGATGAAAGTATGACAAACGAGTTGCGTAGTGCAACAACGAAGCTTCCTGTTGACTTCAAAAAGTTGGGTTATAACATTCAAATGCAAGTGTCACTTTAAAGTTGCTCATGAATAAAATACCTTAGCATTTTTGTTATTTTTCATGCACGAGTACTCGTAAGCTTGATTTTACGCTGCATCAGCTTTAATTGTTCTAAATGCTACAGCTGCGACCCTTAGAATGGAAGCGTGAAATTTGGCCCAGTGATACAGTTGGTTTGGACAAAGATGACTTAGAGTTTTGCCTTACGGGTCGAAACAATAAAAGTAACATCTGTACTGCGTAGGTCTTCAAACGCCGGAAAGTCAAAAGATGTTTTAAAAAGAAAGGCAATTTATAGTGAGGTCATAGCTAAACTCACGTACCTGGTTTGCTAAAAAACTTAGCAGGGAACAAACTTGGTCTGTGATATGCATAATTAACAGTTACAGAATGCAAATATAAGCAGCAAAGCAAAATGAATTTAAACAAATTTTTTTCCTTGTCCGAAAGTTGGGAGGGCATTTCCCCCTATGCTAACCCTGAATGTAGTTCCATGGCTACGCCAAATATAAAGATAAAAACGCAGATTTTTAGCATGTTTTAGACTAAAAAATTACTCTCTTCTAAATCACAACTAATTTCCAAGTACTTATCATTATTGTTATTATTATTACATCATGCAGTCTAAGCGTTTTATAGCTGTAATATTTTGAAAACCGGGTTTTATAATAATCGTGACTCAGTAAATTCAGTTGGACATTTTACCATCTACATATATTGCTGAGCGCCAGGCAAGAAATTTGCGAATACCATTTTTCAAGTTTTTGCTATGATACGATCAGGAAATTGAACACACTTTTATCGAATGACAAAGAACTCTTATACTATTACTTTATTGCGCCGATTAATACATGAGTTGCTAGTTGGTAGCCAGCAATTTTCAAAGCAATCTCCTATCAAGAGGGATCTGCCTCCAGCATCAAAGTGCAATAGAAAAATTTGCTCAAAAATGATCACCAGCATCATACGGTACCATACAGCAATCTATTACATCATGTCAATGACCCGCGACCGGTTTCGACCTTATTGGGTCTCATCAGGCGGGTGTAAAAAACACTCAATAATAAACATGCTAAAAAACCAAATTTGCCATTGGGTGCAAAAAAATGCAATACAAAACAATATGACACAGCAATACATATATCATGGGGGTCACCTTCAAGGACACACACACATGACATGGACAACAAGTCACATCGGTAAACCCTAATAGAGGTGCTTAATTCCGCAGGTAACACAGGCTGTTGATGATTATAAAAATAAATAAATGAATTCATCTCTAAACAACAACTTATGAATTGTGAAACATTGCGAGCGGGCTTCGGGCACAAATGTTTAGGCTATTTATTGCATTTTTATCTCACAGTATGTATCGAAAAATTGCCAGAAAATGTTGAAAGTTTTAAAATAAGACATTCACTGATTGGAATTGCCTTGTATGCTTTCGGTACGTAGGTCTTACAACTACTTGTTAGCATGCAACAAGGAAAGATAATCATCGTAACGTGCCTTTCTCAAGGACACACCGACGCAATTAATGTGGAGTTTGGACGCATGACCATTCTACCATTGTAGACATGTTGACAACGCTTTATCCCAGGAGCCTGCAAAATCTTTCGCAGGCTGAACAATTTTGTTCAACTGGGTGACACTGTGGGCCTTGCGCAGATCTTCCCGAGAACTTTATTTTTTGAAATAAAGTTTTTAACTAAAGACTCTTTTCTGGAAATCAATCTCAAAAGGATAAAATTCTTAAACTAAGGACATTTTTATTTGTTGTTGTTGTTGTTGTGATTACCTCTTCTCTTCTTTTTTTTTTTTTTTTATTGTAGGCACAAAAACAAGAACACAAGAATAAAAACAGCGACAACGCATAATACAATGTCTAAATGTAGCTAGACCATTTCTTGTAATGAAATTCCAACTTGTTATGTTTCTTAGCAATATAGTGTTCTGATTTTTTTGTGGATGTAATTGCGTTAAAGTACTGGGGCATATTGGGTGTTGTTTTCGAATGTTTACACCGGTAAATCAAGAATCTTGCCAATAAGAGCATGTGGTTGACTAATGGATTATTAGCATATTGTGTGTGGAACCCAAACAGTTTATGAAAGTTATTCGAAGGAACATTAATACGAAATCTTGCTAGAATTCAATCAAATACATCATTCCAAAAAGCGTCAACAATTTTGCAATCACAAAATAAATGTATCAAAGTTTCCGGTTCTTCACGACAAAACGTGCATAAATTATCAGAGGCAATATCAAGAACACACAATTGTATTTTAGTAACAATTGATCTTAAGTTTAACCTGATTTGAAATGACCGTAGTTTAGTTTCGTTTGTAGCGTAGTAGTTATTTTTATAAATATTTGACCAATCAATTGTATCGGATGGCAGTTGCAATATATTACGCCATTTTAGTTGTTGTTTAACAGGTAGTATTTTAACTTTGTCTCTCAAAAATTGATAAGCGGTTTTACTTGAGCTGCCCAGAGTAATAATTTGTTCTTTGACAGTTTGTTTAAAGTCAGAAAAAGCGCATGAAGGGTTTTGAGAGTTACTGTTCGTAGTCGTAATCCAAGCCATTGGAATAGCTGAAATGAGTTTAATGTATTCGATGAAGCTTATATTATTTGGGGTCATATGAAAAGCTGATGCCACTTCATCATATGAGTATAATTCAAAGTCCGATTTAAGCAGCTGAAAAAAATCAAAAATCCCGGCTTTGCAAAATTCTTCAACAAACATTGGTTGATTTCGGTATTTTACCGCTTTATTAAACCGTAAATATTTGGAATCATTGTCGATATTGCAGAAATGTTTTAAAGTTCTTAAGGTGGTAAGGGTAAGGCGTAAAAAGGCCACTCTACCAATTAACATGCTATTCAACTTTATATTAGAACGCAAAATGCAGAAAAGAACATTTTCGTCAATACATCGATGTTCAAGCGACTTCCAACTGGATTGATAATTATTATCAAATAGTTAAAAAATGAAGTTATGCCTGGGAGAAAGTACATACTGTTTGATGTCAATCATTTTACCACCTCCGTCTTTCACATCACAACATAGTTGAGAGCGACCAATTTTTTCCCACTTGGAGCCCCAAATAAATTTATACATAATTTGATTAAGTTCCTTTATGAAAGTTTCTGGCAATGTTACCGGTAAATAAGTGGCTTTATACACAATTTTGGGAATGACCAGACTTTTTAGTATAGTTATTTTTCCTAACAACGTGAGACCACGAGATGACCAAATGTTTAAAAGTGTTTGCACTTCTCGCGTTATACCTGGAAAATTTTCACTGAAGAGGAAATTGTTGTCAAAGTTGGTAATTGGTATATTAACCCCCAGGTATTTGACAAGAGTTTGAGGCCAAGATAAGCCTTTATCAGAAAAAGGTTGAGACACGTTTCCCTTGCTAGATCCAACGTAAAAAGCGTTAGATTTGCTCATATTGACTTTGCAGCCTGATTTTTGCCCAAATGTATCAAGAATGTCAAAAACGTAATTAAATTGCAAAGCATTTCCATTCAAAAAAATCGCGATATCGTCTGCGAACAAAGATACTTTAAAGGTTTGTTGATTTAACTTAATGCCTTTGTATTGCCTGCTCTGACGCAGCATGATGGCTAAACACTCTATACATAAAAGAAAAATGGTCGGAGAGAGGGGATCTCCTTGCCTCACTCTCTTTTTGACTTCGAAAAGGGGGCTAAGAAAATTATTGTTTACAACACGGCATTTAGGATTTTTATACAGAATTCTTATCCAGTTAATCAAAGAATTACCAAAGCCTAAGATTTTAGCATAGTAAAAATAAAAGACCAGTGTAAAGAATCAAACGCTTTATGTAGATCTACTAATAATACAGCGCCTGGCATCTTTTCGTTGTTTGCGTAATCAATAATATCAAATAGTAAACGAATGTTATCGCCAATGTTTCGAGCTTTCATAAAGCCATTTTGTTCTTTTTCTATAAGGTCATTCAAACAAGGGTGTATTCTGTTGGTAATAACTTTGAATATTATTTTATAATCACAATTTAACAATGTGATTGGCCTGTAGTTGGAGGGAGACAATTTGTCTTTTCCGGGTTTAGGCAATAACGTTATTACACCCTCGTACTGGGATTTACTCAATTGGTTGGTAATTTTGGAAAAATCAAGGCATTCCATAAATAGACTCTTAATTTCAATCCAGAAAGTTTTATAAAATTCAATGGAAAAGCCGTCAAGACCTGGGGATTTATTGTTGGCTAGTTGAAGAATGGCTTGTTGGCATTCGTTATCAGTTATAGGTTTTTCACATTCAAAAAATTTTGCCTTATTAATACTTGGTAGCGATAGTGTACGTATAAAATCACAACAATCTTTTTCACAGCATTGTTGGTTTTCAGAATATAAGGATTCATAAAAGGTTAAGAGCTCTTTCAAAATATCTTCTTGTTTATCAATCAGTCTACCTTGGGCACTGCGTAAGGATTTGATGGAATTTTTTTCTAGATGCCATTTTTCCAAATGGAGAAAATACTTAGTATTTTTTCCCCGGATTCCATCCAACGAGCTCTACTTCTTGTAGCCGCGCCTTTAGTTTTTATTTCAATTAGCTTATTAAGATCGTTTTGAGTGAGATTGATATTATTAAGGATTTCTTCTTTTTGCTTTGGACCACAGGATAATAAATTTGATTCCATGGCCTCAAGTTTTGATTCTAGTACTGATTGTTCTTTGTTGGAGGTCTTTTTCAGTAAGGAACAGTACTTAATAGTTTCCCCTCTAATTACACATTTGAGAGTTTCCCACCTGATATGAGGTGTAACATGTCCTTTGGGATTATTTTTTTCAAAATCACTGATCAGATTTTTAATGAGCGCTATATAATCATCATTTAGCAAAACAGAATTATTGATTTTCCAGTACCCTTTGCCCCACTCTCGTAGTCCTACTTTAATCGTTAATAAGGCAATTTTGTGATCTGACTTAATGCTTTGGCAGATGTTGGCTGATTGTACGTGCTGGCGCAGCTCATTTGAAGTAAGAAAAAAATCCAGCCTTGTGGCAGTGTATGGTTGTGACTGATATCTAGTAAAGCTTTTCTTAAAAGGGTTAAGCTCTCTGAAAACGTCGCATAAATCAAAAACGTTGAGATATGATTTTATTTTTTCCTTCGATAATTGATTTGAGTGAGCTGGGCCCCCGTCTTTATCTAGTTTATTGTCAAGCACTAGATTCCAATCCCCGCCTAAAACCAAATCGTGTTTTGTAAAATTTACGACTGTTGAAAAAAGGGCGTCAAAAAAAGTTGGTTCGTCCACCTCTTCTCTTCTTCAGGATGGAGGTACGGCACGAATGGCAATTCAAGCTCATGCGGTTAGCCTAATTGAAATTAGGCTAGGGGAAAGATGGCAGCCCATTTCGAACCAGTCATAAGTGACGAGTAGCCCCACCACCAACAAGGCGGACTGCCACTTGTGGGTACCCAAGAGTCGCCTTTTATGACATGCTGGGTTAGCAACTTCACAATTGTGACCCGGTGAAGTACGGGTAGGTCACCTGTCGGCCACATAAAGGTGGAGGCGTCCCATTTAGTGCCTTGCCCAAGGACACAACAAGCAAGCTCGGCGGCTTGTTCTCCACACCATCCCTTTTATATTCTGAGCGCCAAGCAGGGAGCTATGAATACTATTTTTAAAGTCTTTTGGTGTGACTCGACTTAGGGAATAAAGCCCAGGTCTACCGACTGCAAAGCGGACGCTCTAACCACTACACTGTCTCGCTGGTACATTTTTATTTTGTTTGACTAATCTGTGGATGTGTGCGACATAGTATAGCCTTTTGAGGGATGCACAGTTTCACCTCAAGGGTCACAATGTGCCTATTCCTGATTTAACCCGCTTAACCATCGTGCCGTTAAATGATATCAACCAGTTGAGCAATTGTCAATTTCACCATGGACTGATTGGTTTGGATGTGGATTTGAATTCCACTGCCAGTTAGAGATAGATGTAACCATTAATGGTCTTTTTTTAGTAATATGCTTTTGTGATGTAAATAAATTGAGATTACTTTTATATAACTAGCCGCAATGCCAGATCGTCTGATTTACTGTAGTTACTGCTTGAAGCGTACATCGCCATTATGTTAGCACAAATTCCATTTCTAATTGTAATTTGTCAGCTGGTGGCATCTTTGAGTTGCGTTGCATTTGGTGTAGGAATTCTGACGTCATGAACATCAAGCTCTTTACCAAGACAGTGATAATTCTGAAAACTCTCAGAACAGCTAAAGTGCGGAGAATGATGGGTTGCAGTGCTTGACAGTATACCAACTTTCGATACCGCTTGTTGGAACCTACCAAGCGGAGAAAATTATCGTAAAGAAAATTAAAGGGTGCAACGCATCCATAGTGTGATTTGAACCCAAGTTGACGTGGTCATAAAAACGCCATTTTAACCCATTCCACCTTTCTAAAAGTCATCGCATGAACCTGGAAATCGTAGCTTATCACATGAGGCTACTACTTGTACAAGCTTTGCACAAGTTCTACAAATGCCTAGTTATTTGCTTGACCTTGATGAAAGCTTAGCTGACAGTAAATTGTTAAAAGGAAAAGTTTACTCCACAATTGTCATATAAAAAGAAACACAATTACAAAAATTACAAAAACGTTTTAAAGCACTCGAACCGACGTTTTACACCTGACTATAGCGTGCTTAAAGCTCAATAAGGCCAAACAAACCATTTAATTTAGTTGAAGAGTTAATAGGATTGTAAGCCTAGACTATAGACTAGAGAAATACGGATTTTAAAGTCTTTTAAAACTGGCTGTTTGGAGACTACTTAACATGGCGATTACCACCAGGGCTATAGCAAACTTGCTTGGTATTTACGAAAAACGAAAAAAAGTAAAAATCTTTATTTGAAAACGAATGCATTTGGTCACAGTCTTCCACGCTCTCTCCGTTACGCTACTAATCGTACCAAGTCCCACTGAGCAGTGGAAGTAATTTACCAATTGCAAGCAATAATAGCCAGAAGTAAAGCAGATTTAGGATGGTATAGGCTTTTCGCAGAGAGGGTACATTTTGGTAGATGGTTTGACATCAAACATTCCGCGACTTTTGGGATTTGCAGACACGGCGATGCCAACTTTATTCCATTCAGTTCGGTTAACCGGATGGTAACTGCTCCATTCCGCAAAACCTCTTGTCGCATTATCCGCCAAATAGATTTGGCCGTTCTAAACATGAAAATTGTTTAATAATGCTGTAGGCATAAACTTTACATTAGCTTTTGAAAAACTGTCAGGTCAAAAGCTTTTAGATATATGCATTACGCATTTTTTCAGAGCAACTTGCACATTGTTAGCCAAAAAAACACGAATTTAACAATCCAGGCTGCTGAGTCCAAGATTTTATGAAAAACCCTTAATAAACTCGAAACCCAGCGTTTTATCATTATTATTATTATTATTGCTTTTCAGCACTAATAAGTTTTTACGCCAATTTCTCTCCCTGCTGAAGCTTATTGTAGGCATGCAATGTCCGAATCTTCCTCCATATATTTTTCTTCTTCAAGGAAGAACGGCTAGTTTGTGATTGCAAGCTAAGTCTTTAGTAGGAAAAGGAAGAAAACAATATGGCAGTATGCCAGCAAATTTTAGGAGGTTTAAGAAGGCATAAAATTTGAGGAAAAAGCGCTTTTTTTCCTGTTCAGTTGGCAGCTTGTCAAACAAACAGACATACAACTCAACATACACAGTGCATACGGAAGTTTCGGAGTACTTACTCTGTACAGAGAGCCAGTCCATGCTATGACCAAACTCCTTGCTTGCTTTGTGAAGTCCAGAGCATGCTTTTCAACGAAGTCATACACGACTTTGTACAAAGCCAGGCTACTGATGGACACCAAACTGCCATGATGGGCCTGACAGGCATTTCGAGCTTTGTTGTACGACACCATACTTTTGGAACCATCACGGTCCAGAAGAAAGTAGCATTTATTCCCATGGACACTTCCAGTACAATCTAAAACAAAAATTAATGAATTGTGTGTCAACATCATAAATAGCTCAGTAAGAAATGAATTGCTTGTGGCAACGTACACCTGAAATCAAATCAGTCGGCACTGTTAAAAGGTTCGCTTTCTTTTTTCTGCAATAGTGTAGTTAGTTGTCTATCTTTATTTTACGGCCTTTGGATTACTATTACTGCTGTGATTGGACAACTTTGTGCTCATACCTACTTTGGAGTTACCAGCACTTCTGGCACAGTGTTTTTCTACGTGAGCAAGCAAGTAGTTTGTAATTTCTATCTCAGGGAAGCAGCGTCGCATAAACCACGTGGTTGGTAAACTTTCAGTCTCTCCATCGTAATATCAGCTTCTCACCCGTTAGATATCATTATGCAGATAGCCTATACAACGTTCATTCAAAAGAACTTGACGATTTTTGATACCCCTTGAAAGCCTTATCTTTCAGAAATATCTGGCACCCGACTATTTTTGAAACTATTTCGTCAGAAATCCAAAATTTTGTTGTCTAAACACGGCCACATCACGTCTATATTTAGAAGTCGCTTATCAGCTATCTCATCGGTCGCAGCTCTTGATAGCAGCTTCTATTTTGCTGCCATTGAAAAAGATTTAATTCGGAAATTTTCTTTGATTAGGTGGAATGGAACAAGTTTGTTAACATTTTGCAAATCACAGTAATGATTTGAAGCCAGTAAGCACGTTTACAGGGAAGCTGTTTATTTTTTAATCATTGGGCTAAAGATAAGAATGAACCTCAAGTTGCTTTGAACTAAAAAATAAATGAATTGCAAAACACACTGATTAGTGAAATACTTAGTTTTTCTTTTTTTAGAAGAGAAGACTAAAAGCTTTTAAAAACTTCAAAATTGCTGCTTTTGGCTAAGAGTACAAAATTTTTAAAACGGAACCGTTTTGTATATTTTTACTAGTCTTACAGCGAAATCGATAAGTGAAATAGCGAAATGCGATAGCCAAGTAAATAACTTTTTGCTTTTTATGCTAGAGATTAATAAAACTAAGTACATTTTTCTTGCCAGTAATGAAGTCAATTATTCTCTTAGAAGTGAGGAAAAGTGTTCTGGGGAACTGAGCTAGACTGGATAGCTTTGATTTTCCGCCATTCTCGTTAATACTCTTTGTTTAAATTTTTCTATAAAAATTTACTGCTATTTCAATAATCCAAGCTGATACTTTTTTAATTGTGGGAAAAACCCTAAGAGTTTTGCAATTAACGAATATCAAATTAATCTATGATGGTTACACTTTATTTGAATATACATCAAATAACGCTGTACTGTTTTCATATTTTCTCCAAAATTCTGATTCGAGTAAACGCGGAAATCTAAAAAGTGATGGGCCAACCAGCTAATTCAAAAATCGTGTGTAATGACTAAGGCAGCTCGTATTGTTAAAATCATTCAATATATCATCTAAATTTTTTTCTGCTTTTATTTTCAAATTAGTGATGAATTGCCTCACAAAGGCAATTGTTACATCATTAAGTGATAACGTTTAAACCTTCAATGAACTCCTCAAAGGAACCGCTTCTAAACCATTTGCATCATTTACCGGTGAACTGAATAAACAAGCACAATAATATTCATAAAGATTGCGATGAAATGCGATAATTTGTTCACCTAAAGTTATAATAAAGATCTCCAAATTCAGCAGTTTTTTGCTATTAAACCTTATACTGCTTTATGTATCTCGATATTAAAACTACTAGAATCATTAAACCAACAAGGCCTGTTACAAAACCTAAGCTTAACCTGATAATCATCTGAACCTTAACATTACTGCAGTTGGACGCAATGTTTAAACAATTTGATTTAGCTTGCAAGAGGCTGATCACTAAGGGTTGCCAGCTTAGACCGCAATGGTGAACAATGAGGTAATACGTTAGGAATGCGCTTTTTCCATCCAAAATCTTAACGTGCAAAAATATTGATAGATTATGACATCATCATGACAGAAAAATGATCATTCCCCCAATTATTTGGATTCCGCACCTGGCGGTAGACAGCTGCGGAGACTGAAATTTTGTAGTTGAGCCGGCATTACCTGATTACTAGAGGTTTGCACTCAAACGTCATCTTCAAAGAAGTTTAAAAAGTGTCTTTGATGCTTGAAAAAAATGCAAGAGTTCTGAGTTTGGGACAGCTTCGGTCAATGCTATATTGTTTCTTACTACCCTGCTTTTGTTAAACGTCTCAAAAGCGATTTCAGAATTCACCCCTGGTCTGGTTGGTTTTATCAGATTTGTGGTTGACGTTTTAGGTACGCAAAGGAGTAAAGCCTGACAGCACGAAAAGTGCTAAAAAAGTGTCTTCCTGTTTTCTCACACAAAGTTAGGACCTGCAATTATGACAAGATGATATCATCTTGGTAAATGGAAAATCTAATTTACCCTCTCGCTCTCCGCCATTTTTTTGGTTTCACCCTAAGTGGTATTTTGTGATCATGTAAGTAATTGTTACTGATAAATGTCAATCAAGGTCATAAACTCTTAAAATGGCCGATATCGAAACCAAATTAAACTTTATCTTTTTCGATCTTTGGTTAATTCCATCTATGTTATTGCTTCACCCATTAGGCGCCGGCCAGTATCTTTAATAAATTTGAGTTGTTGCCGACAAAATCCTTGTTAAATCTTTTATACGTGATTTGACAAAACAGGTTTCTAATTGCAAATGCATTAAAATGCTTGACTGAAGTTTTTTAAACTAGGTAAAATTACTGAAATGATCGCTAAACTGTTGGTTATGGTCACAATAAACAACTTCTGATATACATGACACCAATGTTTTGCTATTTATAGATTAGTTGCAAGTGTTTTGGTGACTGTTTTAGCAATCCGTGAAAAAATGAGTCATTTAATGTTGCAGGTGCAAACTTCATAGACAAGATAGCTTTCAATCAAAATCCGCAGCTACATTTAAACTCACCAGCATTTAATCGAAAAAAAGACAAGGTCTTTTAAAAAGCGGAACTTCATTGAAAAAGCTCTCCAAAAAAGGTTATGAGGTATCGGAAAGCAAAAATTTTCTGAAAAAAATAATGATTGCCCACAGTTTGGGTGGAGTGGCCCGAGATTAATCTTAAGAGTCGTCATAAAACAAGACTCATATCATCTGAGGTTGGGGGCAGAAAAAGGCCGCTTTGAAAAGCTGGAAGTGAATACAATTGTAGTAAACAGGACTTCAACACAGAAATGGCTGAAACAACATTTTCATCAATAACAAAAATCCTTCCAAACAATTACGATTTCAAAAGACCACATTGTTTTAGCAGACAATGATTACTTTGATTAAAATGTATCTCAATAATTGTGATATGATACCCATTGTTAATGACAAAAATTACAACTAACTCTTGCTTTATTACATCTTCTTAGGCATAGTTAAATTTGAATCCGAAATGAAGTGTTAGTCTTATATACATTCAGTGTAATTATTTTAATACCTTTTGTCTAGCCTACTTTTTCTGAGAAAAAGTTCTTTATCAAATTATAAAGGCAAGTATCAATTTCTTAGTTAATTGAATATCATATAATTATTATTGGATTAAGTAACATGATGACTACTGACCCGCCTTATTGGACCAGGTCACAAGAATAATTATGCAAATCTTTATAATTTCAACTGAGGCCTTTGTCCCGTAATCGTTTTACGTGGATTTACAACTGCATGAGTTCAACTCCCCTATCGAAACATTTCAAAGTCATAAAGATGGTCTCTGTAGCTCTTCCACATAACGCTAAGCAGTAGGGGGTAAGTGAAAAATGAAATATAAAACTGTAAAAAACTTGGTTTAAGCAAAATAGTCTGGGGCTATAACGATCTTGTAAAGCACCAAAAACCTTTTAATATTTTATTTGGTTGGCCAAAGAATGCGAATCAAAGGCTTGTGCTAGTATAAATAAAATATCAAGCGGTTTTTTAGCCTTTTAACTGCAACGTTAGGACATATTTCAATTCAGACTAAGTAAATTGTTTTTCTTTTACTTCTTTCCTTTACTCTTTACTGCTTTTCTTTCACTTCTGTTGCTCAGTATCATGTTGGAAATCTGTAAATACCACTTTTAAAGTATATGGCATGACTCGACAAGAGATCTAAACCCAGGTAGATTGTGCGAGTAGAAATCACCAAAAGAGAATCACTAAGATCAAAACAGCCGTTTTTTAATTGTTGCTTACAACAACTGAACCACGCCTGACAGGGATCGCTTTTTTCTTTTACACGCAAAGATTGTAGTGTTTCCTCCTTGGCAGATTTAAAATAATCACTTAGAAATTAAAAGCAAAGATCTAGACTTTAATTTAGGGGTAAACTACATGGCTGGCAAAGTATTTTATCAAAAATCAGCGGTTTATGACCACAACAACATCGGGTGTTTTGGAAATAACCTCGGGTTTATCAATTATTTTTAATTACTAGGCATACTATAATATTATAGTTTCGACATTGATTCATTTACAAAAACTTTGATTTTCAGCTTAAAATAACAAAATTTCCGAATCATTTTGAAATGTTATCGCTTCCTGTATTCACATGTTTTAATTTGTTTATGCTTACACCAAATAAACCTAATCAAATATATTTGTCCATTTGTTTGTAGTTGTATTATGTATATCTTTGGATTAATCAAATAAAAGGCCCAATATTAACCTAATTATGCCGAAGAAAAGTATATTTCTCACAATATTTTTTTATGGTATTACCTCGATAATCATATTAACAGCAAACTTTTACACAAACCTTTTTTTTCAATTTCTCTAATTAATTTTTGTAAACCTATTTCAGTTGCAGAGCAAGGACGAAAAGCCCAACCATGCAGTGAAAAAGGGCTGGCACAGTCGTTGTAGAAAAATACTTTTAGTAAAATGGTCGAAGCATTTTTAAAATTTATTTGATATATTTAACGAGGAAAGGTCAGTAAACGCCGTCTTTAAAAATTGGGCTGCTGGCCACGTGTAGCCAGTGGCCTTTTAGTTTTGAAATTTTTTGTCATTTTAGTTGAACCGATATCGCACTGAAAACTTTGAAGCGAATCTGAGCTGATATTCTTTTATGTATGAGGAGTGGCGTACGCAGAAAGTTTCCGAGGGGGGGGGGGCAAAATTTCGTCGCAATCGTGTGACGTCACAAACCAGCTTTGCTTTTGCTAAAACTACTTGGTTTTGCTTTACATTTTTTTATTTGTAGGGTCTTTTCTTATTTGTCAGTGGCCTCCCCCCTCGGTACGCTAGTGTGTATGAGCATGAATTGAGACTTGACAATCAAATCTAATATTCGCTTGCAATCAGTCGTCCTCTGCTCAATTACCTTATCGAGAAAAATCTAAAACTTTTAAAGTGATTTTTTCCTGTTTGGTGCTTAGCAATGTAAGAAATAAAGTCGAGGAAAATTTGTACAGGCAGCTAAAAGTGTTGTCAAAAAAACCACAAATGCTACATACTAGCTATAAATTAACTTTGCATTTTCATCAGATTGTCATATAGGAAACTTAACCATTTCAAATTGTCTTGACAGCCGTAGTTGCCACAAATTTTAATGGTGCAAATTTGGTTGTTTAAGGAAATAACCAACTTAATAGCTCTCAAATTGGATACACAAATTAGTTCAAATATAAAAGTGTTTACTTACTTTCGATTGGCTTTTGGCTTGGTTGGTTGATCGTGAGCTCCATATTTTCTCGTTGCAAGTTCCTTAAAGCTTCTGAAACAAATTGGTTGCAAATTCAGAAAAACATCAATTGCAGAAAATACAACAGAGCTTAATAGCAAAGTCAGGACTTATTGATAAAGCAAGCTACATCGGGTGTCTAATGGTTACACTCCTTAAAAATTCAACATTTCTGTCAAAATTTTGCTTAATTTTTTCCATATTTACGACAAGGGTATGAGAAAGCCGGAGAACAATGTGCCATCTTATATCGCCCCCTTCTTTCGCCTTCATTAAATCACAGGCCGAACCAAGCCTTTAATTGGATGATCACTTGTAAGCGTAAGTACAATGAGATTAACCAAATGTTATCCTTTTCTCCAATATACAAGGCGGCGTGCATCGTTTTCACTTTGAGATAAAATCAAAATTATCTTAAGTGTATAATCCTGCTATTAGGGGGAAATATTCAAAGAAAAGTAGATAGTTGGACGCTATTGATCGAAAGTCGTGTTGGGACTCATATTTTTCATTCACACCTGTAAAGACTTAATTCTGCGAAGAATTTACTGAATAGATTAATTGTAGTAACTAGGAGAAAAAGCGCAGAAATTAATTCAAGAAAAATGTATAATGCAACCGACGAAACCAGAATCAAGATGTTATCTTCGGTAAGCAAACAAGCAAAAATTAGATAAACGCAATCCAACTAGGTGGGCGAAATGATCAAAAACTATTTGGAATATATACACATTTTGACGCCTTTTTCGGTACTTTTGATTCGACTTTTTATGCTTTAAATGTTAAAACAAATGAACATGCAGCTGCGATAGCTACTTTACAATTTCTAAATTTGAAAAAACTAAAAAAACGTTCTTGAGAAAATTTGGCAAAGCCTTCTCACAGCAACAACCAGAAAAATGCCACGAATTGCATTAAGTGCAACTAAGCAGAAAAGATGGCTTGTTTTTGGCGAAGTCTATGAACTATGCAAACGTTTTTTGAGGTATTGGAAAGTTTTACTAACATAAAAACTAAACTAAAAATAGGATTGTTAATAGCTCACACTATGTCATTTAATGCATGCATTACACCTGCTTGCGAGGATATCCCACGAGCATCTACTGTATCAAAAGTTCAGCGTGGGCCTTTTTTACTCAACATGCGCCCCAAATGAGATAAGTAGCATTGCTTTTCGACAACGTGATTTGTTGAAGCACGCATCATCATTGTAAACCAAGTCTCAACTTCAGTGGTCAAAGATGGAGCGTTAGGTTGCACGCGGTATGGCTGAACTGAGCCGACGTTTGCTTTCAAGCTTACGTTTCGGGTTCAAAAATGTTGCAGGCCAATCGCTGTGACTTTCAAGCGTGACTGATGAAAAAAAGTTCGCAATCATCCAAATGCTCCTTCTTCGTCTTGTGTTGGATGAGTTGAACTAACTAAAATTACCTTATTTTCTTTCAAAATCTGTGCTCAGGTCTAGTCCGAGATCTTTTGGGGAAAACCACCCATCGAACATTGTTAAAAATGCGCTTTAAAATTTTTCCCCAAAATAAAAAGTAACCGTTTGCTTAACAATGTATATTCTGCACACATATTTAGTGAAGATTTTTTCAGTGCCCTTCAACACTAAAGGGTAGTTTCCATTAGGCGTAGATTGAAGGCGTCGCCTGAAAAATGTTTTGTTTCTCTATTTAGTTTTATGCGCGCAGAAAATAAACAACAAAATAAAGAATTTTTCACGCTACGCCTTCAATCCACGCCTAATGGAAACCACCCTTAAAACATAATGCTACTACTTACTTCTTAAAAGTTCAATGCGTCGTTTCAGTTTGATAACTTCGGTCCTATCGCATGGGGTTCTTGAGCTTTGGAGAATTGCTGTCACAGCATTACACACTCTGTAACTATATTGGGGATCCTGTGCGCAGCGATCTCCTTCGAATGAGTTCCCCAAACAGGAGGACACGAAGACCCCAATCATCATGAAAAAAAACAATTTTGTAATGATTTTCATCCTTGGTTTGTAACTTGTTATAACTACACTTGTAGCTGCTTCTTCAAATGTGATACCAGATTCATGATCTTTGGCTTTAAATACTCTCTAATCCTTTTTTCTCTATTTTATAATAATTTTTTCTTTTGTGGGCAACGAGCCTTATATAACGACATCATTCATCCTGAAAGTATTACTAATTACAACGAGTGTTTAAACCAACAACAAAATAATATGTTACAAAAACTATGATAAGCAACGCAATAAATTTTTGCATGTTCTGATAGGAGGCAATTTTTCTTTTGAAAGACCGATTTCTTGAACCTATATGGCGTAAGAAAAAAAGTTTTGGTAAACCATCTTAAATTGAAAAATTTTTAGATTTTCATATCATGAATATTTTTTGAAATTTCATTTTCCTTGCATTAATTTAAGATCTCTATTAATCAACATAAAAGTTCAAGGCGTAAAAATGTGGATACAAAATAGGGAAGAATGAAAAAAGTTTGGTTTTGCCGTCTGTGATGGTATGAAAAAGATGTCACAGCGTTGCTACAGTACACATGTAAAACCTGAAGAAAAAACGATACTTTGCCTGTAGTTCTCGCGCTTTTTTTGATGTGACGCCTTCAAGAAGACTTGTAGTACTTACTTCTGACGCATTAGACATTGAGTATTTTGCTCGCAGTTCCGCAAGGTACTGATTTATTAGTTTCGATGAAGACATTTTTTTGAAGACAGCTTTTTTAAATGAATTTGATGTCCATTTTCGCAATATAACCGTTTCTAAACAAAATTTTTAACAATCATTTGTTGATATTGATGTTTTTAAAATTTGATAAAAGGCTTTTGTTTTCGAAGATATACCGTACTTTATCTGAAAGTCAGCGATCATCATGTTCGGATGACAGCATTTTTTTTGCAAAATATTGATAATCATATATTGAAATCAATATTTTTGAACTTTTATTGGAACTGAAGACTTTTTTTGATGATTATTTGTACAAAATAAATTTTGAAATCTTTTTTCAAGTAGACATATTAACTGATCCGGGGACTCCAGCGACGTTTTTGAAGAATTAAAACGACGCCCCAGAGCGTCGCGACGCTCAGTTTTAGAATTACTGTTCTCGATTGCCACAAAGCATTTCAAAAGTTGTTTTTAGGTTTTATTGCGACCTCAGGCTCAAAGCCACATCTAAACATTAAAAGTAACAGATTAATTCATATCGCAAAAATTTGCAAATTGTCTTGTAATTTTAATGTAAACAGAAAGACCTCTTTTTGGATCGACAACTTTCGCATTTTTTTTCTGTTCGGAAAAGCAAACTTTCTTCTGCCTATGGGCCTGTGCCGTTATAAAACCGCTTTTTTTATTGAACTTTTGTCCCATTGGCTTACTCTTAAAGAATTGAAATATATTATCATTACAGTTTTACCAGCATAAGTCGCAACTCTTGATGAGGTTTTGATCTGCAATGCGTTGTATGTTATTGATGAAAATACTATTATTTTATTGCATGACTAATCGGCTCTAACGGCGTCGCTTGCAGGGCCCCCATCAGTTATATCGAGGTTAAGACTATCGGTTGAGCCTGCCAAGCAGGATTTACCCAATAGATAGCTGTAAAAACACAACGAACAAGTTAATCTGTTTTCGTATAACCAAATCATGTTTCCAAACAAAACTATTCGTTTTCAAAAGACTTTCTTCTTTTTTGTCGTATGGCAAAGTGTCCATGATCCAGTTCAGACACAAGAAAAGGATGGTGACCGAGGGTTTATCCTTTTACAACCCCAGTCTGCTGTGTTGCTCAGATCTGATGCTGGCAGTGATGGAGTTGAGCCACACCTTGTTTCGTCATTCAAAACCGTCAGACCCATTATTCTTGGAGGTGCCCGATGTTTGGGACACGTTAAAATATCGTGGTGGGCAATTTGTTCACTAGCGCTACAATCGCAATTCGCTGAAGAAGCGAGACCCCATTTGTGCATGGACGAACCGAAATGCCCAACGTCAGTACGCAAGAGATTGAGTTTAATCCAGGTTTGTTCGGGTCAAACTTACTCGTATTCGAATAGGTCTTGTGCTGACCTTAGAAACGTAGACATAGAGCGCTGACGTACTCTTAGAGTATTCCGTGTCCCATGTCAAGTTTTTCCATTGAGCAGCGCTGATGCTCCACTCAGATAAGTTGAGCTATAATTTCCACGTGGCAGGAGCAAACGAGGGTCTAGATTTCAGTCTCTCCTTGCTAGTAGCCTGCGACTCAGCCAGCTGGCCATGCAAAATGTGGCCAACGTCCAAAGAACTGCGATTAACCAAGGAAACTGTCGCTACTTGGCGGCGAAGCTCAGCTGGCAGAATGCCTGAGAGAACTGGAAGGTTGTCCGTTGGAGTTGGACGTAGGCATCCATTGACAATGCGCAAAGCGTCATTAGGAACGTTGTCAATGAGGCGAGTATGCGCGCTGAGATACCAAACTGGTTCGCAGCACTCAGCAGTAGAGTAGATTAGGGACAAGGCAGCTGTGCGCAATGTTTTGGCACCAGCAGCCGGTCCTGAACCCGCAAGTCGCCTCAGCAGCGAAACGCGCGTGGATAGTTTTTTGCGCAATGCCATAAGATGACGGCGATACGCGATCGCTCTGTCCAGTTTCATACCAAGATAGGTCGTCACTGGACAAAATGGTAAGACCACCATTATCGTTAACTTTGAGCTCACGCTGACATCTCGATTGTGGAGATGGAAGGTTGCCGTCACCGTTTAGAAGGCAATCGATAAAAATACATTGTAGGGAATTGGCGCTTAGCCACAACATGTCTTCCAGGTTTTCTGAGACCCTAGCCACGTCTTGTTTGCCTTGTTTTCACCATAGGCGTTCTTCAACTTATTATACGTCAAGTTCAGCAAGTGTCTAATCAATACCAAAGTTATCAGAGGGCGCCAGGTGATTGATCTGTATCTTCAGGATTAAGTTATTAAATATCAGGCCCACTACTTACGACTTTTTTGTAACTGCAGGTCTATTTGTATAAGCTAATGCCTCTGGCTGCGCTCATGTTGCTTGGTCCTGGCATAAACGCAGCCATGTAAAGAGCAGTGAAGCACTTACAGTTAAGCTATTAAAGTTGCAGGTTCTACAGCAGTAACGTCGAGGCTAAGATTATAGGTTCAGCCAGCCAAGCCGGCTTCACCCAATTCCAAAACATTGCCTCAACATTTGAATAATTTGTAGCTTGATGCTGATAATTTGAGGCAAAACATAATACAGGATCATCTTAACCCACATTTTTGTTGGGGGATTATTAATTTGTTTGCTTGGAGTAGGCTACCTTTCAAAATTTTCAGAGAATCATTTGTTGATGAATGTCTTGAAAATTTTGATGGATAACGAGAATTATGCTTTTGTGGATAATAGGCAAAATGTACCAAAGGTCTAACTTTTTCTAGAAATAGCAATTGTGTGAACCCCAGCCACTAAAATTTTTAAAGTATTTGCCCTATGCGCTACATTTCAAAATTTTTGGAGACTTCATGTTTTGGTGAATAATTTTTGCAAATTTAGATAGAAAATGCCAAAAGAACCATGCCTTCGAGAAAAAGTAGTCAAAATATAACAAAGAACTAACTTTTTCTATTAATTACAGGTTTCTTAGGACTAGTAGGAAAATTGTCAACTAAAAATGAAAAAGGATGTAGGGCAACCAATTTTTGATCAGCCATTTTACACTAACCCTTAGCCTTAACTAGTTACAGTTACATACACTGGAAAGAAAATTTCCTAAGCTTTAATTGATAGTACCTTATCATAACTTTGATTAAACTTACTTGTTTTTACTCAGCTGACTACTTTTTTTGGGTGGAGTAAAAGTTACACATCAGGTTTTAAAATTCAATTTTTTTGGTACAAAAACAAATATAAAAGATATGAGCCATATATTATCGAAATTGCATTGAAGCAACCTTCAATTCATGAAAACAATTTTGAAAATCGATGGCAAATCGGAGTCACAATTTAACATGAAACGATTTTCGCAATTTTTGAAAAAATCAGCCTAATATGATACCTGGTTGCGAAAAACAGTATTGATCGTATCACAGCAATATGACATCACAGAGCAAGTTTCGAAAGTACAAGAGAAATAGAAGAAGCATGCTCAGAATTCTTAAAAAGCGAATCTGTTGTTGCATCTATAATTGAATTTTGATAGTTGCCGCGTATTTTTTATGGAAAGCACCAAGTTAATATCTCTCTAAAAGGCGTTTATTCGGTATCAACGGTCAGTGGTTTTCGAGAAAAAAGTGAACGAATTGTGCAATCCAGCATTGGCTGCGACGTCAGACCCAAAAAGAATAAAATTTTTGTAAATCGGGGGCTGGTTTTCATTTAAGCAAAAGACAATTTTCTTGTCACAAGAAGTGCAAATTGAAAAATATCTTTAATGATGACGTCATCATGACACGAACCCCCTGTCAACACTGATCCCCAGGTTGTAGTCAACAGTGCCAAGTTTAATGCTGACACACTCAGTAGTTTCGGAGGAGCAAGTACGTACGTACTTTAAACTTGTTTTGTAAAAGAATACTTTTGAATGAGTTAGTTTAGAATTTTGGGCAAAATTTAGTTTCACCCTGCTCTGGTGCCATAAGGTCAATATGACCCCAGGCTTATTTGAGAGGCTAAATATTCCAAACTTTGAGATTATAAGCTTTCATCTCGCTTTGTATTTTCTTTGCAGGTTCTTGTCAACTGCTTCTATTCATTCAATCTTAATTTCAATGTTGCCGTTTTTGTAAATTTCACATTTTATTTGTTTGAGGTCATATCGACCCCATGAAAAAACTATTAATATCGTTGATTGTTCTTCTAGCTAAGTGCAAATTGGTGACCCCGCACACACCTGAAGTTGTGAAACAAATTATTTGAAGTTGTGGAATTTTACCAGAAGCACCTCTAGCTGTTCAAAACATCATTGAGATTTGTTCATCAGGGCGCAAGAGATGCGAGATTGTCCTAAATTGAAGGACAAAAAGTACAGATTTACCTGTAGTAGATGTCATGGCACCAATTGCGAAGAACACAGCAAGATGGTCTGTAACCAGTGTCAGAAGTAAAATATTTATGTATTGTGCACTCCGCTACATTTTTCAAGCAATAGAAACAGACTAATAACAAATTGAGTTTTTCTACTGGTGGCAAAATGTATTTTTAGTAATGGGGTCACATTGACCCCAAGGTACTGTTAACGTGATTTTTTTCATGGTACCAGAGCAGGGTTAAACTAATCCGGGTCTGCCAGTGTTGCCTAGCATGGCTATCAGTCACTTACGTTGATTAGAAATATCGGTTCATTCAGCTGCACCATTTGGTTCATTCGTTTTTAATGAAGTGGAACCAGACAGTATTATGACGTCGTTTATGATTATGACGAAGCATAGCTATTTTGAGGAGTTCAAAATGAAGAGCATGCTTTAGCAACCCTTAAATCTTGAAACTTGTTGAGTCTTCGATAAAGCTTAAATCGACAAAGAATAATTTTTATCGAAAGCAGCTGATTAATATTTCCCGAAACAACTTTCAACCGCATTTCTACGATCAGTATTTTGTGACAAAATGAATTTTGGTCCCAGGTCTCATAATTCAGCATTTTGGTTCCAGATAAACCTTACCAGTCCATGTGTTATCTAACTGCAACTGTTTAAATAAAAGAATGAATTTTTGTGAAGCAAACAAATATTACAATTAATCAGTAGTCGTGACATCATTGTAGTTCCTAAAAGGATAAAATTGCTTGAAGTTCGTAAGTTGGGTGTTGGCATTTGTTTGAAAAGAAGAACGCTTTCCTCTATCAAGAAATGCAGATTAAAAAATTGTTTAATGGTGAGGTCACGAGCCCCGTTTTGACTCTCGCACATGGATGGTGAACAATCGTGGCAAGTTTTGTGTTTTTACCCATTAGTATTGAAGAAGATTAAGACACACGCCCTCTTTTACACGACACATTATTGAGTTTGATGGCATAGATCAGCGTGGTCCAATAGCAGGCCAGAATTGTTGTGGCCCGCGAACTTTCTCAGTATTTATTTAATCTGTTATGTGTATGTTACAGTTAGACAATTTTTCAAAAAACTGCCAGTCATGAAATAGTTTGCGATGACTCGTTTTTTTTCGCGTGGAGATACTAAAAAAAGAAAATCAATATACTAACGAACGCGACTTGGTTTCCCTCACGAGACGCTTAATATATTCAATAGTACGTTGATGTTTCTAGTGAAACAATCTGAAAGAGGAAAATAAAGTTTTAGCCAGAGTCAAAATAATAATTTCAAACATTCAAAATTTGCTGAAAAGGACATACATGTACACACTATAAAAATGGAAACAAGCAAGAAGAGAAAGCTTGCTAACGAAGGCAGAATGTTAAATAAAAAGTGGTTGGAAAATTACTTTATAATGGAAAATAATGGCAAGCCATTATGTCTGGTTCGCATGCAAGTAATTGATGTGATGAAGGAATATAATGTTAAGCGACATTATGAAACGCAACACAAAATGCATTATGAAGAATATTATGGGAAGACACGAATTGATACTGCTGACGTCTTAAAAGGGAATATCAGAAACAGAAGAAAGTTCTGAGTGGTTTCATAAAACTACAAGCGACAAATACAGTGGCATCGTATGAAATCGCTCTGATGTTGTTTTAGGAAAGTAAATCATTTAGGGATAGCAAGCTGGTAAAACAATGTGTGCTAAAAATGGCACATGTGTTTGGAGAAGACAGGGTTGCCAGAAAATTTGAAACTGTATCGCTGTCTCATCAGATTATTGCAAGAAGGATAAGTGATCTTGGCAAACCTGTATCATCAAAACTAAAGAGCATAGTAGAAAACTGCATGTATTTTTCATTGGCACTGGATGAGAGTACGGATATAAGTGACACAAGTGAGCTTCTAATATTCATACGCACTGTTGAAAACAATTTTACTGTGCAAGAAGAACTGGTCAAAGTGTATTCCTTGAATGAAGATACAACGAGCTTAAGCAACTATGCTGCCCTTGAGTCAGTTATTCATGATTATGGAGGATATAAAAAATGTTCATGTATCGTAACTGATGGCGCAAAAGCTGTGACAGGTAATAAGACTAGATTAATTGGTTTGCTGAAGAAAAACGGTGTAAATTGTACAACGCTGCATTGTATCATCCACCAACAAGCACTTTGTCGAAAGATGCTACAAACGAGTGATGTTATGAAAGCAGTTGTCCAAATAGTGAATCTGATTAGAGGCGGCAACAAGGCCCACAGACACAGGCGTTTCATTACTTTTTTAAATGAGTTAAATGCAGAATTCAGTGACTTACCACTGTAAACAAATATTAGGTGGCTTAGTGCTGGGAAAGTACTGAAACATTTCTTTGGTCTTCGAATGGATATCCTTTCGTTTCTAGCAGAGGAATTGAGTGAAATACATGTGTACCAGACTCAATTGAGAGATAAAAACTTTCTTTGCAAACTCTCTTTCCTTGCAGATATCACAATATACTTGAATGTGTTGAACCTGAGGTTGCCAATGCGAAATTAAAATATTTCACATTTAGTTGGGCACGTTGAAACTTTCAAAATGAAATTGCGCCTGTTTGCTACACGTTTGAAAAATAATGATCTTTTACACTTCGATTCTTTACACGAGCTTCTGGCAGATGATGTGTAAGTGAAATGCTCTCGTTTTGTAGAAGATTTTGAGGTTTTATCTCATGAGTTTGAGAATAGATTTAAAGATTTTGATAGATTAAAACCTAATATCTATTTGTATAACAATCCTATGGATGTTGATGTGGAGACACAGCTATCAGCATTTCAGCTCAAACTCTGTGAGATTCAATGCGACCCATTCTTGCTTTCAAGAAAAAACGAAACCCAAAAGAAATTCTGGAAATTAGTCAGCAAAGATAAATTTCCCATACTGAAAGATTTTGCACTAAAAATGCACTCAATGTTTGGAAGGCACATATGTGTGTGAGAGTACATTTTTTTACTATGAAGCTGGTCAAATCTAGAAACAAAAATTGAATAATAAACCAAACACTGGATAATTGTCTCCGACTTTCTACCACTAGCATTGATTAAAAACTATAGCGTCAGAGAGCCTCAAACACATGCATCCCATTGAAGCAAAATTGCAATAAATTGGCTATTTTTTGCACTCACTTATCTTTGCAGTTTGTTTTATTTCAAATCTTGTAAATCTGAATTTGTTCTTGTTTAATTTTTAATCTTGTGACATTTGTTTGAAATAGCCCGCAAGGCGTCATGTTTTTGTAAAGTGGCCCGTGGGTTAAAAGTAATTGGACCACGCTGGGCCATAGATTATAATACTTCTGCTTAAATACTTACAAATTGCAAATGCCTGAAGAAGTTGAAAGGTAGATTGTGACATAGACCAAAATGCATTTTTAAATAAAATTTTTTCATTTTTGCAGAACAGCTTTGGCTTTGTTGATGCTAATTACGATAAACATAAGCCGTAAGTCAAACAGAAAAACGTGGCTTCTTTGGTAAGATTGAAAAGAGTAAGCCAGTATTTGATGCCTCTAAGAATCATCAAGCAATATGTTTCTCAGGTATTCGGACGTAGTAAATATTACAGCATAGTTTAAATACAATAAACAAAATACCAGTAAAATTTGGCTATCAGCCTCAAATACAATATACAAAATACAAGTATAAAATTGGCCATCAGCCATCATTTAACAATGATGTTGCTAAAGATGTCACTTTTGGCTCTAGAGATTAAGAAACTTTAGGAAAAACTACTCATCTTTCGGTTATTCACAATTGTGTTGTTTAGTTGCTGCAGTCTACCATGCTAAGTACATAAAGAGTACTGCCGAAACCATATCACTGCTCGAAAGAAAAAGCTGATTATATTGCTAATATGCAGTCTTTTAAAGAGGCGTTTTTGAACGTAAATACTTCCAGCTGTGAAATATGCTGATGCATTTAGGTGTACATGTTTTAAAGATCGTAATGTCCCCGATAAAAAGGTTCTCTTCTTGTTCATCAAAAAATTGTGGAAGAATGCTCATTGGTGAAATGAATACTGAAAAAAGCAATCGTTAAAAAAAAATAACGTAAAATTGTAGATGAAATCTAATTTACTAAACGAAAAGAACCTATGATGCGAAGACGTAAAAACTGGGGGTAAAAAGTGATAGTCCTGCTAATCGTGCAAATGATGACCGTGATTCTTGGTTCAAATGTGGCAATTAACATTTGCCATCAAAACAATAATACACGGAGGCAAATGATAAAATAGAAATTTTTGCTCAAAAATGATCACCAACATCTAGGGTTGCCAACTTTGACAAATTTGAATAAAGGACACTGTGACTAGAGTTGCCAACCGTCCTGTATTTTAAAGGACAATCCTCAATTGGAGACCCTCTGTTCTTGTCCGAGTGGGTAATCAGGTGTTGACCTTTTTTTTGGAGGCCACCATGTAAAAATACTGCTTGCGGACATGGTGGCCTCTAAAAAAAAAGGTCAACACCCGGTTTTCCATGGGTTGTGCTACGCAACCGCGATTGGACTGTACTTTTGCAAAATTTTTCCGTTCTTGCAGTAAATTTTTTTCAGCCCTAGAAATAAAGGACAATTCTAAGTTTAATAAAGGACAAGGACGGGGGGTTCAAATAAAGGACTGTCCTTTGAAATAAAGGACGGTTTGGCAACCCTACCGACATCATACAGTACTATACAGCAATCTATTACACCATGTCAATGAACCGCAAAAAGCCGGATACCTTGGATCAACATAAACTTCTAAAAAATATAGAAGTTGCTAGCTGCTAGTTGCTAATTAGCAATTTTCAAGGCGATCTCCCAGTAAGAGCAATCTGCCACCAGCATCACACTAAGGTAAAATAGAGAATTTTGCTCAAAAATGATCACCATCATCATACGGTACCATACAGCAATCTGTCATATCATGTCAATAACCCGCGACCGATTTCGACCTTATTGGATCTCATAAGGTGAGTGTAAAAAACACTCATTAATAAACATGCTGAAAAAGGACAAATTTGCCTTTGGGTGCAAAAAAAGATGCAATAGAAAACGATATGATACAGCAATACCTAATATCTTTCGAGAGTCTCATTTAAGGACACACACGCACATGACATGGACAACAGGTCACAACGGTAAGCCTTGATAGGGGTGTAGGATCATTGTCAAGACTTTATCATTTTACAAAATATAGAAGTTGCTAGTTGCTAATTAGCAATTTTCAAGGCGACCTCCTAGTAAAAGGAATCTGCCATCAGCATCACACTAAGGTAAAACAGAAAATTTTGCTCAAAAATGATCACCAAAATCATACGGTACCATACAGCAATCTATCACATCATGTTAATAACCCGCGACCGATTTCGACCTTATTGAGTCTCATCAGGCGGGTGTAAAAAACCACGGTCAAGGTTTATTAACATGATGTGATAGATTGCTGTATGGTACCGTATGATTTTGGTGATCATTTTTGAGCAAAATTTTCTGTTTTACCTTAGTGTGATGCTGATGGCAGATTCCTTTTACTAGGAGGTCGCCTTGAAAATTGCTAATTAGCAACTAGCAACTTCTATATTTTGTAAAATGATAAAGTCTTGACAATGATCCTACACCCCTATCAAGGCTTACCGTTGTGACCTGTTGTCCATGTCATGTGCGTGTGTGTCCTTAAATGAGACTCTCGAAAGATATTAGGTATTGCTGTATCATATCGTTTTCTATTGCATCTTTTTTTGCACCCAAAGGCAAATTTGTCCTTTTTCAGCATGTTTATTAATGAGTGTTTTTTACACTCACCTTATGAGATTCAATAAGGTCGAAACCAGTCGTGGGTTACTGGCATTATGTAACAGATTGCTGTATGGTACCGTATGATGATGATGGTGGTCATTTTTGAGCAAAATTCTCTATTTTACCTTAGTGTGATGCTGGTGGCAGATCGCTCTTACTGGGAGATCGCCTTGAAAATTGCTAATTAGCAACTAGCAGCTAGCAACTTCTATATTTTCCAGAAGCAAATAGTAGCGAAGTTAACCTCTTTTGCAATGGCTTGCGACTGGCATAAAGTGTGTGATTGTGCACCTGCCACCATAGCTAAAATAACCTTGAACGGTCTTGGTGTTGTATCAGCATGTAACATAACACGCTTGGTGGAAGAAACTGATATCAGTAAGGTAAGGCACGCACAATCACAAATAGATTAAATCTTCAGCGTATCAACATTTGAGCCTCTTACTGTTATGGAAGAAAAGACAAATCTTCAAAAACGTAATGGAAAAAGGTGACAAATTTCATCAAAAAGCTATAATAGAAAAGCATATTTCTGTGAATAGTGATTCAGGGTAAACCTGTGTTGCTTTGTAGGTCTGCTGAATCCTTCACGTTGGTTAACCGTAGCTCAACGGTCTCTTCCATTTACATATGGCAATGGATCAGATATCGCAAAAGCTGATAAATAACGCCTCACTTGTCATGACTCTATGTGCACCATTGTGGTTTCTAATCACAACCAATTTCTTTTCTAAATATTGAGCAAAGCACCTTTTCCAAAGGATCAGCAGATCTAGGTTCTTACAAGCAAATCAAAAGCAAATTGTCGACTAGGCCATTTAAAGCAATTATTTTTTTTATCTACCCGAAAATTATATCAGTTAGACTTACCATATTTTTGCAATGAAAAACCGGGACGCTTCAGAACAACACTTGTTTGTTGAGGCAGAAGTTCAGTTATTGAAAATTAGAGAAAAAAACGGGTGATCTCCAAAAAAAAAAAAGGTCATCACTTGCTTGGCTGCAGAATTTGTTTAGTTGTTGGCTTGAAAATGACGCAATACGTGCAGCCAACCAACCGATGACCTTTTTTTTTTTTTGGAGATCACCCGTTTTTTTCACTTATTTTCAGTAACTGAACCTCTGCCTTAACAAACTAACGTAACTAGCTGACTCCATGAAAAACCGGGACTTTCGCTCAGCTGACCGGGACAAGACCTTAAATTCCGGGACTGTCCCGGCCAAACCGGGACGTATGGTAGGTCTATATCAGTTGTTATAGCAAATAATAACAAAAGGCGTGCACGTGAGCTTGAAATTCGTAGAATTTTAAATCTTACCACAATTGAGCAACAAAATCTTTGAGACGATTCAGAAAACACATAAAGGTCGACCAGCCCTTTGAAAATGTCACGGTACCCCCACTATTAGTCAACATTTTGGAAAAATAACTGAGAGCACACGTCAACGACTGCGATACCCTAAATATTGTAAAATGAATGTATTTGTGACGAGCAATCAACCACTACGGCTAGCCGGTTGTTTCCAGTGTGTGCTGTTAATACATACACTATGATTGCTAACCAATTTTTTATTTGTGATTTGTCGCCGACGCTACAAATGCACCCATTACTGAGCGGAAACTCCTTTTGTCACACACAGGCTCTTGAAAGATACATCAAGTCAGTGAGCAATTCAGTCGTAGCAGTTTGTAGGCAGTAGTAGTATGATTGAATGAGTTCGAGCAGTTCTACGCTACACAAGTGTGCCGAGCTTTAAAGCTAAAAGCCAATACAACCTTTAAATATTCAGCGATAATGTAGGCCTATACAATAGACTTCATTAATCAAAAGTTAACCTTTCTGACGGTGACCATCATTTTGTTGTTCGTTTGGAAGTGTTCTATAATTGTTCTTCCCAACGGCCTCCAAATATTTCGGTGCTTTACGAGGTCGGAATGGTGAAGCTGCTCACTCTGCGTGACGTAGAGGCGACTTTTGAGAACACCAATGACAGTCCGCTTGTTGGTGGTGAGGCTACCAGTGTGCAACTTCCATTCATTTCTGGTTCAAAAGGGATTGCCGCTTTCCCGTAGTCTTAACCCTTTAAGGGATAATGTATCACATATGTTACATGATTGTTAATTATTTTATCATAATGACGTAATAACCATTTTTCTGAAACTGATGATATTTTTGTGGTTACCAAACAATCAAGAAATTGTCTCAAATTTTATGGATTAGAATCTTATGATCCCCAAAGGGTTTATTGATTGGGTTTGCGGTACGAATTTAAGAAACCGTTTTTTGCCATACCTCCATCCCTAAGAAGAAAAGGGGTAAACACAACAGCAACGCCTTCAAATTTTTTTTTTAGAGTCAAAAGTAGAAAAATTTACATGCAATGTGACTACCTAAGATATTAGAATTTTGCAGTGATATTTTGATATGTTGTTATTGACATCCACTCATATGTTTTTGCTATAACAAATTTTAAATTGGAAAAGTTTTTGTTTGTCACTCCACACTATTATAAAGAGCGGCAAATGCTTTGTGTTACAGGCTTATCAAAACACGTGGCCTTCTGTCTTTTAAGAAAAATAAAATATTTTGCTAACAAGTTTTAACGGCAATTGATTATGAAATTGGAGCGGACAGGCGTGGAGCTCGGTCCCCAATTAGTTTAGCCCAGCCTCCAACTTATCGCTAATTTGCTCTAATGATTCGTTTTTCATATGTTTGACGTAGGTGTTGTAGAAAGCTTTACTTTGGAAATCTGGGTAATTATTGTTAGAATGCTCAATAAAACAACGGAGTGATTTATTTTAGACTAAAAAAATAAACCCTGCAAAGAAAACGTGAGCTTTTAACGAGTTTTGTTTTGATACTAAGTCATTCAATGTTTATTTATTTTGAAATATGAAGTCTGATTTCATGACAAAGCTAATGCAACCGCAAAAATTTTTCAACATTAGCGTCAACGTTAAACCACACGAGATACAGATTAAACTCGTAATAATGGCGCCAAACGTAAACCATCAACTCTGGATGTCAAAGGAGGCAATGTGGAGAATGAAATGCCCCAAAATCGTGCATGACTCGCTCAGTTGTGGTAAAAATATGTTCTGACGCTAAAAGCCTCTTTAGTTGAAAGCATCTACAAACCATGACATTTCCACCAACGAGAGCGTCATGTATAACTTAGTGGATGTATCCGGTATAAGTTTTTGCACCGTTTTTGTCTGGTTTTGTACGTTTATTGCTCTTGAACATTATTTTCCGGAAATTTTCATTCGCTTAGATATGTATGCCGTGTTGCACGGTATACCTTGGTATGTGAATATCCGGTTTTATCAACAAAAATCTTTTTGTGTGATTTTGTCGCTTACTGCACTTTGCGGACAAAATCGAATATTCGAACAACATATACGGTAAATCATCATTACATTATTCGAGCTGATGAAAATTTTGGTTCAAAAATGCATGAGAACAAAAAAAGTGCAAAGCTGGACAAAAAAGGTGTAAAACCGGATAAAAACGTGTACTTCTTGCAGCACCTTTAGGGATTAAACGCTTATGAAAAATTTCCTGTTTCGCCTCGCACTGCAAGGCTAATAATGAAGAATACGTATGAAACTAGACGTTCGCGGTTGTGGTCAAAAACTGTCCTTGAGCGGAAAATTCGTTGCTCTTAAAACGTGCCAACAACGAACAATATGCCACTACTCTTGCTTTAAAGTAAATTTGACACGTGAGATTTAATCAGGTAAACAATAGACAGATTTATTTTCTCAGAAAAACCACAAATCTTTCTTTTTTTCAATTTGAATGTTGATAGGCTTGTTTATCATCTTTAATATGTTATTATGCTCATGATATTGGGTTTCGAGTTATGAAGTATATTTGTAAATCATTTACTACAGTTGGAGTTGATCTTCATGTGTATTATAAAGGTTGGCTGTCCCCAGCTTAAAAGACACGCTGACTTGCGTTGATAGTTGTGGGTTTTATTCCAGTTTGTTTTCTGCCTTGTTTTGTTTTTGAACAGAAAATATATGGCAATTTTCCATGATGGTTTGCAGTAGTCGTGACAAAAATGTGCCGTGCAAGCAATCCTGGTAACTCCAAAGCAGGTCTCAAAACAGGTTGTTCTGTACTTAATTAAAAAAGGAAAAAGATTGACAAGTCAAATAAATATTTATCAACTATTACAAGAGTCCTCGAAAGATTTTTAAAATATGCATAGTTACGTAACGATAATTTTCAAAAGGTTTCATAACGCAGATGTGCTGAAATTTTTCAAACGAGCCTTTTGCTTCCAAGCTGAAAACGTGCAAATCACAAAAGGTTAAAGACCGCTGTACTTCAAAAACTTTTCGAAAATTATTTCTTCAGTTGTTTTAAATACAAGTTTTGACTAGATACAAATAAACTGGGAACGAAGGGCTCAAAAACGAGCCTTTGTTCAACGATTAATAGTTCCAACAAAATAACCATTTTATCATTGTGAAAATTTGCATGTTTTTGTTTGAAATAGACCGTGACGTCATCGGAGAGAAAAGCACTTTAGGAGTTACTAATGTGGTAGATGGCGCGCTACCGGCCTAATCTATAAAGAATATTCCCCAAACATGTTATCGAGTGAAAATGCGCCCATTATATTGTTATTTTTGATGTGGGTGACACTTTTCAAATCGTTCCCGTATGAAACGAAATCGGCGAAAAAGTCCGCGATCAGAGAGAACAAGAGAGATAAACTCTCCACAATAAGATACTCTTTTAGAGCGACATCCCACAACACTGCCACGAAAAACGCAGTTTTGTTAGCAGCTTCACTTTTAAAACAAAATCCGACGGCAAAACCGTCTTTAAAACGTTACCGAGGAACAGGTTCTATCCAAGCGTGCTGTATTGTAGTTACAGAGGCCTCAAAATGAAAGCCTGTGCACAAGAGTCAGGTAGTAACTCCGTGGTCTTTTTTCTTATTTCCACCACAACAGCCAAAGCAAACTTCTTTTATTGTGAAAAAATTCAGTAAAATTGAAAATCCAGAATTAAGTTAAAATAATACCAGCAAATCAAAAACAGGAAAAGTAAAGTTTCAATGAGGGTTTTCCTTTATAAATACGAAATTGATCCGACTTTCAGTGCTGCACAATCAAATGAACTTTTTTCCAGCAGCAGAAAACAATCAAGCTATATTAACTTGAAAAACGTTTTCACTCAGCATTTGGACGGAGAGGTTAGCTTATTGCTTGCAAACCTCGCCCGGCTTTAGGCAAAAGCACCAGAATTGCATTGTAACCTCTAAGCTACTAAACACCATATAAAGAAATAAAAAAGACTTGTAAGAGAATTAATCCTTTGCAGTCTACCGTCATCCTTTGGATGATCATGCAATTTATGAAATACGGTCCATCGTCATCCCTGGGATGACTTTTTGCCGCGAAGGCTTCACGAAGTCCACATGCATGCTAGGAATGATAATTCCGCAAGTTATTATTATCACAAAAAATTTTTATCGATATTATGTATATTGGATTACATCAAGTTTGGTGTATTCCCCTATTGTAAGCACGACGCTTGGAAAATGTGTTTGTTTAAAGACAGAATTTCATTCAAAACTTTTATTCAAAACATACAACTCTCAAAAATCCATTGAGTGGGGACTTTAGTCTATGTACTTTTGGACTCCGCAACTGGGTACGTCTCCACTTTTGAGCCTTATTTCGTACAGGCAACAAGAGAAAGTTTGTCCTGACCAAATATGCCATTTACAACAAGAATTGTGTTGCATTTAGTTGGCAAGCTCCTTGCTAAAGCTGGTGGAAGTGTATATCGTAATTGCTTCAGAGTAGAGTTTACCTGACTGGCACTGTCCAGAAAAAAGAGTTAGGCTTCGCTTTGAAATCAAGTGCCTGCGGCTTAGAAATTTAGATATAAAGGTGTATCGGCGTTCAGAAAATGCAATGGCACATGGTTGCCAAGACCGGCGGCTGTCAGAAAATGTGATGGCACTTGGTTGCCAAGACCGGCGGTTGATTTTGATGCTAAGTGTGTCGCACAATGGCGACCCTGCGCCCCATCTCGCTGGTAAAATGGAAGCCAAGAAGATGTTGACAAGCTTGTCGTAGCTGGCGACTACGCTGCACATATGGGTGCCGTTGACCGCTCAAACCATTATCGCTCATCCTTCTCATTCACTAGAAAACTTTGAGAGATGGAGAAGCTATTCTTCTGGCTGCTAGAGGTGTCCCTGATGAATTCATTCTTGATCTACAAAGAGGCACACCATTTGTCCGAAGAAAGACATTTACGTTATAGCAACAAACTTGTTGCTCATCTGGTAGGCAACATCAGTAATCGCAAAGCGAAACGGGGAAGACCGAGTGGACATGATGATACTAAGCGACTAAACAAAACGCCTCATTTCACTGACAAAACACCAAGAGGTCGCAATAAGAACTTCCTTGCGTGCAGCAGCAATGGAAACAGGAAAACTACGGTACTTTTCTGTGAGACTTGCCAAAGGAAACCGGGCCTTCATCCAGGAGATTACTTCAAAAAATATCACACGATGGTCAATTATAAAGAATAGTAAAACATGCTAAAAACGCCCAAAAATATAAAAAAAATTGATGATGGTATAATGTTTTTGTTTGGAACATTTTTATTTCTGTTCGTTTAAAATAATAACCAAAATAAATGATGTGTGCATTTTGCTGTTGTATGTAAAAGTGATGGTTCAGCTTTAAGCAAAGCTCAAATGATCCAAAAACCTGTAAAAATACCCCCCCAAAAAATAAAATATATGTTTTTGACAAACAAAACTTTCAAAAACATCAATTACACATGCTAAACTAACGGAAAACGCAATAAAAAAAATCGGAACTGAGGTGACAGCAATGGTAAAAAAAAAGAGGACTGCAAAGGGTTAAGGAGTGTGAGATCTGTTTAGCGAGTTACAGCTTTTATATATTTTTATTAAGCTGATCCAGCAACAATTGTATTAATGCTTTGCTAAAAAGCTCATCCTCAAATCGCAGAATTGCCAGTGCTTACGTATCGTTAGTTAAATAAATCACCGCTGGTAGAATTTGCTGTTGTTCTATCAAAATAAACGTTCGTGCTATTTAAATCACTTATTTGTATTTCCTTGTCAATACACAATAACATAAAATCTAGAGGCATTGATTGATTAGTTTTTAATCAGAATATGTTCAGGCAGGGTTTTTTTATGATTCATTGTAGGCCGCAAGGCACCGTCCAAGTTAAAACTGGAGTGATTGTTGCCTATTGTGTCCTTAGTAAAGGCATTTTACGGCAATGTTATCTGCCCGGTTGCGGTGCTTTTGATGGAATCGCGCTGCGTAAGCTGCATTGTAACTCCGAAGCAGGTCTGGGCACCAGTTCTATGTACAACTGTAAAGGTTTTATTGTTTTATGCTTAAGCATTGAAAAATACACTGCAGATGCCATTTAGTAATCTTTCTCTTAAATTCCTTTAACATTAAATAGATTGCTGCCAACTCGAAGGCCGGGTAAAGGCATTTTGCAATTTGCCAAACTATTGGTTCAACTTGTATTTAATACAAAGCTTTAACTTGCGCTAAATCTTATTTCTTAACATTTATTAAAATCTTGACGCTATATAAGTACAGTTTTAAATTAATTCCACCACCGCTTATCTCTGGTGTATTTAGTAACATTTTTTGTGAGGCCCGAGCTTTACTGAGCATGAGACTTATACAAAAGTGAGGCCAATGCTCCAGTAAATGAAATAAATTGACGCCGTCAACATTAGTGCCAACTGCTCAAAAAAATAATGCCGTCATCAGTGGCATTTCCAAAATGTTTTATGTACAGATTTTGCTCCCACCAAATTGTTTGGGGGGACCACTGCCCTGTACTTCTCCTTAAATACGCCTCAGTATCTTTCCCTTTTCTTTTGAAAATTATCCCAAATTAGCTGTCGCTTTGTTCAAAAGCCCCACCCTTTGACAGAGTACAAAAATCTGGCAATTATTACAATAATTGAAAACAAATACTCTTTCTTTTAATAGGCAGCTACCAAATGCAATTAAAGTCAAAATTTTCTTTTATTAATTTTCTTATTTGAAAGTTGAAACAAAAAGTAAGAAAGAACCCTACTAGTTAATAAAATATTTCTTGACGGCTGGTCATGAAAAATTTTGTGGTTATTGGCTAGACAAGCAATTTGTGTTCACACCTGGTTTGGAGTTACCGGTAAAAATGACACATTGCTATTTCGCTACAGTGTAGTTCACAAAACCAGCCCTATGCCTTTTTCTCTATAAGATAAAAGTTTTCATTTGGTTCTAGATAGTTTACTCTTTGTCGTTACAACAGGGTCATTTTGTTACTGACATCTGAAAATATTTCTTTGACTTTATATTTGTTAGATTTTGATTTCATTAAGTGACAACACAGTTTTTTCATTCTACAATGCCAAGTAGAGAGCGCCCGCTTGAGAAGCATTTTTTGATGGCAAAATCCTGGTCATAAAGTCGAACAAAGAGTTTGTTACTAAATGGATTCAAATGGTAAAGGCGATGTATCTAACTAAAGATGTTAAATATATCTCCTCGGTAAATATTTGCTGTTGCCCTTGCTCTATTAATGCTTACTGCCATAAACAATGTTCGTTGCGTTTGCAACTGAATGCTGATTACTCTACCGATGACTGACGAAATTTTTTTTATCGTACCAAACTAAAGTTTTAAAAAACTGCGCCTCAGTTCATCTACAAGGATTTTTGCAAATTAATTAAGAAATTCTATACAAACCCGTTTATCTTTGGCACTAGACGATTCAGTTTCCTTAGGTAGTTTGGAACTGATTTCAGATCAGGTCAAATTTAAAACAAAAAAAGATTGCGTTTTGGGGAAGCATCAGTAGAATTCTTTTTAAAAGGAAAATCTGGACCAAAGAGCCCGCGTGTCCGAGCTTTATCTCTATCAGCACGTTTATGCACTCCTCATGGTCAGAACTAGTAAAATTTTGACGGCTTGATCATACAAAAATTTCATCAAAAAATAATCTTGAAGCTAAAACCAATTTTACAACTCATGAACCGAAATCTACAAAAATAAATAATTAATTATTTTTTTTTTGGAATTATCTCTAAACAGAACAAAACATGACTAAACTCGAGAGATTAAAGCACATGAAAATCCAGCATAAGTGAATACAAGATGCAGCTTCATCTAGCGTACGCATTGAATTTAAACTGAAATTAGAGCACGGAAGCAGCCGGTTAATAAATTTGATGCAATTGCACGTAACCAGATGTGAATACTTTTGTATGATTGTTTAGTCATGCTGAGCTCATGTGCTGCTTGAGCAAATTGGGCTGCCACGATGGGTAGACTGCTTGGCCTTACCGCTTGTATGCCTCGTAAAAGTGGAGGAATACCACAAAAATACTTTTCCAAAGGTACACCCAGCGAATTTTCCGGTCTTTCCTCAAAAACACCCTCTTTTGTTGAGCGCCCAGCAGCGAAACTGTAAATGTCATTTTGAAGATATTTTTTGCCATGACCAATGTTAACAAACAACAGACAATTTACGGTAAAAGTTATCGCAATCCAAGTAGAGCTGTGTCGGTTTTCCCGTTTTATCACGTGGATATAATATATTTGTGATATATTTTTTTGTTCGCAAAACTTATTCGTGGGTGTAAATAAAGTTGCTGTATATTTGCAAAAAATTTTATAAAACCTACCAGTATTCCAAATTTTATCTTCGTTTTAACCCACAAAACTTCTGACAAAGTGTTCCTAGCAGCTTAAATCAACGTTTCCACTTAATTTATGACCAAGAAGTTTCCTTAAGAAGTTCAAAAAGTTTCCTTAATTTTGTGGATCTTAATCATTACCTAATGCCCGCTAAATTTCTTCATCTGAATTTACATCACAGAACCGAAAGCAATCTTTGATACAATTATAAATGAATATTATTAATGGCCTACACCTACTACTGCCGTCATAAAGATTATATATTACGTCATAAAAACTAAAATTGTCAGTTAATTAAAAGTTCACAAACCCCAAAGATGACGTTAACGTATTTCGTTACAGAAAGTTGATTTAGATTAAGTATCTCAATACGTTGCAAAGATCTAAAGAGCTAACAGTTAACTTTGGCGAATTGTCAGACACAAGCCAGCAGGCCTACCACATCGATGCTCTACACATTTGCAACAAGTAGAGAAGGAAGAGGAAAGCTTAAAATTCTAGTTTGATTATGTTCAGCTTTCCGGTTGAATTTAGTGTATAAACCACATAAGTAAAAAGTTATTGACACTAGTGTTTTTTCAACTCCATTCACTTTCACACCTCTCTCTTTTCGTTTCCACTCTTTCTTTCTCTCTTTTGCTTTTATAAACCGGATATGTACTTGTTCTCAGCCAATGACTATCTCATTATTTTTTGACAACACTAAAGCCTAAATCCAAGTTTTACATCATTGCCATATGTCAGTACTTGCTTTGATTAACAAGATAATATTATTTGAGAGTTTCATTCCAAAAACAAAAGAAAATGGTCACGTTTTGAAGTATGGAAGGTGTGGCAGGTTATTTTGGTTTTCTAAACCTATTGTTTGCATTTTAGTAACATTTTAATTCGGCATGGTAATTATATGTTAAGTATTAATTAGTTTGATTTAGTTATAACTGAATGCATTTGTGTTTGTGGAATATATTTGTATCATAGGCTACATGTTTTGTAAACTACGTAACGTGTTGCAACGAAGAGAATCACTAAAGAACACTTAACCTTATTTTACGACTCCTATTTTTTCTACCAAGATATATTTTTCTCTTCAGGCACGGATAAAGCCCTTAAAATAATAACTAGCAAAGCGTTGTGTTCAGACGCGCTTAGAAATCAGTGGATCTACCTTGACAATGCGTTTTCAACAAATGCAGTAAAACGAAGCAGGAACGTTTTATATATTTAATTCATATATTTAACAAAATATATTTTCCAAAAATACAAAACTTAATTCATGCGTAAATCAAACACTGCGGTTTTCAGTCATAATCAGCCAGACAGTTCCACCAAACACCAGCAAATTTGCGTGCTGCCAGAAAAGAATCTCTGGTGAGAAAGGATTTTTTCATTTGTCATGATACTGACATATCGTTCGGTCAAACGCCCGTTCCGGTATGCTCCTGTGGTACGGGGACCCTGTTTGTAGCTCGAACACTGTGATCGCGCAAACCCTGCCGAAGAACTGTGTGGGGGAATCCCCGCATGTGATTGTTTAGTGGTATCTGGCGCTAGTTACGTCGCTGATCGGGTCGCGCTATGTAACATACTAGTTATTATCCGTGCAGTGTGCTAGTTGTCAGAATCGGTAGCTACGCACGGAGTGGATTAGGCGAAGTGATTGACCTCATGGCGGCCGTGCATTATATAAGCTGCGGTGCAGTCATTTGGGACCTATCGAAATCAGTTAAGCGCCCTTTTAACGTTACGCGTACATTGTATTCTTAAACGTCAGCGTTAATGCAACGCGTCTGTGGGATTCGAACCCTCGTCTTTGGAACTGGCCTCCTCGCGCGCCGAGTTTTGCTGCCATGCACCACGTGCTGCCAGCCATGCCTTGAAGCACCGCATTTAGTTTGTAACCTTTGGAAAACCTTTTTATGCCTAATCACTGCTTGTGTGATCAGCTTTACATATGGATATCAGTTTTAGTCCGTAATCGAGCGGCTAAAAAAGTGTCAAAACGAACCTCGTTTAAAAGTAAACGGCACATAAGTCTGGTGATTTGTGTTAGTTTGTTTTATAAAAGTCAACGTTAATGCTATTTGGAGGACCTCTTGGCCCTTGGCAAGCCCTGCTGATGAGTCCAAAAGGACGAAACGCGTCCAGGGATGGCTTTGTAAATTTGAAAATATCTCAATAGCATTGGTTCCTTCAGAAGTCTCGCGCCATCAGCACTCGCTTTGTTGTTTTCTTTGTCGCTTATAAGACGTTCTCTGTCAACCGTAACCACTTGGAGCTAGCAATATAAAATGTTACTAGTACTGCTACAGGTCAAATTTTTGGGGCAACGGCACGATTTGCCTAATGACTATCTTACTAACTACCAACAAGGTAGTTGGTAGTAAATGAGCCACAGTTTGCCACGATTGTCGGCCTACTTTGCTAATTGCTAGTGACTGCCATAGTTTGCAACGAGCATTGGCAATAACTGATGATTTGCTGAAAACTTGTTTTAGTAAATAACGCGTCATAAAAGTTTTTACCTCTGACTAACAGTTTTGAATTGTATTTCAGGTTTTAACGTGAACTAGACTGGGGTTCTAAACTACGGGTCGCGACACCGTTTAGGGTCGCGCGATGTCATTTTGGAGTCGCAAAACAAATTCGAAACAAATTGGCTGGATGCATCAGAATTAAGAGTTTCTGTAACCCTTGCAAGAAAATTAAAAGTAGACTTGTAGTAAAATTATTTCGTTGCAATTTATGGGTCACTACAGTAGATTTTACGCTGTCAGGTGTTTACTGCAATGTCGGTCTGAGCTATAAAGTAAAAATAATCAAAAAATCGCAACAAATTACGCATTACATTGTCCACACTTTTGTTAAAGCAATCAACTTTAATAAATTTAAAGTCATTTTAATTTGTAAAACATCTTTAAATGTAAAACGTTTTCGACTTTCACAAAGCCTTTTTCAAGAATTAAATCTGTATATGTGACGTAATGAATAAAAATAATCAACGATAATTTTAAATAATGCACATTATGAAGATGTAATACCTCTAATGTCTGTAAAAACGTAGCCAACTTTAAAATAAATAAATAGCTAGGAGAGATCGGACGCAAAAACCTTTAAGCACATCAAAATTAGGATTGCAGCCTTACAGAAATGGCAAGATTTTCAAAATTATGCGAAAAGTCCAATATGGAATGTGGTGTTACAATTACGTGAGTAAGTAAAGTTGTTGTAAAAAAAAAATTTTGTTAATATGTTTAGCAAAAACGAAGCTCCACTTGCATAGCATTGTTTATTAAAGCTAGGGCTATGACGCTTTGTAAGCAAAGCTTCTTAAATTTTTGCTTCATAATCTAGAGCAGGTGGGGCATGACAAAATGTGATCTTTAATTGCGCTATTTCTTGAATCTGCCAGGTTCAGATGCTCCCTTACTCTCGTGATCACTTGTCGTTAAGACCATTGTATGCATTAAGACCAAGTTAAGACCAAGACCGTCAAGACCAAGTTCGAGTCACACGAACAAGTAAATTCATAAACAACATTTGAGCATAGAGGTAAAGGCGTGCTGATTTTAGTTGAAAATACTGTCCTACTTTATTTGTACGATACAGAGGAATCTGGGTTACATCAAATTGTTTTAAACATAATCGAGAAAGAGTTTTCACAAAACGGATTGACGCTTTACCAGCATACGGAACAAAAATAGGACATAACTCCATGTTATTAACTTAACTTAATTCATCAACAGGTATATCATCAAGTTTGGCTTTAAATTCGTAGTGAATTTTATCAAAAAACAAGTCGGATAGTTATTATCATGAAATAAGCGCTTCATCTTTCCAATCTCGACTTTAAATGAATGATGGCTGGAACAAATAGATTTAGCTCGATTAAGTAGACACAGCACAAGGCTCGATTTTCAAACATTTGGACATATCGCATAAAAGTTCAAAAAAAATTCCAGTATTAGTCGTTTTTCGCCTCTCACTTAAATATAGGTCAGTTTCTCGAATTTGAACATGAACATCTAGAAGCGGCAGAGCCCGCATTGATTTTTTTTTATGGTAAACTGCATGGTTGAATGCTGTTTTTTTTACAAATTCAAATATTTTGTTATCGATGAACTATCATCGTAAATTGCAAAAATGTCATCCGCATATCGTAAATACATTTTAAGAAAAAAGCTATCTGCATTATTGAGAATATTATTTTCTAAATTTGCTAAGAAAAAGTACGCTAGTGTGGGTCCAAGTGACCCAATTGCTACTCCGTCAACCTGTTTAAATAGTTCACCATTGTATAGAAACATTCCCTGAGTTGCCAATTTCATGAGCTTGATGAAAGCATGTTTTTTCATTGATGGTGTGTTCGGATTGTCTTTGCCAAATAGATAGTTTTCTATATTTTGAGAGATTTCTTCTAGTGATACATTGGTAAAAAGTGATACTACTTCAAAGCTAACCAAAATTTGATGTGATTAAACTTTTACCTCTTTTAATTTTTCAATAAAGTGACTGGTTGATGACAACATGTATTTATCAAAAATGGAAGGTTAAATAATCGAATCCAAAAATTTTGCGAGTTTATGATCCGGTTTTCCGATCATGTTTACCTCGGGCGGTGCTAGATTACGCATTGTTACGTCCTAATTGTTGTTACATACTGACCAATATTGACCGTGTTGCCTTCCACATGGAAGAAAATTTCCTCATGAAGAGAAAATTTGCAATTTGAGAAAAATTTTTTATTTGATAGCATTTAATTCTAAAAGTCAGAGAAGGAGAAATTTGGCGGAAATGATCAAGATAAAACAATCAGGAGGAAATAAGAAAATTTGCAAGAATATACGTTTACAAAACATACAGTGAAAAATAAAAGTTCTAATGTGTCATGTAGAAGTACAGAAATTGTGCAGGAAAAATGATAAACTTCATTTTCCGTGGTCCAAACGCTGTTTAAGGAATAGAAAGATGTTTATACCGCCTTATATATGATTTAAAATTCTATTTTTTAAGTATGACAAGATAGCTTTCGACTACTAATGTTAGATGGGTTGGAATGGAATTGTCAATGGAATGGAATGTCAATGAAAAAGTGCGTAACATATGCAAGTTGTTCACCCCACTAGCAGTTAGAAGGGACGCCATACTCTCTTGCTTTGGCCTTTACATAAAAATTCAAAGACTAATTACGTTAGTTACGTTTTAGTTAAAATAAAATGCGGTCCTCAAGTCATCAGAACTTTGGCTAAATAGTTGGGACTCGTTCAACTTGCTTCTTTCATCCAAGATCATATGTTGTAATCAGCGTTGGAATAAAGTGGTAGCACAGGGCCACGTGTATTAAAGGTTGTAATGATAAGGATGTTCAAGAAGGCGAAAAAAGATTTTCCTTATAAAGTATCTCACAGATAAAAAAAAAGATTGGGTACGCACCGAGAACCGAGGACCGTGCAGATGCGCTGGAACTTCGCTTGGGGTTAACCCGGCCGTCGTTTTGACTCTTTTCCCCATCAGCTTGGATAAAACCATCCGCTATTTGTCTCTCGTCATTTATTAATGGCTTGCAAGCTTCTATCAAAGAGAGCATGCAAATAGGCAGAGGCTACCAATAGAAAGTTTACATTGGGAGAAAGTTAAATTCTATGAAACATCAATTTCTTTTTTCATGATTTGATAATTAGTTTTTACGTAATTCTGCAAAAACGTGATGTTTTTGACTTGTTTTTTTATGAATTTTGCCTTTTTTTAAACAAAAAGTTTAAGAATAGCCATGCACGTTCTCTCTTGTTAACGCTAACAATCTCTATTAAGATATGCATCCCAGTCAAATGCTGTTTAGCACTATAAACAATTTTAAATACTCTTTACAAACATTAGCATACATAATATATTCGGGCGATAGTCCTAGGGAAAACTAAGGGGTAGATCGGAGAAGATAAGGGTTGAAACAAACAAAAGTTTTTGAATGAGCAACATAAGAGATTAATTGTGGGAAGAAGGCTCCATGATCTCATTTTGTATGCTCTCGAAGCCTATTTTTGTGTTGATTTCGTTTTCACTAAATGAAGAAAAGTCGTTTCTGCAGTTTGCCAGATGGTCATGGTCGGTCTAAAGCAAAGTTTCCCAAACTTTTTTGTCTGTTGGCACAGTAAAAAAGCTAAACAAATTTCGCGGCACATCAGCCACGTGAATTCATATTGATCACGAGTAGCATTACAGGTGACAACTTTTTTTCTTTTGGAGATCACCACTTTTTCAGGCAGCATAACACGATCTCCGATATTGCCGACCATTGTTCGTGGCAGCATTTACTCAATTTTTGCCGATAAATATTAAGTGTTTTAAAATTAATTATTTTAAGAATATATATTAAGTAAAAAAATACTGCGGCACACCTACAAATCGTCCACGGCACACTAATGTGACACGGCGCACAGTATGGGAAACACAGGTCTAAAGATTGCATAATTTAGTCTCCGAAAACCCTCTCGATTTTTTATCTCAAAGATTTTCACAATAGAAACGGTATTCTTGTATGGCGCTCTGCAAACCAATCTTCCCATGAAACAACAAGGAAATAGAATTTTAAGATTAGTACAGTCACGTGGCATGTGCACTCCAATTATACTATAAAAACCTGTTTTAAAATTAAATGGCATTTACAAACTTGAATGATCCATATTTAGCTACCGACTCCACCATACCCAACCGCGAAAAAGCTTTTATCATTCCTTTTATAAGATGAACACAACATTAGCGTCAAACGTAATTGGTATATCCGACAATTTTCTTCGTTCTTGTACAAATAAATCATTTGTCCAAAACCTATTGGTTAAAAGAGGTTTAAAACTGTAAAGCCTCGATTCAGAATTGAAGGGCAGGTAATGAGTTCCTTCAAAAAAAGCTTGCAAATTAAAATTTTTTATGATATTGAATTTATCTGATTATATAGAGATTCTCTTGTGTATTCGGCATCACCCGACAGGGCCACCTGTCAGATAGGCTAAGTCGGCTTCGATATGTGGGATGATCCGACTATGCTGTTTTTACCCAAACAACATTTCTGAAAGCAATAAAGAAAAGTTGGTACGAATGGGCATTGCATCTGCGCCTCTTCAGTACTTTGAATTAAGGATGGTCGTACAAAATCTCTATCATTTCGCAAGTTCTTTTCTTTCAATAACTATTGGGGTATGAAGTCAAAGTTAGAGTGGGCGCGGAAGTTAGTTTTGTGTTAGGATTCCTGATTTAAATTGCTAAGTGTTAGGCTTAATTCACTACTTGGTGCAATCCTCTTGTAATATTTGTGACGTGAAGTTTCTTAGACGCACGCGCCTACGTTCCTTGGTCCCGTAACATTGCAAAAGTGCTGCACTTCACCCAAAAGTATTGCATCCGATCATCAGGTTGGCCAAACAACCATTTTCGAAAAAAAATCTCCTTTGTTCCTTTCCTTTCCTTTGTATTTGGTGACATTCAATGGTTTAACGCAATGATGTTGACTCACTGATCTATTTTTTTTCTCTTGATTTCCTCTTTAACTTTGTATTTCATACACTATGCTTATTGCCGATTTCCCTACCAATAAATTAAGACCGTGCTTACTTACCAAGAGCAAGTCATTTCACAAACCTTCGTACTTTGATTTACTTAAGCGCTTAGGGGAATAAATTCAGAGTTGTGGAAGCATAGTGACTGATGTACTTACAGGAATTTAGCAATGAGGTATAGTTGGCCTACAACTTACAACTCAAGGCTGGTTTCCATTAGGCGTAGATTGCAGGCGTAGCGTGAAACTTTTTTTACGCCACGCCTGCAATCTACGCCTAATAGAAATTAGCCTTTACTCGTAATTGTGAGCCTCTTGCGGCGCAATATTTCTTGGTCCCATTAAAACGCAACCAGAGGAGGGCAAAGAGACTCGCAGTCTAATGTCCGGCATTCTCAGTTTTATGGTCCGGTATCCACAGTTCTAATGTCCGGCATCCACAGTTATTACAAAAAGTTAGGTTGTGGGCCAAGTGGATAATCTATCGATCAGCTTTATGATCGACGAAGAGAATAATTTTTCTAAATGCTGCAAGATGTCATTTCATAACTTGTTATTTCGTTATACTTTGCTACACGTGATAAAAATGTTTTGGAGGTCAAGAATAGCTTTCCCAGGCACAAAATATTCAAATCACTGTAGTACAAAGCCATTTTAAGTTGGTTTCTACCTGCAGGTCAGTTATCATAATTTTTGTGCTTACCATTGCATCAATAAAAAAACCAGTCGTAATCCGATACGATAGCACTGTACCATATCATTGTGCTCTTAACAGATAACATGTTAGCAATAATCTTCACTACTGAGGTGTTTTCAAAATGGCAGTGGACAATAAGTATAGCTGCTACCTGCTGCTGTTTTCAATGTAGTGGTACCAGGCAGTATTGTGACGTCCGTTATGATTACGACGAAACATAGCTATTTTGAAAAGTTCAAGAAAAGAACGAAAAAAGCATGCTAAGACAACGCTTAAATACGAGATTGCTTGTTGCGTCGTCGATGAAGCTCAAAATAAATCGGTAGAAAATTAGTGCTATTAAAAGCAGCTTTTTAATATCTCCCAAAAAAGCTTTCACTCGCCTTGCTAAGGTCATTATTTTGAGAGGAAATAAAGTAAAAAGTTTTACAATTAATAGTTGATAATGACGTCATCACATTTTCTAAAGGAATGAAATTGGTTAGTCAGATGCTGACTTTTGTCTAGGCAAAAAACAGCTTTTCTTTGTCAAGAAATGCCAATTTAGAGATAATGTCATCAAATGTGATGTTATTCTTACCTCACAAACCCCGGGTTGGCGATCAATCGTGCCAAATTTCAAGCTTGTATGTCCTGCATTTTCGGAGGAGGTAAAACAAACATTTAGACAGACCATCTGATAGACTTGCACTTTATAGTGTAGGTTATTGTTTCTCTTCTTTTTTCCTGAAAATTGGCAGGTATACGTTACGTTTTACCTAAATGCCTGTTGGTGTTTTGTTTTTATCAGTTGCATTTGCTACGTTCAAGAAGCGTCGTCTTGACTCGACAACGATGACATTCTTCGAAATTTCATGGCTATAGCGACAAGTGTTTTTCTATGTATTCATTAATTTGTGTCTGATGCGCAAAATTAGAAGGTAAATTCTCGTTATCCCCTCTCTCTCTCTCTCTCTTTTTCTTTTTCTTGTCTGATTCAACAAAGAATTGTTGAGCTTTTTTAATCAGCGTTGCGGTTGGGGAATCCCCGTAATTAGCCGAATCTACAACAACGGCCATTCCGTCATGTTGACGTAATACAGTAACGGTATTTCATTTTCTCTTGAACTTTGCTTCGGCGATTTTTCAGATAAAAATTGATCTTGATGCCCTAAGTCAGTGCTCGTCAACTTTTATTGGGATGATACAGCGTAGTTCATTTTTCAAAAAGTCTGTACACCGCAATCATGTTTAACTTAAATGAATTTTGAACAGCATTTATGCAATGGCTGCTGCCATAGGCGCAAGGGACTGCATAATATTTAGGGAAGGGACAGAAACATTTTGCCCTAAAATTTTAAAACGCTTCACCTTGAGATATTGATCTGCTTGCCACTGAATCAAAGGAAAATGCGTTTTTTAGGGACTGCTGTTTTTTAACTCTCATTTTTGTCTATTTTCCAATCAATTTTAGAGAAGAAGCCATTTCTAGGAGGTGGATCGCTCTTTTTCAGCTCCAAAGTTCACCTATTTGCACTCCAACTTTAGATTGCAAAATCTTTTTTGAGAGGGATGGCTATTTTACAAGCAAAAGTCTTCATTTTAAAAACTCTCTTCTTTTAAAATTATTCTCCAAAAAGACATTGTTTGTAAAAACTGTCACTTCACATTTGAACTCCCTTGAAAATTTGTGGTGCCCCCTCGGATGTACTATACACCCGGTTGACAAGCGCGATAAGTCATGTGAATGGCACAGCGATTCCGAAAAAAGAGAGGGAAGGTTTTACAGAAAGAAGCATTTCCAGCTTATGTTTTGGAGATCTAAAACTTTCAAATGCCTCCAAAGTGCTAAATTTAATTTGAAATACATTCTGAGCGCGATTGCGGTAATTTCAGCTTTTTTGTAGCCTAATTGCTGTACATAAAATTGGAATTTGCTGGCTATTTACGCACGATCAAGCGTTTTGCCAAACGGTGATTATATCTTTCACTTCTTACCTGGTAGACGTGGGGTTCAATTGTCTTGTCAAATCACATAGAAAATTGATATTCATACATCTCCCGCTTGGCGTTTAAGCAATAGAAGTAATGTGAAGAATAAAATAGAAAACTGCATATTTTTTTCAGTCATTATCTAATAAACTAATAATTAAAAATATTTTGACTCCAAAAATGAAAAATTTCAAACGGCAAAAACTGCAAATTTTATTTAAGTTATGGAAGGGAAACAAAAATGAGTGAAAATTTAATGGGAGTAAAGTTTACGCTGATACTGTGAGTGCGGTTTTTTTGTAGTCACATGCTTAAGTGGAGCCACAAGCAGCCTTCAATAAAAGCAGTGCGTGACTTGACGACGTTCAAAATGCCGCAGTTTTAAGTTAAAATCGAATTGCTCTTGCATTAACGTCCTGAAAAATCACCCGAAAATAAAATTAACCGCTGGTCCAACGTTAATAGCCTTGGTTGCAGCAAGGTTACAATAGCAGTAGCTTATTAGAAGCGTCCTTGGCTGAAATGGTTTTAAAAACGTTTTTCGATGTCAGGTTTTAAAGTGCGTGAGCTCTGACGTAATTTGTAGCGGAAATGGTAAACCGTCTTCCGTGACTTGTTCAATTTTTTTGATCGGTCAATCAGTCTCGTTAAGATCACTTGGTCTTTACTGACCGTACAGCAGATTAAATGACCGATGATAGAGTTATATAAAACAGATTACAATAAGAACAGAATAGTAAATTGCCAACAGCCGTTTGCTGGAGTTAAAATAAAACTGTCACCAAAATCAGATATCGTCATCCTTGTGATGTCATAGCTATAACACGAATCAGTTCTATTTTTCGGTTGTGACGTAAAAGCAAGTAAAACCCGCTTACAGACAAGCAAGTAGTGACGAAACTTTTGAGTTTTTTTACTGTAGCGTAGAAACCTTAAGTGGTTCAATGATGGAACGCGAAATCTTGCTTCGCTAAAAACAAAAACAGAGAGTTGGAGCTGGCAAGATGAGTTGTTTTATTTTAAATAGTTGTGGGTTTTATCGTCTAAGGAAAAAATTTCAGAGTGGTGGAACCAACGTAGGGGAAAAATATGAAAAAAAAGAACAGAAGCTAAAGGCAAGTAAAAACCTTGTGCTGAACTGCCTTAGCTAAAGAGTCAAAGCTATGTTTAAAGGATTCCTCTACGAAATAACAACTGGAAAAAAACTCCCTCATATTAATTTAATACCCATATAAAAGTAATATTTCCTGAAAAGCAAGCACATTCTCCCCTCCATGTAGGCTAAAAAGTAGAAACCTTTTAAGGAATATATCTTCCTTGCATTAATGACTCTTATCTTTATTTTCCTTTTTACCCCTCTAAAATCTACCCCTACAAAGGCCTTAGATGTACAGTTTTGTCAAGTGTTATTATTTTTAGAGAAAGTACTGCAATAAGCTTCGAATCATGTTTATTCTTCATTTATTTGTACTTCTACTTCAGTTGTTGCATGGACAGAGACTTACAATGGCACTAAGCGGGTGCGTGTGCACTAATCCTTCATCGGGTTTGTATGGGACATGGGGGAATTGGACAGGCCTCACGCCTCCTATCTGCAATGGGACTTGTAGACAAACATGGCAAACTGGACTGTACACTTGCAAAGTAACAAGCCTCGGTGGGAAACTTATAACCACCATGAACTGTAGCAGGACTCTTTACAATAAATGCGACGACCCTTGCCCAGGCCAATGGGGTTTATGGAGCCCCACAGCTCCCTGCAACGTGACTTGCGGCAGTGGTAAACAAGAAGAGACGCGCTATTGTTATAAGGTATTGCAATATTTGTTTGATGTTAGAAAGATATTTTATTTTTATAATCAGACTATAAATCTTTACCCAATATTTTCTCAACATTTGCCCTGTTAATGTTGGGTCGAGAAGTTACTGAATCAAAACCTAATGCATTTCACTAGTAAGAGAAATATCAAGGCTGCGTGAAAATCGCAGAGATGCAGGAGGGTTGCCCCACATAAATTTTTCTGCGCCTAGTAATTGGTTTATTTAGAGGAGGCAATGGAAACGTCATCAAAGACTGAATAATTCAATAAGATCTTGAAAGAGTAAAATTTTTATTTTTAGGAGGTCTATACTTTCCCTCCGTTTAATTACGGGCTTGAATAGTGTTCAGCGAATAAGATTTCCAGTCTTTCATAAATCATCTTTTTCCAATATGTTTAGAAAAGCTTTTTTAGTTTTGAAAATTTTATCTTCCAAGCACCTCAGCAGGTTTTGAACAAACATTTTCCCCTTTGCCTTCTCACCTTCCGGTTTTTTTGCTTTCTAAAAAAGTTGATTTATCAATGCATCTGAAACACCAAGATTTTGTAAGAGCGCATTTTTTGCGGCAATGTGTCATTAATTTTCCATCTAAGAAGTACGAATGTGTTCTATGTAAATTAAGTATCTGTTTTTCCTGAAGCAAAAGGTCCTTCTGGCGTCATAAATTACTCAATATGCTTCAATGATTCTAAAAATTATGGGTATACTTTTTTTTAGACTGGCGTGGTATAGCGTTTTGTGGGCTGATTAACTGATTTAAGTCTAATCAAGCAGCAGTGGAACGGGTTCAATTCTCAGTCAGAACACGTCTAAATCTTTGAAAATGTAATTCTCAGTTTTACCGCTGCATCTGGCAATATGTAATAAGTAGTTTCAAGCAGAACTTCCAGCACGGTGCTGCCGGAAGCAAGCCGCCCCTGCAGTAATCACTCAAGCGTGCAATAAGATGTTTTGTTGTGGGACCAACCAAATATTTGAAACAGTCTTTTAGCGCACAGAAAGCGCCTCTAACGAAAAAGCTCTTCACTCTTCTTCGCAGCATTGCGGCTTTTACTTTCTTATCCTGCCCCCCTGGCTGTCCTCTCGGCAATCACTACAGCAGTAGCCATGCAGCTCCGCTCGGCGATGCTAGGGATCATCCTCTATTGTAACAATAATGGTAGGAGGGTAGCAAAGACTTGAAAAAATTTGGAGGTAGGAAAAATGAACAAAAATTTCTTTTCAAATTTGCAGCCCAAACAAGTGGATCACTTTTGTATTTTTGCATAATTTTTAAATGTAAATCGACCAACTTGCAGCATCATTGGTAACAGTAAAAATAATTGTAAATTGATAGGTCTGTTGTATACCAGCCCATATTTGGATTACGTTGCCGTATCAAGTATCCTTTGCTGTTTGTAAACTTTGAGATATGAAATTCTTGCAAAGCGTTGAAAAATGTTTAACATAATTTATGGGTACTCAACGTTTATCTGAATTTTACGCTCCATCCTAATCTTATTTCAAAATAAACGAGTTGTCAGTTTGTCACACCTTTATGACGCAATTTCGCGCTTATTGCGTAGAAAATTGGAAATTGATTACGAGCTTTCGTCGAACAATTTTTGTAAATATCGATGCCCCAATGGTTTATATACTTTGAACCCGCTGCTAATAAATTGAACTCGGCCATCAGCAATGCAAACAAAGATTTTATTCCTGATTGCTGCATTCTTGTGATCTGCAAAGTCATATCATCATAAGTAAAATTCGCTTTTTTAACCTAAGGTACACAGGGCTGCAACATCTTTCAAGAAAGGAAGTTTTGGTGGTTTTCCGAGAGAGGATGTAAAATAAAGAACGGTCTCCGCTATATATCTCACAATTCTTTATATATTTAAGCGTTAAAACGACAATTTGCAAGCATTTGCGTTTGGGAAGAAAAGATGTTAATTTGTTTTTAAGCATATTTTTACCAGTGATAATAAAGTTTGATCTCGTTAAGTACTTTTCAAGGGTTCTAGGACACTTACCCCCCGGACACTAACCCCGGTCGCATACATTCGGTCATATACCCCCCTGAGTAGTGCAACTCTAACCCTAACTGCAACCTTAACCCTAACCCAAGAGACCCGGGGTAAATATCCAGGTGGTAACTATCCTAATACTCTTTTCAAGGTCCGATACTAGCTTTTGCGTTTATCTCCGCAAAACAATTCTTCCCTTTATCGGTTGACTTCTCAGCAATTTTACTTAATTACAGAATATTTTTAATATTCTTATCGGTACGCCGCATCAGCAAGTATTTTTTCTCATACAGAGAACCGTACTGTACCGTTTTTTCTCGTACCTTCTCTGTTGCCAAAAAGCGAAATTGAGATGGATTAGTTTTCTGCTTTTTTAGGGCAGTGACTGTTTGGTAGCGCCATTTGTAAATTTTGTCTAGTTTCATATGGAAAATGGATAACATCCCTTTTAATCTGTTTCTGAGCGCCAAGCAAGTAATTTTCGGAAGCCAATTTTTAAAGACTTTGGTCCGACTTGAACAAAGTCGAATACAATTGTACCGACAATAAAACGGATACCGTTGCCCATTGCTAGTCACTAGGGTGTTTTGTGCACCTTTGGGTATACCATAATTTTTCATGGGTGTTCCAACGCGATAAGTTTTTGCCAACAATAAGGGTGGACTAGCTTTCTAACTGAAGACTTTTTTTAGAACGAACTCAAAAACAGCAGTAGCAATAGCATAAGATACTGTTTAAACTTCATTTTACGAAGTTATTCCATTCAAACGTGATTGGCTTGTCGAGATTTTTCACAAGTATGTTGTACAGCTACAAAAAAGGCTGACGAACATTGCTCTGAACCACTAGTTTCAAAGCTTTGCGATTTCAGAGACTTTTTCGAAAGTTTGACCTATACTGTTGCCCTTGACCCTGACTTGATAAGTCCATGTTTGGTTGAATGCCTAAAAAAGATCTCAAAAATACCCATTTTCAGATTTTTTTAATTTTTTCCACATCCATGGATTCTGTTGTGAGCTTGTCTCTTTGGTCTTGATTACAAAGTAAAAAATCAGCTTAATTTGCGTGTGTGAAAAGACTTTTGATAAAATAAAAGACTTTATCCAAACTTTTTATGGGTACCCAAAAAATTTTCCGACAACCCCGGCATAAAAGCCATTGCTTCATCAATCCGATTGAATTGTAGTTGTAGAATGGATCAAGAACATGGTTTATCAGCTGTATAAGGGTCGCTGCAAGGTCTAGAAAATCATGAAAAGTCAATTGTTTTATGACGACAACCCGATATACAGCAACATCAATCTCTGCTCGTTGTATATGCAACACCAAGAGATTCACTACACGTTTCGGGAAGTCACTAAGTGCTTGATTGCACTTTGGTTTCTTTACTTTTCATAAAAAACGTTTTCATGAAAAATCATTATCTGAACCTAAATAGTTGTATCTTGATTATCTGATCACTGAAAAACTGAACAGTTCACAGTCTCAATCAGGGGAGAAGATCAAAATTAGCTGTGAGCTTCCAACTAAAAAAAAAATAGCATTTGGAAGGGTTGAAGACCAATCTTCGAAAAGAACACCTGACAACGCTTTTTTTCCTTAAAAGCAGGCAAGGACCCTTTTTGGAGGACACCATCAAAAATGGAAATATCCGTTTTTTGCAGTGGACGGAAAAAGAACTTAATACATAATTAATATGAAAATTGCTGTCACATTTTGTTCCCACTACTCTTGCAATGATTATACATAGAACAACTGGTAATGTGTTCAGATTAGCTTCCTAGTGTTCAGATCAACTTCCTAGTGTTCAGATCAACTTCCTAGTGTTCAGATCAACTTCCTACTGTTCAGATCAACCACTGCGACCGGTACGCTGCATTTTCGCCATAACATGCGTTGCGAAATATAGAAAAAAAACTCTTAAGTGCTGTTTCCGAAAATGCGACATTGATTCAATGTGACATCTGAACTTGACTCCTGTTCATTGCAAAATTAATGTCTTGAAATGAAACATCATGCATTTCTAACACTTTTCAACTTGAATGATTTTAGTGTCATTTTCCTAATGTACTGTATGGAATAGAACTTCAAACAGCTCTCAAAAACAACGAAACTGTTTAAAATGCACTCATCGATGGCCTTGTTAAATTCATTCCAACTTTTTCTCAGTTGGCGCAATGCAATCACTGTTGAGAGTGTATCACGAACTCAATACACAAAAAAGCTTTCCAAGCGAATTGGAAATCAGGATAGTAAAAACTCAGCTTGAGTTACCAGATGCTGAACTTTTGCAAAATCAGTAGTGCTAGGTGCGATTTAGCCAGTAACCGCGTAACTTTAGCTTAACCTTTACAGAAAAGGGAAGCTTGTTAATCTAAAAGTGAGGTGGAGAAACTAAAGAAGTCTAAACATTAGTTATTTTTGCATTCGTTTAATCTAAATTTTAAAAGTAGGTGGAGCTTGGCAGTGGAACTCCATTTGCTGCTCTCTCATTGTGCCCTTTTGTATCTCCAATCCCTAACATATAATTTTCATGAATAAGATTTAGTTAATGTCGCTGATTTTATTTATAATTTTAGTAAAATCTGTTGAAAAATTTTGCTGTTGTTTGTACACAAATAATGCAAGGCCACAAAGAAAACAAACGCAAACAGTTGCAATTATGTTTGGATACATTTGGCATAAAGATTTTTCCACAATGTGAACCCATAAACGTTTTTAGTTGTGTGAACAAATACCTTATGAAGTTAGTTTCATTGTAGTATTCCGGTCACAAAAAAAGATGTGCAATCATTGATGGAACAACTTGTGAGAAACAATGGTCATTTGACTCTCCTCTTTACTTTGAATTTCTCCTTCGTCCTTTTTGTTAAAAGATGTAAAAGACGTGGGATTAAAACAAGGCTGGTTTTCAGAGTTTTTAACACCCATTTGATTTGTTATTGTTGTGGTCACCCCTTCTCTTCTTCAATATGGAGGTACGGCACGAACTGCAATTCATGTTCCCGCCGTCAGCCTAACTGAATTAGGCTTAGGGAAAGTTGGCTGCCCATTTTCAACCAGCCATGAATGACTGGTAGCCCCATTAACAAGAAGGCGGAATGCCATTGGCGGGTACTAAAGAGTCGCCTCTTACGATGTGTTTGGTGAGCAGCTTCACAATTGTAACCCGGTGAAGTACGGGAACGCCATCTCTCTGCCACATAAAGATGGAGGCATGCCATTAAGTGCCTTGCCCAAGGACACAACAAGCAAGCTTTCCGGCTTGTTCTTCACACTATCCTTTGTTTATGCTTAGCTCCAAGCAGATAAGCTGTGAATACCATTTTTGAAGTCCTTTAGCATGACTCGACTTGGGAAATGAACCCCAGGTCTACCAATTGTAAAGAATAACCACTTCACCATCGCGCCGGACCCCTTTGATTTCTTCTCAAACACTCTTTTTTAGAACAGTTTTCCAATTAAACTCGCTTCCGAGTTACCAGTATAGCTAGGGTCGCTGATTTTACACCAAATGTTGAAAAATTACTCCAAAATGTATTTTTGAAACAAAATCAAATGATGGAGCTAAGGGCCCTTTATTTGCCCAAACCTCTTGAATGCATTGTCCGCCTAATTATTGAATGACTATGTTTTCGAAAAAGACACAGGACAGCTTTCCTAAAATTTGTTGCAGTGTTTATGAGATAGAAATGTATTGTTGCTGGGTTAGCATGAGGGGGAAAAGGGAGCCATGCCTCTTCAAGTCAATTTATAAAAAATGGCTTTCTAAAAAGTTGGTAACTTTTTTAAATTCTTTTTGAAAAATGAGTGACGATCTTTTTGGCAACAAAAAATAAGTTGAAAAATTTGTCGCATCTTTGAAGAAAAGTTGCTGCTCTTTCTTTCTCAGTTTCGATTTACCTACGCTCTTGCCCACAGTGCCAGCACTACTGGCAACTTCTGAGTGGGTTTATGCACAACCTACTTTTTGCATAACAGCAATTGTTTCCTTTGGTTGAATAAACTTAAGACTCTACTCAATAAAACAGCTATCGGGTTACAAAAAGTGCAAGATAAAATAGCTTAAGTTTAAAACGCTATGTTAACTAAATGCCTTATAGTCTGTTAATGATGCTTGCTTTTACAGCAATTTCGATTTTAAAGATGCAAATTTCTTTAAAACAAGTTAAACTTTTGTTTTCTATAGAAAAATGTAACCGGAAACGTAAGAATTGCCGGATGTGTTGGTGCACCAGGAATCACAGATCAGATGCGGCAAAGAAAATGCACAAGAATGAAAAACTGCAGGTGACCACACGTTCACTAAATGTTCAAAATCAAATACAGCGCGATAAGTAGACACTTCAAAACCGTTTCGGGTTTTAGTGGTCTCTGTTTTGTTTTCTTCGCTACTCCATTGCTGAGCACCTCCCTGAAAATGTGTGAATACCATTTTTTAACTTTCGATGAGACTTGGACTAAACTACGTTTATCACTGCAAAGTAGACGCTCTACCCGCTACATTACTGCACTGTTTGTTTTGACGTAGGCCTGTCCCTTAGCCATCACCATGCCTAGTCGTGAGCAAGCAATGTTGACTGAGAAGAAAAAACAAACAAATGGGATATGTTTGGTTCTCTAGTGGTAGATGTGGGCTTATTAATCTTGTCAAGTTATATCAAATTCCTAAAAAATAGTATTTACAAATTTCATTCTCAGCTATAGTGTTGTTGAAGAGAATGAATTATAAAAAAGGTTATGTTGTCTAATTACATGTAATATGTCTAGGCTCTGATTATTTTTATATTAGCCCGAGTGTCTCCATTAGGTTCACCATCTGTCATGAACATGCTTGCGTAGCTTGTCCGACGCATGTTTGCTATTTGCATATGGAGAAAACGAGTTTATGTTATTGCAAATAAAGGGTTTGGTTTGGGGGACGGGACAGGCCCTGCTGAGGAGTCCAAGAGGACAAAACTCGTCCAGGGATGGTCTCGTCAAATTGGGTGGGATATATTGTTTGCAATACACACTAAATTGTTTTCAACATAATGTTTGCGGTTTATGTCGGTGTGAACCTTCCAACCATCAACTAACCTTGCATAACGTTATCTGATTGTTTTTGTTTTAAAAAACGCCAAAAATACTGCATGATATTACTGAAGCAATGATAAAACTTGGAAACTATAAACCAGGTTTAAACAAATGTCTCAAGCTTGGCACCACTGTCGAGGTATGGAAAATGAAAAGCAGTAACTAACAGTGGTAGGCAGTAACTAGTTACTATGGTAATCTGTTAATTTTTTAGTAACTGTAACTATGCTACTTTTAGCTGAAGTAACAAAATTTGTTACAAGTTATAAATTAGACATTGCCAAAGTTTCAAATTACACTCAATTTGTGCTTGCTGCTTCACATCAAAAAGAACGTATATCTTATTAATTTATCATTAGCTTTATGAAAAATAGTTTTGGTTTTGGTCAAAAAATTTTATTTCATTGGGTTCCTTCGACACACTGGGAATCTTGAAGCCAATAACCTTGACCGAGTAATTTGAAATTGCAAGAGATTATGTTGGAATAAATTACATTCAAAGTCAGGAAGTATGAAAGTGAAATCTTCAGTTGTTTTAGAGTAATTCTATAATAAACGACAGAGGTGGGAATAGGTGCTACCCCACTGCTAAAGTAGAGTCAAGTTAGTCTCACTCATGCAATCCAAAATTGACATCATACCTTAATCCTGGTTGTGTTGGCGAGCAGATACGAAAATTATCTGAAGGCAGTACAAACTCATTGGCTTACAAGTTTACTTATGGCAAAGCCCAAAGTCCTTGCATCAACAGTTCAACATTACGATACAATAGTAGAGTTGGTTCTACGCATGTCCCAAGGTGAACGGCTGCTGTTAACTCGAAACCAGCGCACGTCGTTTGCCGGTGCAAGCATGGGTTCGAATCCTGTTTGTAGTCTCTTTTGAGGCGGGTTTTCAAACCAATGTAGTTTTGCTGTCAACATAAACCATAGAACTCTAGCAGAACTCCGGAAGATTGACGCGTCAATTCGAAAATCTCTAAAACATCGCCAACAATCTTAAAGACTATCATAGAAAATGCCCATTGGAAGTTTTGTTTTTATTCGCTGGCTTCCACGTTTTTTTGCAAGGGTGCACATAGCTTTTGAATACTTAAGAGGGAGAATATTGCACTTGGAATTTCAAATTTTCGTTTTCTGAGCAAATGAAAACGCGTTTTCATTTGGCGGTTTGGCTGTTTCGCCTTGCTTCGCAAATAGGACACTCTTTTATTTTGCATCAAAAATTTTGGCCGTTGAAAGTAAGTGTAACTAGTTACTTTTTAAAATTTGTGACTGAAACTGTAACTAAGTAACTTTTTCGCTAGGGCACTGTAAGCGTAACTCAGTTGCTTTAAAAAAGTAGGTTGCTCAGCATTGATAACTAACCAAAAATAAAATGTTGCTCATTTTGTTAATCTCGCCCCCTAACTTCGTTTACAAAATTATGCCTTAGTAACCCATGTTAAATGCATCTCAAAGTTTCTTTATTACAACTTTGAAAAAGAATTGAAAGCAAAAAATGGATTCTCTCCTGTTGTTAGTAAACTGGATGTAGCTAGCATACAGCTTAACGCAAGAAGGGCAACTTGCAACCCTGTGCCGCTTTTTGTGTCAGCTATTTTTCCCCAAATAAAGTTATGTGAGCGTTCATTATGTAGAGGCTTTTTTTTGTCTGTTTTTACGCAATTAGTTTCTGGCAACACTGGTGCAGTGGTAGATTACACGTATGCAGGAGTGCTATAGTTTCTGTGAATGCGCCTCAGCGTAAGCTCTAACCAGTCATTTGTTACATTTGGTCATCATGAAAAAAGGACTGAGACAGTAAAGAACAGAAAAATTGATGATGAATGCAGAGGTAAATACTTATTTGAAACACTATTAAACATAGCGACATGCTTTATCTGCCAGACTTCAGTTGCTCAGACTAAACAGTGCATTATTAAAAAACACGTTAAAAAAATCGTTAAAAAAAGTATGGCAAGCACACCATGCAGGAGACAGGGCAGCTGTCAGACAAGTTGGCCTGGCGCTTGCAAGCTCAACAGCAAGTATTAATCAAAACATCTGAGACTAATTTTGTTAATACTGGTGTGACCTTTAAGATAGTACAGATTCTCAGCAAACAACAAAATGAATTTTCTGATGGGAAAATGGTGAATGAAGCTAGATAGCATTTGCTGAATCTAATAGTCTACAACTTGTGACAAGTGTTTCAGACTTATCTCTTTTCCATCGCACTGAATTCAGACGAGTTGAGGCCTTATTTTCTGATGTAGGATAACAAATAAAGAGAAAAGTAAATGATAGAACACTATTCTTTGGCACTGGACAAGAACACAGAAATCAGAGATACAGCTCAATTAGCTGTCTTTATTCGAACTGCGGACAAAGATTTTAATGTGCATGAAGAACTCGTTGATTTAAACACGATAAAAGGCACAATCAGAGAAACTGATATATTTGAAGGCCTCCAATTATCATCACAAAATATCGAGATTAAGAACTTCGGTAAATATATCGCAGTTGCCACAGATGGTGCACCATTAATGGTTGGCTGTTACAATGGTCTCATTGCCCAAATTTGGGAGCTTAACCCATTTTGGACCATTGTTCCTGTAGAGGAACAAATTATTCGGAACCTTGAAAAACCAGTCGGTTGTTTTGTATCGACGTAATTTTTAGACAGAGACCTAGTTTAATCACCTTACAAACGTTATTTAAAAAAAGTTTCTCTTTAACTCGTTAAATTTCTTTGCAAACGCCCATCGGAAAACAACTATTTTTCTAAAGTAGGAATGACCTTGATCTGCGTAAAAATGGTGATTCAGCACAAAAGGGTGAAAAAATTTTACTTGCATTTTATGTAACTACAAAGCCTTCAAAACGTAATGGTGTATCAGTTTTTGCGCGATTTTGTCTCTGAAGTAATCCTTTTTACGTTTACCTTTTTTGTTCCTCCACAGGAACAACGGTCCAATATGCTATCACTGGCTAATATTGCGCAAAAAATTCGCTGCTCTGTCTTCTCTGTAAGCACTTTCTATTGCGGAAACACTCCAAATGACATGAAACAAGGACAAAATTACCAGAAAAAGACACAATTTTATCATTTATGATAATCCAAGAAGCACATAGGATGCAAGCGAACACCACATTCTTGACATTTTTGCAGTGTTTTTTTGCAGTTTGAGCATCGTGCTTGAGCTTCCGCGTTTACAGGGTGGTGCAGATCAACACTGGTGTTTATCATTTTTCTTCCATTAGGGCCTGAGGACGCCGAACTAGTAGTTTTCAACAAGCCACCTACAACTGATCGGATAAATTCAAGAAAATCTATACGCGGGGAAGATCCTACGGTGACATAGAGCCTCCACGCAGCCACTCTTAGCATCTCTATACAGTTAACAAACAGCAGCCAATACCACTTCTTTGGTTGAATTGTTGGTCTGTGTTGGCTTATGAAACTATCAAGCATATCAACGCCTCCCATGCCTTGATTGTATTGTTAGAAGCAGAACGATTGAACACAACTGAACTTTTTCTTTTCACGCTGGCTGTAGCGTTTTACCATTTTGGTTGGCTCTATGTTGCTGAAATTTGAACCAAGATAAACGACTTTGTTGTCCTTCGATTGCACTATGGACATGTAATCATCCAAACGGTGGTCAAAGAAGCCACGCTTCTCTTTTTCAACACTTTTTAATGGTTGCAGTAGGCACTTCATTGTACCGCCTTCACGTATAGTCCCAAGAGCCATGAAATTCTTTTTGTGCAAATCTCGCAGTAAACAAAAAGATGTAAAAAAGTTGTCAAAATAAGCACAATGACAAGCAGGGTTTTCAACTATCGAAAGAAGAGCAGACACAACTTGTGGCCCAAGATGCATGCTGCTGTTCTTAGTATCACACACTCCGGTATAGGTCTCAAATTTGTAAGGGTAGCCATCACTTGATGCTAAAACCAAGTATTTGTAGCCAAATCTGATCGGCTTGCCACGAATGAACATTTTTGCAGAGTGCCTACCAAAGTATGGTACCATTTGTTCATCAATGGCCAGATCTTTTGCAAATATTCCTAACTGCTGAAGTGAAACGTTGACTCTATCTTGTAGAGGTCGAATTTTAGCAAGCTTATCTCCAGCAGGAAGATTATTGTTATCAGAAAAATGGATTAACTTCTTTATGTTTTCAAACATTTTTCTTGACATTGACCTTGATATCAGTGGGCCGCTGATATCATCATCTTTGCTCCAGTACAAGCGCTGACGCGGTCGGCTGTTGTATCCTGTAAACAGAAGAATTCCAACAAAAGCTTCAATTTCCTGCGGTGTAAGATGAATGGCCCCATTCCGTTGAGACGCATATCGCTCCGTTTCACAAGCAATTAGACTACAGATTTCCTCATTGCAGAATAATCGAAAAAGAGCAACTGGCTCAAGCAGGGCAAAATGAGGGTGGCCGTCAGCTAAGTGCGTAACATTTGCTTCAGATATTTTTTTCAGGCTACTTTTCTTCTTCCAAAGCACTGCTTCCGCATTCTTTCTTTTTTTTTCTTTGGTGGTGGTTTGTTTTCTTTACTTTGAACTGCTGATACGTTGGAAGCGACTTCGCATTCATCGTTGTTATGTACCTCTAAAGTTCCTGCAACGTCGTTTGGAAGCAAATCATTTTTATGGTACTCATCTACATCATCTTCCTCTACATCAGTAGAATAAGCATCACCTTGCGCTGGTGGCAAAATAACAATATTTTTTTCTTCACTTTCTGTTGGCCCTAAAACGTCGTCAACTGCTTCCTGCAGAGTTACTAGTCATCTTCAACAGAGAAGTAATTTACTATCAATTCGAAGAAACTGTTTAGAAAGAGATAAATTTCGCGCAGGGTTTTCAGAGAAAAATAAATACTGGTACGCAGTAACGAAGCTTTTATATCAAATGCGTTCTGTAACTTTTCTTTGAAAAAGGTAATGTTTGTTTTGTCTTCTTAGACAGGAATGTGTATTGCTGCACAGATGTCCTGCCAATAGTTTCGTACGGTAAACCAACACAAGCAACCCACCTCCAGCCTCACTAATCTGCAACAGCTGCACTAAATCTGCAGCAGCTTTATACCCGTATTGGACTATTGTTCCTCTAGAGCAGTGTTTCTTAACCTTTTTGGCGCTTGTACCCCTTAAAATTTTGTGAAATATTTTTGTACCCCTAGACCAGTGTTTCCCAAACTGTGCGCCGCGAAGATTCGCAGGTGTGCCGCGAGTCTTTTTAAAGTGCCTTCTGCTGATACCATTTTTCTACCAAAATCGAGAAAATGACCTTTTTTATTTTTGGAGATCCCCATCAGTTCGGGCTGCATGAAGCGATTTCCACAGATTGCCGACCAGTCAAAAGGTCACCTTCAAAAAAAAATAAAGGTCATTACTAGTTTGGCAGACGCCCATGATGCCACCCGCCATCGCTAAAACTACGTGTCACTGGTCGGTGTGCCGCGATGGGTGATCAACCACTTTCCTGTTCCAGCAGACAAAAAAGTTTGGGAACCACCGCCCTAGAGTTTAAAGTAACCATTATTCTGACGCCTCATCTCGTACCCCCTGCTTTGGTGTTTCGTACCCCCAAGGGGTACAGGTACCCCCGGTTAAGAACCCCGGCTCTAGAGGAACATCGCGTTGCTAGGCAACCAAAAGCGGGTGGCAAAATTTTTTTAAATTTTTTGCTTAATTTGATCAACAGTAACCAAATAATAAAAACTTACAAGAAAGTGACTTGTATATCTGGTAGTGGTAATTAATGGGTCAAACAAGATATTTTTGCAGTGTATAACATTATACACCAGGAAAACCTAACTGCTAAAGTGATGGATATGGAATATGTTACTTTGGTAGAAGTAAAAACTGTAAATTACATTTTTTCTCGATGATTAAATCACAGAGAATTTCAAGAGTCTTAGGGTCACCTCGAAAGCCAGCATTTAAAATGTTGTTTACTTCACAAAGATTTGTTAGCTTAGTAGAGCATCAATACTCCACTGTTTCTGGCTACTAAAAGATGAGATCAATATCTTTATAAATTTGAAAGTGAAGAAAGTTCCACTGCTATCTAATTTTAAATGGATAATGAATTTTGCATTCCTAACTGATATTTCAAGAGTATTGGCTAAGTTTAATGTCTAGCTGCGAGGAGAATACAAGGCGGTTCATGAATTGTACAAACACCTTTGAACATTTGAGCGAAATCTTCAGCTCTATGAACAAAACTAGCGCAAACACTAAGTTTCCCGTTTTCTCACTCGTAGAAGTGTATTTGATGGCGATAATGACGGCCCGGATAGCTACGCTCGAAGAGTGGCAGTATTTTATGAAAAATTTTCATTTCGATTTACAGAATTCAGAGGCAAAGAAGTGATGTGGCCGTCTTCTCACTCCCTTGTACCTGTGAAATAGTTCTGCGCCAATAGAACTTTAGCTTGAATTGAATGGACTGCAAGAGGATCACTTTCTGGTATAAAGTTTCAGTGAGATAAACCTCACTGACTTTTACAAGTTCCTGCCAATGGCGGTATATTACAGCTTGAAACTATTCGCCAAAAAGTTTGTGTTTATTTTTGCTCGTACGTATATCTGCAAGCAAATGTTTTAGATAATGAAACAGGTGAAAAGCAAGCCAAGAAGTATTTTAACTGACAGTCTTCTGCTGGATAGTTTGTGCCTATGCACATCAAGAACAGAATCAAACATCGACCAATTAGAGCAAAACATCCAACATCAACCTTCTCACCAACCACGATTTGACCAGCCACAGGTGTACATACCTGCATATACTTCATCTTCTTGTTTACTTGCTGTGATTTTTTATTAAAAACTGCGAGTATGAACCAGCATTTATTTGCTGAGCGGTCCACAGTAAACATTACATTTTTCTGAGTGGCTTTTGCTTTAAACAGGGTACCCACCGCTGGCTAAACTGTTTAATTAAAAACGTTTTCATTGAACTTACCTTTCGCTTTCACAATTAAAGCATCACGGTACCAGCTGTTGGCTTTATAATTAGCACTTGAAACAACGTATTGTATATCAAAGAAAAAGTTATTTGAAAAAAATATGAAGAAACTAAAGAGTTTGTGCTTTTATGTTGCGCAAGTATCAATTTTGTATACATGTTCATTTTCAAGCTTAATTACCTCGAATGTTATTTTGTTTCTCCGATGATGGCCTCTTGATGAGTCGTGGGCTTTCAGATGTGGAGCCAAACGTTCAACGCATGTCTGTTAATTTTTGCGACTTTCTGGTAAATCGGCAACCATTATAGATTTTTGCGTCATACCAAATTCACGTTGGCATTTGCAGTTTCAAACAAACCACGCTCAGCTGCTTACAAACGCAACTAAAAGGAAAGAACTTTTTCACATACGCGTCAATGCACGCGCTCCAAAAAAGGTCAGGAGATATAAATAGAAAAAACGGCACCACCGGTAAAATACGACCAGCACTGTATCATGTCCACTTCGATGTAGATCACTAGCTTAGCCACAAACAAATTTTGGGGAACCAAAAATATGCTTTTTGGTCTTGGTGTTTCTCAACGTTGTTAAATCACTTTTTTTTGGAAATCAATATGTTCTAACCCCTTATTCGTCATAATCAACAACACATTTGTAGGAAGACCTTTTTTCGGAGATTGCTTTTCTTTGACCGTCAATGTTGTCACTAATTCGAATCTCAGATATGATGAAAGACGTTGTTTTGGTTTAGAGTGTGCGCATCGTCAGCCGATCGGCTTCTGTATTTCAAGTCGTAAACGCACCTCGTTTATTACACTTCCTTTCTACGTGACCCTAATTGTCAAGGTTTATTTATTGGCAAAAGAGCAGCGATGCAAACAATACAATAAAATCTATGAACCAAATGTAATTTCGAAGCGATTTCTGAAACAAAAGTTTTAATTACTGAAATAACTACAAAGATACTCAAAAAATATATAATAATTGCCCGGCTGTTTCTGATTCCGAGCGATCGTCTCGAATCCACGACAGACAAAAAATTCGCTAAATAAGCAGTTTCTACCAACATTTGCTCACGTAGTTTCTGCTACGTCATCACTAGCAAAATGACTTAAAACGTGCCTGCTTGCAAACGTATTTGGGCTGCAGTGCAATGACAATAATTGCTCGGAGACAGTTTACACAAAACAAAGTGCAACTAAACGACGCGCTATGAATGGCGGTGAATAGATGATGCAGATCGTCAGGGAACCACTAACCTGAACGGTGCAGTTTCAATAAAAACGCTACTTCTATGAAAACATGATACAAATCGAAGATTGAGGCTTTGTAGCCGTTGCAACTGAAAACACCATGATTTCTTGATCGAGCTCAAAAAGTTTCGTGGAAATAATCCCTGTGCCCCTGTGACCGCATCATACACAAATAGCTTTGTCTATGATGCGGTCTCAAATATTTTTCTGTCTTCTAAAATCCATTGCCGTTTGCTTTGAATATACAAGAATTCCTTGCTTATCGAGCCAATGCATTTATTGCTTTTACAATTATGTCCCAAATGTTCATGTCCTGTCATAGCAAACTGTCGTGTTATTGCAAAACGAGATATAAAAATATTCCAAATCATTGTAGTTGCATTTATTTCTTCTCTTTCTTTGGATGAGGCACGGCATGATACGGAAATTGAGGTTCTGACCGCAAGCCTTATCAAGATGAAGATAGGGGAAAGTAGCAATTCTCCATACTGGCAGCCCCACAATTTACAAGATAGACTGCCATTGGTGCGTTGCTAATAGTTGTCTCCTACGACAATTCTTACTACTTGAAAAAATCAAATGGTTCAAAGCATTTTGTCATGGAAGATACCTTGCTCTTTTTAAAAATGGGATAGGAGCAATTACAAGTGATCTAGTTTTCAAAATAGACTTACAGTCGTAACATTGTTGGGAGCAACAAAGCTTGCAACTACTAATTAGATTAGTAGGGTAAATATTGTCTTCAAGCAGTTGATTTAACCACGAGAAGATTCTATTATTTCTACCAAACATTTTTATTTTTTTCAAGCCAAGTCAAATATAGGTTTAGAATAGAACGACCTCAAAAACAAGAGAGCTTGTTAGAATCAATTTATTAGAAGCTTTTGGCACAGGCTTGAACTTTACATATATTTCTATATGCTGAATCTATGTTGTAACGGTTAATTCTATATAACTGGAGGCTTTAACCCCTCTGAAAACGCTGGACTTTCCAACATAGAACTTGACACGATTGATCGTCTTTTCAGAGAGAGTGTCATATGGGGGTTTGTGACGTCATAAATGGTAACTACTGTAAACAATTTTTTACTATTTGCATTTCTTAACGGGGGAAAACTGTTTTGGGCTAAACCAAAAACCAACACTCGAATCGCCAATTCGGAAAAATGTTACTTCTTCGTGCGGGTCAGATGAGTCATAACTAACCATTGATTGCTGAATTTATTTTCCTGGTTTTCTCAAAAGCTACTGTAGAAACGCGTTTGAAACCTTTTTTGGAAAGTAATAACAAGGTGCTTCCAAAAAAATAATTTTACAACAATTAAAGTTTTATCAACGACGCAACATGAGGTTAAACATTCAAGCATTTTTTAGACATATTTTTTCTGCCTAAATGCTTCAAAAAAGTGATGTTTTGTCACACTGTTGAAAACGTCATAAAGCTTTAATGAAAACAGCAGCATGCAGAAACTGCATTCTTTGTTCTCTGCTTTTTTTTAAAACAATCGTAAATAGTAAAGCTTGTTAGTGATATGCTGCCTGTTAAAGTAGAATGATAGATTGCAGTACTACCATACAGATATGAATCTATACGTTAATAATGAAATGGCAGGCGTGAAAATTTGATAACTGTACTGTAGGTGGTCTTTAAGTTAGAATAAGTTACCTTTGAGCAGGCAAATTGTCGCGTGCCTATTTTTACTCAATCCTTAACACATAGGCATAACGATTAGTTGTTGCAAGGTGAGCCCGAAATGCCGAATTTTATTGCGAAGCTTGCAGAATCTAGCAAAACGTTGTCTTCTTTTTTAGCATAAAAAGCTGCTCGGGTTGTCCGCTCAAGCCATAACTTAACCTATGGTAATAGCTGAAATAAAGACGCCGGATTCTCTGATCCACGTCACTTTGCTCTCGCCTGGCTGTCTTTATGCTGTAAGCAAGAAACAAACGCGCAGCCAGAGGCTTCAAGCCATATAGCTAGACCTACAACTACGGGAGTAGTAAGTAGCAGGTCTATTACTCCATCGCTTCATTCTTGTAAATGCTTCGATCACTTTAGCCTCCTATCACAAATTTGAATTTATGGTCCCATGGTTTAGTGAAATAAGATTTTGTGAAATTATTTGCTGCTATATGTGTAAGCGCAATCTCAATTTAATAGCAGGGAATTAGTGCATAAAATCCAAAGTTTGAGGCAAAATCAATAGAAAAAACAGGTCAGCAGGTCTGCGCAAAATCGCACAAATGGAGGGATATCTTCGTGCTTGAAATTAAATGATTATTTATCAGGCCAACTGGATGATTGGATGAAAAACATTTGAGTTGAAAAATGGCCCTTTTTTTTCCTAAGTGATGACCAAGGCACATTGGTGCAGCTAACGAGCATAACGTGACCAATATTACGAGAGTAGTCGTACAATCGTGAATTAAGCGGACCACTGAATAACTTATTTCTGAAATTATAAAATGACAACCATTACCGCGCCCACTATCAACTTTGGCTTTGTTTCTCAATAATTATTGAAAGGAACGTATAAAATGTGTGAATTGATGCGGTACTTGTACGTAAGACAATATTAATTAAAGAGTACGATGATGTGGATTATGGTCACAGTGGCGATACCCCATCTGTAAATACTTTTTGTTACGGTTCTCCGAAACGATCTTTGAGCAAAGGCGGTGCTGCTGGTTAAACTAATATTTTTAAGTCGACCTAAGTGACTGCTAACTTCAGAGATGGTCAAAGCAGTCTAAAAACTTCTTTGGTTAAAATGTTATTACTTGACTAAAAATACTCAAGTAAAGGTAGAAAGTAATGATATGCATTTTTACTTGAGTGAAAGCAAAAAAGTTAAACTGCTCAAATAATAAAAGTAGAAAGTAGTTTTATTGTTTTAGCAGCTTTGGCTTATACCTCTTCAGACCACTTTGTTCTAGAAAAGGAGCCCCCGCACCACATAAGATTCCAGAAGTAATTTCCAAAGATACAACGTCTTTGCTAATTTGTAGCTTTATTTGCATTATCGACCAAATAAAAAGTTTACTTGTGTGGCAAATACAGCGGTGTCACTCTAAAACGGGGTTTGCCAGGGAGACACTGCTTTTGTAGGTGACACTATTTTTAGAAAACTCTTGAAAAGGGTGACGTCAATTTAGGCGGATGACTTCTTTTCTTTAGCATGATACTTTGTTAATTTAGGTAAAAGACTTTTATTGGGAGCAGTTTTTTGATTCAGGTTTGACACTTTTTAAATTTTTTTTGGGTGTAAAAATTTAAGATACAAAAGAGTGTGAAATGAACTTTTTTTCCTTGTAGGAAGTTTTTTCTTATTGCTAGATGTCAAATAAATCAATATCCGCTGATGTTGACTTAAATGATACGACATAGCACAGAAAATTAGCCTAATTGTTATAATAATTACTAATTTTCTTGTTGGTCAATTTGATTATTATTTTTTTTGGTTATTGTCTTGTGTTTTTAATAAAACGTTTTGTTAACGGTGAAAAGTCGTTTAACAAGGAGCGGCTCATTGAGACCATTGTCCTTCTTCTTCGGAATAAAAAAGAACATAATAACTTTATCATATCTAAGATTTGTCTTATCAAAAGCAAAATTAAATGGCGTAGTCAGTATGGCGACCTTACGGGATACCAACTGTGGATCATTGATGTTTTGCTGAAATTATGTGGGTGACTCATAAACGTTCTCGTTCTGTTCGTGCGCTCGTTGTTTTACTGTAATCGTTTGTATAAATCATCCGTTGGCCTACAAACAGGTCATAAAAGAATAACCATAGTTGCATATCATGATGTAACAATACTGGGTGACTAAGCCGTATGGCCAGGCGTGGTTTCGTCTGACGTGCGGCGGAGTGACCTAGCAAACCAGTATATAAAAAAGAAGCATTGCTATTTCCAGAGGTTTTTCGATAAAAAATTAAAATTCAAAATTCATTGGCAAGAATTCCATTCGATTCGATTCAAGCAATTTCGTGCATTCAACGTTGTGCTGTGATTAAATAAATTCGTTTCTTGGAGTCAGACGTGCTGTGGATACTCGATTCCCATAGTCAGCTTGAAATTTAGAAGGAGGACAAAAATTTTTGGATCATATTTTTGATAATAAACTTTTTTCATTTACCTTAAATACCCCACAGAATTTTTGGTAACAATCAGTGCAGCATGAAGCAAAGTTTAAAGATGCTTGCAGAGATGAAGCTTACATAAAATTCTTATTTAAAGGGCACTAAAGAAATCATCCAAAAACAGCTCTTTTTATAAATATTAAAAGAGAGCATAATAGCTTCTCTCTGCCTCTTCGCTGGCTACTACCGTAACCAGAGCAACAGCTAGTTGTTGAAAGAACAAATACGTGCTTGGAAAAATAAAACAAAATGCAAAAAATTATACATAAGAAAATTATTTGAATTTACTTTTAACGCTAAAAACTTGAAAATCAAAATCTGAAGCTTTATGGAAACATGGCTCTTTGTTGATAACTCACGGCACTTCACCTTGATAGCGTTAAGCAATAGCGGTTGGTATTCAAAATGACTCCTTTCAATGAAGGATTTGCAGAACGTAAGAACTTGAATTCAAAGCTTTTTCTTATGCTAACATACAAGGTCGGTCCAAAAAGTATCCGGCCTTTGGGCATAAAACACACAACACAATGAATATCACAAATTTTATTTAACCTTCTTCAAAATACTCCCCTTGCAAGTGCACACACTTTTCCCAGCGCCTCTGCCACTTTTGGAAGTACCTCTTGAAATCCTCCTCTGAAATGCTCCAGAGCTCTGCCGTCGTTTTTTCCATAATGTCCTTACATGACTAAAATCGCGTCCCTTTTAGCGTAGTTTTTAACTTGGGGAATAGCCAGAAGTGGCATGGTGCAAAATCAGAAGAGTAAGGAAGCTGTAGCACAAGTGTCGTATTGTTTTTGGCCAAAAAATCTTTGATTACATGGGCGGAATGAGCGGGAGCTTTGTCATGGTGAAGCTGCCACTTCTTCCCTGTCCGCATGTCTGGCCGCTTTCTTCGCACAGCATCACGAAGGCGACGTAGAATCTTCAAGTATAACTCTTTATTAATTGTTTGGCCTTCTGGTGCGTATTCGCAATTTCTCTGAGTGTTAGACGGCGATCTTCCATCACAATTTGGCAAACCTTCTCAATCACCTCCTCGTTTTGGCTTGTGGATGGCCTACCAGATCGTGCCTCACTCTCCACTGGCATTCGACCGTTTTTGAATCGATTAAACCATTTCTTTATTTGAGTTTGACTTAATACTTATTTGAGTTTGACTTAACGCAAAAGCTTGCTGAATCTTTTGGATTGTTTCAGTTTGATTATTACCTAGCTTTTGGCAGAACTTGATACAATATCTTTGTTTGATGCTTTCTGTCATTACGCTTGCGAGCAAAAATCGACGATTATACACTATACGACTAAATGCTTTAAAAAAAGAGAATGACACCAACTATCGGTTTGAAATTTTTTATGCGTGTGCAGTAATTGTGACGTTACAATCCGCCAAAATCACTTTGCTGGTGTGGCTTTACTTTTGGGGAAAGGAAATTGGGGGAATGGATACTTTTTGAACAGAAGGGTCGGATACTTTTTGAACAGACCTCGTATTACATTCCAATTCAACAGTCATTACATTTGTCGCATCTATTTAAGTAAAGACTATAACTACTCAAGTAGCATTGCTTCCTGCTCGATCTACTCAAGTAAAAGTATAAGCAGTAAAAAATATAACTACCCAAGCAAGTAGCTCGTTACTTAAAAATCTACTTAAGTAGTTTACTGAAGTGGAACTACTCCGCTACTAACCACTTCTGAGTAGCTTTATCGAGTGACGCCTGCAGCGCAAGCAAGTTGTTGCTAATTAAGAGTGGTATATGGATATTGCACATAGGTATAAAAGTAGGGGGGGGGGGTCAGAGACAGCAGCATCTCCAGACAATATTCAGCCGGAAGAATATTGTTAGTCCCCTAGAAATTTAAAGAACGAGCAAAATACTTGTTTTTATAAAAAGTGGTCTTTACAAAAAAGGTTTTCCTTTAATCTTGCAGAGAAAAACAGGAGTATTTATAGAAAATTATGAGACAGCACTCCTATGTGTGGCATTCATAAAATATAGATGCTAAATATCAGTGCTTAAGTGCTAAACAATTGTTTAAAAGCGTTTATAAATTTTTTTTGTCAATCTTCTTAGGCCAGGTCTTGTTACCAAGTTGCTAGTATCCAGCAAGATCGTTATAAGCAGTCCACTTTTAAAATCCAGAAGAGTGGTCACGTTGGAAAGGGGTTCGCAGTATTGGAAAAAGCACATATATTTTAATAGCTAAGGAAGTATTTAGAACAACGCTACATTGATCATGCTGCAAGTATGATTGCGTAACTGGGAGGTGGATTTATAGGGAGGATCAGGTTATTAAAGCGTTGTCCAAGCAGAATATCTTTGTACTCAAAGGTGCATTCCATTGACTCCGATAATTTGTTTTCTTTATCGGTACAGCGTGGTGCGATTAAGTAAAAGTCATGCTTGAACACAGAAGACTGCGGGTTGGATGCTCAGAGCGTCACGTTTCACGAGCTTTACAAAACGTCATGCATGGGTGACAACTGAATCAAAGATTGCAAGGTCATTTGCAGTCGCTCAAACTTCCCATTTATCATGCTTTCGATAAGTGGCATCAGTTCTTGATTTAAATTTTTGTTATTAATAACAAGCTATGTTTTCAGTTTGATACCCACCACACCAAGCGCAAAAGAAGCACGTAAAACTGCGCCAACGGTCACAACAAAGGTTCAAGGTTAGTTCGTAATCGTCATGTTCGTTTAATTGGTGCTATTCCAAACCACCGTTTCTTAGTCTAACATCAGGGACGAGCAACGTGTAGCACGCTCAGTGAAATCGTGCTTACCGCGTAAAGATATGGCTTTTAACTCGCGCCAACATACACATCCCACTAACCAAAAATCTACAGTGAGAAAATTAACCTGTTGATGGTTGGTCTCCAAAACAAAGAGGCCCTCAATGGAAAAATTCCTCAGTTTGGGGTTGAATTTCAAAACAAGAAAGAAAGCTTTTGGAGGTGATATCTAAAAAACGATCTTTATTTTGAAAAGACTCCGCGACTGGTCCGCTGTCTCAATCGGTTGAATAAAATGAGCGAACTTGGTCCGCCTACAAAAGCTTTTGCATCCCTTTCCATAGGCGTAACTAAGAGGGACAAACTGGACATGAACAACCTTCAAACTTTTTGAATTCGATCAAGCTATGAAAGCATTTTTGGCCAAAAATATTAAAATAGCTGTGTTCAAAAAGTTGATCTCCAAAAAAAATGTTTACCATCGCTTTGGATCTCCAAAAAAGTTTATCCAAAATATTTTATTTATTTAACTCCCCATATATTTGCTTCTGACTACGCCACTGCACATCGGTATCACCTGTGTAGAGATTACCAACGTGCTGATCACAGGTGTCGTAATCGACAAAGTAGAGACTAGGGTCTCCAGTTGTTGCTGGTTGGAAAGCCGGTGTGGCGCTTGCATAACTTGAACTAAAAACATCAATTGTAAAAATTCTATTAATAAATTATGTCTGCACATACTACCAATCGGTGTTGTCTCGAAGAAAGAACATTAATCCCTCAAACTGTTGTTTAATCTTAATTTAACTCCATTACATCCAAAGCTTCCACCAATTGATAAAAGCAAAAGATTCCAGAAAACAAAACTATAGAAACCTAGACGTTTTAACTTTTAGTATAATTTATGTGTAAACTATTTCAACAATTAGTTGTAACTTAAAAATCTCAAATTCTGGAATGTATTAGTCTCTGTTCTTACCCAACTTCAACCAGCAAATTAACGATTAAAGGGTCAACGGGATTCCAAAGTTTTACTAATTGAAACAGAGATTCATAAACGAAAGAATGCAAATTCTATAAACGTGCTGTGTGGCAAGACACAAAAACTACGACTGAAATTCAACGTGTGAAACTGCTTCACCGTTTCTGTGCTTCCATCTCAAAGTAAAAGAGGAATAAACTGAGTAACAACTGATGTTCTACACATTTTCTTTCTGCAAGCCACAATAAGTATGCAACCAAGCTGAGAATTACCGTAAAGTATCTATTCCAACGTAACAAAAATGCAAAACCTTCTTAGGTATTGAACTCAATCGTGTTCTTGAAATTGCTAGGCCAAAGTTTTTTGTAAAACTCAGTAACATATATTTTGAAATATATAAAGTTGTGGCTTTTGCTGTCTTCAACCAAGCATGCAAGTCGTGTGATAGTTATTTGTTGACCTCAGGCCTACGTTATCTCGAAGACGCAAGTCTTCAAAACTTCGTTTATATCACTTGCATTGAAAAATATCACGTAACAGGTTTGAAAGTATTGTTTGATGGTTTGGCTATTACAAAAATTGGGGAAATGCTTTTCCCGTAAGGACATCTTTGCTGAGTAAACTCAAAAATCTCTTGCTTGACGCTTAAAAATGAAGACAATATGGAGAATGAAATATGAAGCCGAGATGACCCCCTTTTAATAAATAACATCCTGGCTGTAAAAAAGCTGTTACAATTACTATGCAAAGGGTCAAAAACTTTGAGATATGCATATATGTATATCTTTTAAACCAGGGGTAGCAAACTGCGGCTCGCAGGACAAATGCGGTCAGCGAGTGGAAATCATGCGCCATGCAGAAGGGTGTGATATGTGACTCATTCCTATAGATTGATCACCAAAATAAAAAAGATCTTTAGTATAAAAACTTCACCGTTTCGAGGCTGATTTCAGATATAAAAAAGGTCTATAGATTGAAGACTTTATCTTTTTGAGGTTTATTGCTCAAAATAAATCAAAAGTCCTGAAAAGGGTTTGCTTTCAGCTGGCTGTATCATACGGTTGAATGAAATTAACTTGCCTGCAAAAAGTTTGCTCGCCTCTGCTTGAATCGAAGATTAGCAATATGCAAAAGATAAAAATTTGTTTTTCAGGCACAACTAAATTGCTAACATCCACAAAGCCAAGACACTCGACGGCACCAAAAGCACCAAAGAGAGCAACGACAACGACGACCACAACAACAGATACAATTCAAATAGCATCCCCACCAACAGGAGGGATCAATACAATTGCTGTCGCTGCTGTTCTAGGCACAATTGCTATCATTAGCGTTACGGTGGTTGCGCTGGCAGCTGCGTTTGTTTTTCTACGAAAGAAGCCCCCAAGTTCTCAGTAAGAAAATGTCTTCACTGAACCGATGTAAATTCGGTTTTATAAGTTGGTTATCGCTTAACAGCGTCCAATAGCGGCTAGTGACGACGTTTCATTTTTTGCAGATAAATTATCAATCAGAATATTTATGCCACTAGATGTCACTATAGAGTTAATATGAAATTGAGCTTTTCTGACTAAGATATATGTCCAATCGTTTGTCCCACGGAATCTAGCATATCAGAATACTAGAACTAGCATGATTTCAACCAAACTGTGTAATAGTTGTTCAACCGATAGAAAAATTAGTGCGTAAAAAAATTAAAAATCTTGTTGATGGTACACAATTCTCAAAGCTGTATTGAAAATGGTACACAATTTCAATACAGCTTTGAGAAAAGCTGTTTGAGCTATAAGCTTTTCGTGACGCTCTTATCAGTGGCAATATCGCCTCAAAAGGAAAAACTACAGTGAATAAGCGTTTTGTCTGGTTAATTTGGACGTTAGGCAATCAAGACGAGCCAATGATAGCGCTAGTATTGTAAAGCGCGACAAAGAAAGATTTCGCAATTGCGAAATGTTAAAGAAAGCGCAGCAGGAGGCCAAATACCGCGATTATCGAAAGAGTTTGAGAGTGTAAATAAACTCTTTCTGTCTGCATGAAGCTGGGCGCTGGATCTTGATATAAGCAGCCTCTAAGAGATTAAGGTGGAAAGAGCTGCGTGCTGTGACGAGGATTGAAAGTCGCTTATTATTATAGTTTAATGCACATTGATCATTTTCTAAAAGATGTTGACCAATGGCAAAGTCACAATCCGGTTTGATGTCTTTTCGTTTGCATGATCTGTGTGGTTGAGATCGGCGTGGACGGGTCAATTGTTGTCTTAACCATTGCGGAACATGTGTTGCTTGATGCGATCCTGTAGCCGTTGAGATGTTCACCCCACGTACCGACTGTCACAGTGGCACTTATATTCATACATGATTGAACTTTTCTGAGTGGTAGGTAAAACATCCTTGCGGGCCACAGGCAGCATGCGCTTGGACGTAAGACCAAGCGGGTGTTGATTGAACCATAGCAGCTTTCCACGGTGGTTTTGACTTCTTTTTCCAAGTTTGTTGAGGGCTTACCAATCCAAGGGACCCTCAAGTACACATGGCACTTTTCTGGGCCGAATTGCTTAAGGGTGAAAAACTGAGAAATTTTCTTGGTGATCTAAGTGTTTGATGACGTTTTTAGGATAGCCATTGTTCAGTAATATTTTGTTGATCCGTTCTATTTTTTCATTGAGTCTACGCTTGGTGCAAATCATTGAAGCTCAATGATTGCCAATATAAGTGCCACTGTGATAGTCGGTACGTGGGGTGAACATCTCAACGGCTACAGGATCGCATCAAGCAACACATGTTCCGCAATGGTTAAGACAACAATTGACCCGTCCACGCCGATCTCAACCACACAGATCATGCAAACGAAAAGACATCAAACCGGATTGTGACTTTGCCATTGGTCAACATCTTTTAGAAAATGATCAATGTGCATTAAACTACGAGGGTCAGTCAATAAGTAATGAGACTTTCTCAATTGCTTTTGTGTTTTTGTAGCTAAGGAACTCAAATTTTATGTGATGATTATGAATGGAGTTGTCATCTCATTTACAACAAAACTTGTTTATTTTCAGATTACTGTAGGTGTGATGATAAATTGAAATGACTACTAGGCTAGCAAACAGCTCATCGTCGGAACAAAGAGGAGTCATCAGATTTCTGTTGGCAGAGAGTGTAAAATCATGTGAGATTCTGTCTAGAATGCAAAGACAATATGGTCCTTCCTGTATGTCTAGAGCAAACTTCTACAAATGGATGCAAGCATTCAAAGATGGACGCGAAAGCATTACTGATGATCTGAGAAGTGGAAGACCTGTGGATGTCTCTACCCCAGAAGCAGTACAGGCAGTTGAAGACCTGATCAAATCTGATAGAAGGGTCACTTTAGATGAAATTGCTACAAAATTGGACATCTCCCATGGCACAGTGTACGCAATTGTGCGTGAGAAGCTGCATTTTTCAAAAGTCAGCTGTCGCTGGGTTCCCAAGATGTTAACGGATGATCACAAAATGCAACGCCTGATGGCTTCCAGAGCATCACTACGCAGATACAGAAAGGAGAGAGATGCATTTCTGTCGAGAATAGTGACAACTGATGACACCCTACAGCCCAGACCTTGCACCATCTGATTTTCACCTCTTCGGCCCACTCAAAGAGAGTACGAAAGGAATTCACTTCCAGACTGACGAAGAAGTGAAGGCTGCTGTGAGCAACTGGCTAAGAACCCAGTCCACGGAATTCTATGCCAAAGGAATAGACAATCTAATATCAAGATGGAACAAGTGTGTTGCAAAGGAGGGAGACTATGTTGAAAAATAAAAAAGCATTTTTTGATTACCAGTCATTGCAAACTTGAGTTATTGAGAAAGTCTCATTACTTATTGACTGACCCTCGTATAATAATAAGCGACTTTCAATCCTCGTCACAGCACGCAGCTCTTTCCACCTTAATCTCTTAGAGGCTGCTTATATCAAGATCCAGCGCCCAGCTTCATGCAGACAGAAAGAGTTTATTTACACTCTCAAACTCTTTCGATAATCGCGGTATTTGGCCTCCTGCTGCGCTTTCTTTAACATTTCGCAATTGCGAAATCTTTCTTTGTCGCGCTTTACAATACTAGCGCTATCATTGGCTCGTCTTGATTGCCTAACGTCCAAATTAACCAGACAAAACGCTTATTCACTGTAGTTTTTCCTTTTGAGGCGATATTGCCACTGATAAGAGCGTCACGAAAAGCTTATAGCTCAAACAGCTTTTCTCAAAGCTGTATCAAAATAAAAAACCATCAGGCGTTTTTCTTAAAATTATTTTCTCGACCTATCACGGGAAAGTTTTAGCTGTAATGCTTAGAACTACTGATACTCCAACCAATGCATGTAGCACATTGTGCACAGATCTGCTTCGGAGTTACAAGCACTGCTGGAACAATGTGGCTCTACCGCAAGCCTGCAACCAATCAGGAGAAATTGCCGCGTGGCGCCTGTCACAAAACAACAACACCACCAACATCGCATCTATGCCGGCGTTGAACTCTCAATATCATGGCCGATTACGAGTCAGCGCTTTATCGTTATGAGCTATAACACTAAGCCGGTAGTTCCTAAAAAAGTGAAAAGTACATTTTAGAAATTACCCCTAAAATACAGAAATAAATGAAATACGGCATAGATTTTTAAAAAATGGAGTTTTGGTTTTGAGCTATTGGGATTGTAAAACTTTTCTTAACTAAACAATAAATAAGCATGTCATGTCATATTTTATTATTCATAATAATCATTTTTATTCTCCTAATTCGCAGGAAAACGACAATGGAAATAAGCATGGAATAATGGTCCACGCCTACTACTGCATTCTGCTTGAATTGCTTGATATTACTTCCAATATAAGCACAACAACGCCATCATTGTGTGATAGTAACTCATGACCATTTGATCACTATCGCCATAAAACGAAGCTCCAACTTACGGCCATGTAGTCGACAATTTACAGTGTTTGTCGAAGAAACACATTGTGCCAGCAGTAGGCCTACCGGAAACTTCAAGCTAAGTCTGAGCACGAATTGTTCTATGAATGACTGTTTAGGCTTTTCAGTGATCAATTGATAAAATGCAGGCAAAAGTGGTTCAGGCAGCATCAAAATTTAGTTGAGCAAAAGCACTGTCATTTACTTTAAAATACTTAAATAAAAATGAAAGAAATGACGCGTATACTATTACTTGAATAAAAAAAAGCAAAGTGGACCATTAAACTACTAAACTAGTACAAACAGAAATTAGTTTCATTTTTTTGGCAGTTTTATCTAGTACCTTATTCATGTCCATGTGGTACAGAATATTACGGACATCTGATTATTTCAATATCACACATATAGATTACTGATTCTTGTGAGTCTATTTGAATTTATTTTTGGATTGCTGTACTTTCGATAGTACATTCGGTTAATCTGGATTTAATTTCGAAGTCGAGTTCTACCAAGGCCTTCAAAAATAGAAATCACTGATCTCTCGCTTGACTTTCTTACTTCTTGACTTTCTTTCAGTGACATGAAATCGAATTTATTTAGTCACGGTTCACTGACCATAAAATAGCTCAATTAGAATGAGACTAAAAGTACTACAACTATATATTAGTTACTACAACTGCAATAAACAAACTGTAATTTTTTTTTGCAGCATTGTGAGTTATGCAACTGGAAATGGTACTACATCTCTACTCACTCCAGTGACTATTGTTAGAAGAAATAACGAAAAACCAGACGAGCACCAACCCTTGCCTATGATACCTTACGAGTTTGAATCAGCCGAAGGTGCATCAGTTATAATTCTAGTTTTAATTTTAAGTTTAGATCTAGCGCTCTTAAATGCAGTTTACCGTGAGTGTTGCGCGAAGTAGAGAGTTTTCACTCGGGGGAATATTGCTGGAAATAAATATCAAAATTAATTATCTACAAGGTCAAAACTTTTTTTCTAAAATAACGCTCAAGTCAAAGCTGCATATTTTATCCAGATCTTATCACGTTTTTACTAACTGTTTGATGAAAATCAACATTGTTTGTCAAAATTTGTGGGTCACCCCCCTCTAAATATCCTGCGACATTCCACCATATTGAAATTTCATATTCAGTGACAGTGTAAGGTTGTCACTACTCTTTAGAAACGCCTTACATTTAGAACTTTGTGGATTCTTTTACACACTATTGCGCAAGTGACTTATACCACTTCTATTTTTGATGAGCTAACTCATACATGGTTTGTTTTAACCAGATTTTGAAACTTCAGACAAGTTATTGAAAGTTGATAGTTTTTGCGTTTGAGAATACAGCTAGAATTCATTCTAAAGTGAGACCAAGCCTACATATATGAATTCGGAGGCATGCTAGTCTTTTCTTGGGAAATTTACTTATTTTGTGTCAATTTTTCTGACATCAAAGAATGAACTTTAAAAATAATGGTTTCACTTTATTTCTGAATCAGCGTTTGAGCAATCCGTTTACTAATCTTTTTTTTTTTTTATAAAGATGGGTCAGTACGGAGTGGAACGACCAGATCAAACCTGCCGAACAACAACATTGACAACGCCCCCGAAGCTGTTTATTCAACCGTTGATGACCAACACAAATAAATTAAACTGCAGTGTGCTGATAATCTCGGACTCGAGTGGGCAGTGCCGTTGCAGGCTGCATCACGGGCGAGGCAAAGAAGGCAATAAAAGAATCCTTGAAGAGACTGAGCAGTGTATGCTTTCCAAAGCTCTTGAAATTTACGTTGAGATCAAAAAATGCAGGGACTTGATGTTTTGCTATCGCTTTTCTTTTTTTAAAACGCCCACTGGCTAAAGGCTTAGCAACTAAATTTGCATTGGTATTATTTTGCTCAAAAGAAGCGCTGCAGGCTTCCTACCGGCAGTGAAAATTAAAAGACGACACCCAATGTTCTTCTCTTCCTCCATAGAACTCGAACCCTAAAAAGATACATTTTTTGAAAATCGACCCTTCAATATCTATTGGTTGGAAGAAGCAGAAGCCTTCAAAAGTCGTTGGGCATCTCTAAAATAACGAGATGAAAATTTTGGTTAGTTTTATTACTACGTCAATTAATCTTGTTTGAACGTTAGGAAATAATAGAAGAAACATTAAGCGCTCAGGTGGCTTTTTGAAAATGAAAACTGACCCTAGAAATTTTTGCTAATTCTTTGATCTCCGACTGCATCCAATTAGTCAACTGGTTTAATCGAGCCAAGCCAACTCTCTAATTATCTTTAGCTCTTACCACTAGTTGTGGGGCAGTGGCCTTAACTCAAGAACATTTTTAGCTTTCATGGCAAAAAAACTTGACGAGTGAGCTATTAGTGAAAACTCTTTACGACAATTAACTAAACATCTTATCAATTCATACCTTTTTTATTTTTAAAATAATGGTTGAATTAGTTGCTTACGTTATTCCAGTAATTTTAGTTTTATTGTGGTCAAACTTTTAGAATTGCGTTTGGTTTTCCTCAATGCTTTTATTTATGTACTAAAGCAACCAATTTTTATTTTTCTGTTTCCTTTTCTATTTTTTGTCGATATTGGTTCATATGTTTCTTTCTCATATTTGCGTGTGTTTCGCGTAATGTCCAAAAGGCCATTAATAGATTTTATGATGTGACTACATCAAAGTAAAATGCTAATATAAACTTAAATTTGTAAAAATTGTGATTCCACATGTTGTTGTAGATGTCGAGACTTTCATGTAAAACATTTCATCGTTAGGTGATTGTGATAGTTTCCTCCTCTTTCTAGGTGAAGGCACGGTGTGAAGACGAACCCCAGAGCCTTGCAAGGCAGCCTCAATCAAGCAGGTAGGAACACGCTGATCAGGTTGAGGCAGCGGTTCCCAAAGTGTGCTCTGCGAGATTTTGTCAAGGGCGCCGCGTAGATTAAACAGAAATAGTTAAAAACCTCAAATTAGACGAATTCAGTAACAAAAAACGGCCTGAATTTAGAGTTTCGGTAAAACAAATAATTTCAAAGAGTTGATTCCCCCCTCCCCCCCCAAAAAAAGTCCTCAACCTTAAATTGGGCAAAATTTGGATTAACTAGTACGTAAAAAGTATTTGTACGTTTTTAAAGGACTCAGATAGAAAAACATTCTGAAACATTTGGGGCGGAAGAAAGCGGCAACCGTTTCAAGCCAGTTGTGAAAATTAGGGTTGTTTGAAACTAAAATATTTCGAAATTTCGTTTCGATCCAAAATTCCTTTGTTTTGGTTTCGTTTTGTTTCGAAATCCAAGCAATTTCATTTCGTTATGCGATCGAAACCAAACAGTGAAAGATTGACTCATGCGGTGTGATAAACATGCTTTACACGCGAGCCGCATTGAACACACCAAGCGGCCATTTACCATTGTCACATGAATTTTCGGAGGCGATGACGACACAGACGACTGATGATGAAACAATTTTGAAACATTTCGACACAAAATTTCGTTTCGCCTGGTTTCAAACTGTTTTTTCTCCAGTAAAATTTTGTTTCGTTTTGTTTTGAACCGCCTTTCTTGGAGTAAATTTTCGTTTCGTTTCGTGGCGTTTCGTCCTAGTAAAATTCAACTCAATTCAATTTTTTTTAACGAAGCACAGTTGATTTATAAAAACGCTCACAAACTTCAAGAATGAAGTAAAAAATAGCATATACATCAATCTGGCAAATCTAGCTAGTAAAAGTCGAAATCTTTTTGAGCACCACTAATGAATATAGACTGGCAACTTAAGTTACCCAAAGATACGCACTAGTCATTCTAACATTACCGGAGGCTCAAAAATTGCCTTTCGCCAAATTCTTAGTGATGAGTAGCGTCGCTATTTTGATATGGTGTAGGTGCTCGGATTTCTCATCAATGCGATCGGTTTATTTACTTAAACAACTGAATTTGGTAACACTAGCGGGCCGAAGGTTCTTGAAAGATGGGAGGATACACAAAAGCAAATTCTAATGGTATTTTTCTTAGTTGTCAAGCTCAAAAAAGAGGGTCATAGCATAATCCCCCCTTAAATACATTAGTGCTCGGTATTGGCGCTGTGGTTTGGTGATTAGAGCGTCCACTTTGCAGTCTGTAGACCTGGGTTCACTTTCCTTGTCAAGTCATATCAAAAGACCTTGAAAAATGGTATTCAGAGTTTCCTTGGATGGCGTTCAGCAAGAAGGAAATAGTATTGAGAAAAAGCCGGCAAGTTCTTTTGTAGTGTCCTAGGGTTAGCTATCTAACCGAACACTCACACGTTTATGTGGCAGACAGGTGATGGGGCCAGACCGAGTACCTGCGTCGTAGCCTAGTGTGACAAAAGACTGCAAGTAGAGCAGGACCTCAAACGCAAGTAAAAGTAGCAACTGCTGCGATATTAGCACTCGTAAGACAAACTTGTTACAGATAGCTATTACAACTTTGTAAGACGTAAGTTCAAAGCATGCGATCTTGAAGTCCTGCTCAACCATCGAAACTTAAACGCAGCTTGAAAGCTAACGTATGATCAAAGCCTAAGGCCTGATGGTCACGTTTAAAATAAGCTATTTCTTGCCAGCAACATGGTTTAGATACAAACATACAACTTTCAAACATGCCTTTGATGCATGAACCTTTGGTTGCAGAAGTAACACGCCTCACGTTTTTCTGCTACGCCTGCAGCAAATAAAATAAAACATGATACTTTGAAAACAAGAAAATGGTGGAGCGTGAAACAAAACAATAGATTTGGTTGGTTAGCAACAGCACTGAATAAACCAGGAGCAAACCACCTGGCTACCGCTAATTTGTGAAATGAGGAGGCTCCCTTTTCGCCCTTATAAAACTAATGATTTTAGGGAAATCAACTTTTGCTGTGGCCTCCTCGTTTTAATGACTTTTAGTTGGGATACTTACCTGTTTAATTTGTTGTCAGAGTTCACAAACATAGACCATAAAAAAAGTCTCTCTGAATACAATGGTGGGTGTGAGTGCAATCTCTAACTTAGCCGTGCCCAATACGTCAAATCGAAGCAGAAAAGCGGGCGATCATACATCGCAAGACAATTGGTAGCTTTCAATTACCACCCACACACAGCCGGGTAGTATCAGATACGCATAATTTCGTGAAAAACTTGACAAATTCAAATTGACTATGCCATTATCTAGCTTAAACGTAGGTTGCAAAACGCACTCCCATTGACTAAACATGGAATTCTGGTCAAGTCTTCAACCACGCTACTGCAAAATAACAGCCTAACACCTATGGCCCGCAACTATTAACTGAACTGTTGTGTTCTGTGCAACACGAATAATGTCTTTCCGCCACTCGGTTTAGCATACGGAATAGTTCCAGAGCCAATAAAATTCTGGAAAATCAGTACAGTTACAGCAGCAGTTATTTCACAACATTACAATAATTTTCATTAAAATAGAATCAGTTAGAAAACAACATACAACAATAAGAGCATAAAAAATATTTTATCTTATTTATTACTAAGGCAAGTTTTTTCAATTAAGTTAATTGGTAGCAAGCTTGAGCGATGTGGAATTTTGTAAGAATTCTGGATATAAAGAGTAAGTTTCATGTTCTTAATTTGATCGGTCAATAAATATTCAATTTTTACCGGTAGGTAATTTTTTTTAGAATAATGAAGTCAATTTTTTATAATCAACACAATTACTCAATACGTTTCTTTCGTATTAAAATGAAAAACTGATAATTGTGATAAACTTACTTAAATCTTTTGTTTTAACTTGCAATGTTTGCCAATTTTTTGTATGGTATTACAGATTGCTGTTTCTTGTCACGATTGTGGTGCAATAATCGAAGGTATACGAAATTATGTGCGACTGTGTTGCAATCGAATGGTAAGACAATTAGGAGGCGCAACACTGTACATTTGTTAAGTAAAAACGTTTGCAGTAAAGTGAAGAGGCATCTATGATGCCAGTTGTTACAAATCTTTAAATAACGAAGATTAGCGCACAAGTGCCCGGGAGGAACTCCAGGGCCTTCGCTCCTTCTTTAAATGCAAAGACTAAATAAAACTTCTTTATTTCGAGAACTCAGTAAAAGAAAATTCTAAAATCGATAAAAAAGAAAGAACAAAAATTCACCGAGGGCTTCTTCAAATATAACGGAATGCAGAAAAACCGATTGAACTTCGTGCAGCAACCAAATTAAGCAACTAACTCAAAATCCAAAAAGACGTTGCTATTTTACTGCTTGGAACAAAAGGCCAGCTAATTAGAATGCAGATCTCGCTCGGTTTTAGGCAAAAAACACCCGAAAGTCGCATTCCAATCTCAAGCCGCCAAACGCCAAACAGAAAATACTAGGCGTGCGAGAACAAAAGGGCGCTAGTTCAGTTCAGCCTCGGAAATCAAAAATTTTTTTTTCTTTCCGAAGCCGATTCTGTGACATAGCGGCCCCTTTGAAATAGAACAAAAGGTGAAATTTCAAATAATAATACAAACAGTAATCGGCAACAAACAACGTAAAATAAACAATAATCACGAAAATATAACAAATTTAAATAATGTAATATACCGTGTCAAAACCCTCGGCGAGCATAATCCTCATAAATAAAAGAAACGCAAGTTTATTAATTTGCAACTTAAAAGAAACACAAGTTTAATGATAACAAAATAGTACATTGTCATAGTGGGCAATCTTAGACATCCCTTAAGAAAGACTCAATTTCTTTGGTGCCGGAATTTTTCAGCACCGCTATTGTGGCTCTGCGGACTATTTCTTTCCTTCTACGTAGCTGGGGGTAAACACAATGGACCCTTCCCAGCCGATAGGTCCCACGCTTGCTGATATCCTCAGCACTTCCAACTAATACTAGTTGGCCTTTAGCAAGATTTTGACAAGCAACCCGCCATTTACCGCGGCCCTCCAACGTCGGTAGATAACCGTTGAACCAAGATTCCCCAATCTTATTAGCAAGGGCGACGCTATACAAATAATCTCGTCGTAAATCTCCCCGATTGTAGAAGGCGCTAATAGAGGTATACGGAGCAAGCTGCTGACCGAGAAAAAGAGGAAGGAGAAATAGGAAGCAAATCATTAGGGTGACTGCTTACAGAGGTGAGCGGACGATCATTCAAATTACGCACTGAGTCGGATACGAAAGTCTGTAATTCAATTAACGAAGGCTTGCGACGAGCCTCTCCAATGACCCTCCCCAACGCATTTTTACGCATTTTTATAGAGTTTCACCATGCTCTCCCAACTCTCTCTCTGGCTCGGAGCTTAAGAGGGGATCATAATCCAATTAATACCACGCCTGCGAAGGGAATTGTGAAACTCTGTAGAAGTCAGTTGCGACGGGAGTCGTTCCGCTGCTGCACAGAAAGTAGAGCCATTATCCGAAAAGACAGGATCGACTGCGCCACGGAGATTAGTAAACTACGAAAATGCCAACAAAAAAACTTGTAAGGTCCAAGCTGGTAACTAGTTCAACGTGTATGCCCCGAGTGCATAAACACGTAAACAGTTCCCAAGCTTTACAATCGCTGCGATTTTGCCGATAAGTATAAGGTCCAAAATAGTCAATACCACGAAATTTAAACGGCTTGTAAGTGGCGGTGACACGATATGCCGGAAAATCGGCCATTAACTGGCGAATAGGAGTAGCATTCGTCGCGCACATTTACTGTAGTTGAAAAAAATGCTTTTAACACTTGAAATTCCGTGAATTATCCAAAACTGTTTTTGCGTTCGCATTAAAGTATAAGACGGCCCAGCGTAACCCGCCTAGACATGCTCATGAAGCACAATCAACCTTGTCAACGCGTGTTATCTAGGCAAAATCAGACGATGCCTGGTGTCCAACGGAAGTTCGGCATATTCCAGCCGACCATCAAATCCTTGGCGTAGAACTAGCATCAACACAGGGACGCAAATTACGCAGACTTTTAACTTCAGAAATACGGTTCATTTCTTCTGCGCTAGTGGCCTGGCCACTTAATCTTTTCAAAATAGAGTCAAAGGCATCTAGAGATTCCTTTTTAACCAAATCAACAGCGGCCCCAAAACGATGTCCATAAAGGCCTTATCCAAAATATGCGCATTTAAATTTGGTTAAACAAAGGATTTATTCTTTGCTTTAGCAACGAGAAACTGTTTAAACGCAACAAGGTAAGCAGCGCGCTTTTTTAATACGTAAAGATCCGGCGAGATCTCAATGAGTCGATCCAAACGTCTGCTGCCAATGTTTAATAATAAGTCACTACCAACGCCGGCCCTATGCACCGTGACGGTGGAAACGAAAGGCTGAGGCTCCAGGCATTTTGGCAGCAGAAAGTCGGCTCTGTTAAGCCAGAGTGAGTGACTACCATACCATTTAACATTTTCCACGCGCGTTCCCATATCAGCAGGATTTAAAGACGTATTAACATAACTCCAAGCATCGGCAGAGAACACCAAAAGAATTCTGTCGACTCGGTGCTTTACGAAACGCGGCAAATGAAGGTCAGGGTTTATAATCCATCTCAAAAATCACTTGCGAGTACGACCAGAAATGGAGACTACATCCGAGATGCTGCAACGATTTCGACACATCCTGCATTAACCTTCCAACACATCTTGACAGCCTCCAGCTCCTTAGGTAATATAACCCAATTGGTTTGATTAACCAAAACAACCTTGGCCTTGCCCTGCACAAAGGCCACACACGAGCGTCCATTTATTATGCGTCTTAGATACCCACGCAAGAGAGAGCTTGATTTGAAGTGTCACAAAATCCATGGAGTTGGTACGCGACATTTTCATCTTCCTCAAGCACGGGTGCCTCCAAGAAACAATAGCGGGGAATAGACAAGCCAGCAAAGCTCTCCATTACATTTACCCATTTGCTCCAGTCTTTACGAATATCCTCTGGAAGTTCATCGTCCCAGTCAAGACCCAAATTGGTCACTTTTTGAAGAATTAGTTTTCCTTCTAACAAACAAGGTGCCAGGATATCCAAGGGGTCCAATTGGCCCGCCAGTGCACCTAACATTTCACGTCTGGTAGTGACTTTACCTTATTTTTGATGTTTAAAACACACTCGCAATCTGTCGTTTTCGACGTCCCACACCAGATCAAGTGTTTTTGAGTAGAGCATAGGCTCTGCACTTAAATCTATCTCCCGGATATTTGAACCGAGATCACACTTTGGGATTGCAGACAAAACAGTTTTAGAACTGCCATTAGCTACCCATTTGTGCAATTTAAAACCTCTACTTTCAAACAGCGAGGATGATTCGCGAGAGATTCTTTTAAGGTTATCGAGCGAATCGGAGACCAAGAAAAGGTCACCCATTTACCGATTATTTTCAATAGCCGTTAAAGTCATCGTATCAGCGTTCGTAGGGTTTTCAGCGATCAACTTTTCAATTGCAAAAAGCGCAATAAAGGAGCTAAAATTGATTCTTTAAACATGTCTCGTAAATCGATATAGTTGAACTTTTCCTTCATTTAAATCATTGTTTCTGTGCCATATCAAACGGAACAAATCCCTTTGACTCTCAGGCATAGCCACTTGGAAAAAGCACTTGCTGAGATCAGCCGTGCAAGCGTACTTTCCCACTCGAAATCTCGTCATGACTTTAGACTAAACCGTTTAACAAATTGATTTCGGAATGGACAGCATCATTTAGTGGCGCTCCTTTAAAAGTGGCGGCCCCGTCAAACACTACCTTTGCTTTATCTTGCTTAGTGACAAAAAAGGGCAAATGCCAGCACTTGGTATCAGACAAGATCGCATCATCAACAGGCACTATCCAACTCTTGGAAATCATCTCCTGAAATGTTTCCTTAAGTATATCCTTCAGCTTTACGTTTTTTAGGGCGTTTCGGTGCAAATTTGTGGTCCGTTTAAAAGCGCAAACGTAATTATCCGGCAAATTAGTCACAACATCCATTTTTAATGGAATTGAAATTTCGTAGCGCCCATTGATTACTTTTTCATTAGGCTCGACCAACTGACGTGTTATCTCATCATTTATAGACGGCTGCTTAACTTCGTCTTCTATTTCACAATTACGCAAAGACTCCTTCAAACCAGCGATTTCTTGTTTAAGTTGTTTACACTCGCACCCATCGCAATTCCTGTGTTCTTGAGTTTTAAAGGTTTTACACACGTTCCGTCTCACTCCTAAGCCTCCACCGCTTGCGATCGGCCCAAGTTGAGTCCTACACGTGATTGGGGTGATCAGGGTGCTTTCTTTCTCGTTCCTCTAACACAGTAAGTTAAGATTTATTGGTTTGTCCGATTAAAATATCGATGCTTTTACGCTGAGTTAAGGATTCACCACTCAAAGGGGATGAATCTTCTGTTATAGTTGTCACAGGCGGACCGCCAGGACCTTCCTCGCACTGTTCTCTATCCAACCACCAGTTTAAAATCAAACAGTAAAACCAATGGGTATATTGACAAAATAACAATAAAAAACTTCGAATAGGCCAGCGCGAGAAAATTGACTAGACTTTTATCCACAACGATTGAACCAGCAACATTCAAAAACCAAAAATAGAATTTGAAGTAACTTCTTTTTCTTTATATACATAATTAGTAAGAGCCTGAAACCACGCGTTTTGTGTGCTTAGGTCCGAGTATAGAAATAGATAATTGTAACAAAGCAAAGTGCGACAAAACAATACGTGCAATAAGACTCTTGTTCTCAGGGCTGCAGTTCGATTATCGGTGAGTTAAAAAATGGGCATTGGTGCGATAACAACAGTATTATTGTTAAGCGTCAATTTTCTGACTATAGGCGGCTCATCCTTGGACGAGGACTCGCGTGTTTCAGTGTCAATCGCTTTTGATAAACCGTAACTTCCGTTTCCGCCGCCAGCACTAGACCGGACATAAAGCTCATGCAGCGTGTTTGCTGCTACATGCAGGACCGCACCTGCGACACTTCGAAGGGCCATGCAGTTTCGCACCATATAACCCAACCAAAGACAATTTAAGCACCGTCCTGCATCCACAACAACACGCTTCTTGCATTCGTTTGTAAAGGTTTTAAACGTTTCGCAATCTCCTAGAAAATGTTTCGACACGGAGAGTCATTGCAAACGAAGCAAAGTGGGGATGGGTTAGTCTGCTGAGACCTCTGATTTCCTCCAGAATTATTACGCAAATCAAGTCCTTTATTACTAGTTTGCGATGCCTGCACCACAGGTGCTTTAATCGCGACCGGTCGAACACGAATAGATCCACACCCTATCCCGGATTTACGCGAACTTTCTTTATCATTCGATTTAAAGCAGGTTTGGGCTTAATCCGATGTCATTATGCTTAGTTCTTCAACGACGAATTTATGCAAAGATTCGAACTCAGAACTGTTCAAATCAAGGCCGGATATTTTAAGATAATCAAGATACCGTCGTTTAAGCACACTTGGGAGGCGATTGGCAACCTCCAGAAGCAATTGCCCCGACAATTTTTCTACTTCGTCGTGCGCGTAAGCATAAACTTTTAAGGTATTTAAATCCTCGTTATAAGATTTCAGTGATGCGGTATTAAACACCACTCTGGGCCCAAGGTGAATATCAATTATTTGAGGTTCTATAGTCAGGCCCCCAGAGACACCATATCTCTGTCTCAAGCGATCTAACGTCTTTTCAATCTCCTGCGCTCTCGACATACTCCTCATAGGCGCGATGAAAAGATTTACCATTTCACGCGGTTGGCCTACACAGAATGCTCGAAGAACTTCCAACCTGCGCTCGTCACAAGGACTTTCACTCATAAGTTTTCGTATTTGATTCTCATAAAATACAAAGGCAATGTTAGTGCCATCATAAGCTATTTGCGAGGCAAGGTTTAGAAATTCATTGCGTCCTTGACGTTCAAGATACGTTTCAAAACCCACAGTATTAGAAGCAACAAGATTAGCGGCGGTCTCCTGACGCTGCGAGGATGTACGGACGCAACGCCGGATCTGCACGCAAGTCCATTCAATTTTAGGTTTAGTTTCTCCTAAAGTGCTCTCATAATTAAAGGCTTTGCTCGCTGCCAAAGCCGGCTGACAACTCGCAGCCGCGACCTTGCCGTTTTCACGAAAATAATCATTTGCACATTTCTGATTCAGGTCAGTCTTACAAGTGTCCATAGCTTTAGGGACACCAGATGTGACAACACTACTTGAGCGAAGTTTATTTTTAAATCTCCCCGAAACCGCCGCCGATGAGCCGCTTTCAAAAAGAGCAATGTAATTTTCTTCAGCTTCGAGCTTTGCTTCCCCAATTCGTAATCTGGCCTCGGCGTTAGCCTCAGCAATAGCACCACCAGCACCAGCTGCGGCATCCGCCTTCGCCCTAGCCAGATCACGGGCGTAAATAGCTCGAAGTTCCGCGGGCCTGCGATCAAGATCAATCTGCGTGCCAACAATTTACTAGACGTCGTGCTCAAGGCGCTTTGACAACTAGCAACCTGAGAGACGCTGTCCTCCGGGCCCAGATCAGTCTCAGGTGGGCAATCTTTAAAAGGATCGCGCAGTGCATCACTCGTAGTGCCCCCATCATGCAATCGCAGACACCGATTAAACAGGTCTTCCACGTCACTAAGTAGTTGCGCTTTAAACACTCCTTTCCGGCGAATTTACCGTAAAAATATCCCCTTTTTGTCTAACAGTGTGTTTTTTTGCCACTTCTTTTTCCTCCCCCTCCTCTAGATAATTCAAATTTTGACGATGGGCATCGTCATGAATGCGTGACCGCGAGTAGTTGCTCCGGCATTGCGCTTTATAATGTTCAATTTTACCGCATCGAACACATATTTTCCCTTTTGCAGGGCATTGTGGATCTCGTTGGAAATGGTCGGCTTTTCCACAAGCATAACAAAAAGCTTAGTTTTATCAATTCTAGTACGCACGATATTTATTTCACAATTGTCGGCTAAGTTAGGCTCCATAGAGCAATTCATTGCTTCTTGCCGCTCTCTTACAGCCTCATACGCTCTGGCAATAGAAAGAGCATCAAGTAGTTTCAAGTCGGCCTTTTCCAAAAGTTTTGCCCGCAATTCTCTAGAATTACATTTTTCAATTACTTGGTCTCGAATGTGCTCATCTATAGCCGCGTCAAAATTGCAGTTGTTGCCTTGATGGCGTAACCAGCAAACAAATTTAGTTACCGTTTTCTGTTGCGCTTGTCTATCTGTCGAGGCAAATGCTTATCGAAAGGAATACTGCGTTGTGCCATCAAGTCGTTAGAAAGCTGCATTGATTCTTCAAACGAATGCTTATCAGTATTTTCATCTACCAAAGAATAGTACAGGTCTCACCTCCAATCCGGCGCTATGCAATTGCAAGCTTTTTTTTGAAAAGCGTCTTTGCAGCCTTTGCTACAAAGGCTGTAGGGCTTTAAGGTTACTGTAAGGCTGTAAGAATCACCAGTAAGCAGTCCCGTAGCACTCCAACTTCGGGCCCCCCCCCCCCCAAAGTAAGCGCAAGAGCCCCTGCGCACAGGTCATATCACTTTAGAGGTGTAAAATTGAAAAGCTGCATTAAGAAAATACACCACAATTTGTTCATAAGTAAACAGGCTAATGTCAGAATAAAGCATGCCGATACCGAAGGTGCAAGTCATAAAAAATTCGGCACCGATGCCAGAGTTCAGTAGGACATTTATGCAGACACTGCGAAACGAAAGCAATGACACTGAAAAACATGAAAAAGTTATATAAACACAGTATCATTTAAATAGTCTGGAGCGAACCTTTTTGTTCGCAAATGCTGTTATGACATTGTCATAATCAAGAGATCGGGCGCAGTCATTTTCGATTGACAACATGGCTAATGAAGATAGTCTACTGTCTGTCATAGACGTTCTATTAAAAGTTTTGATCAGTTTCAATTTGCTGAAGCTTCTTTCAGCGCTGGCAACAGTCACGGGGCAAGTTAGTAAGATTCGAAGTGCGATGTACACATTCGGATACGATTCAAATAAATGAGTCTTTAGAAGATAGTTCAGAAAGTCTTGAGCCGTTTTGAGATTGCGTTTTTTTTTGTAAAATTAAAACAAACCGCTGTAGCTCAGCGCTCATTTCATCAGAATCAATGTCACCGAACTTTTTTTGGAATTCTTTACAGCAAGTAAGAAGAGCATTTTCTTGTTGCACAAGCAAAAGTTTGTCTCGTGTGTACAAAAACGAAAAGGCGGAAGAAACCTCACGTAACAAATTAAAGCGCTCCTTTATTGACATAATAGCCTGGTCTACTAATGGATAGAAAAAGTTGCTTTTAAATGTCAGTTCAGGAGTAGCTCGCTGTTCCTCTTCACCTTGGTAATCAAACAATCTTCTTTTCTTTCCACTTCTTGATGGAGGAAAAGAAGGATCAATATCCAATTCCTGTGCTATTTCAACAGCAGATGTTGCGGCACTGTCATAACCCGTTGTGCGATAGTTTTGCAAAAACTTTTCAGTTGCCTGGATTTCCGTTTCCATTGTATGAAGGGAGACTCCATACGATTGAAGAATCTTGCTTGCTTTATTGACTTGGAATAGGATATCATACCAAATAAACACCGACAAAAGAAAACTCCATTTTGATAAATGAGCTATCAACGATTTTGTTTCTGAGGCAGCTCTTCCATCTTTTCTTTCTATGGAAATGGCTTCCAAGTCTTTCAGTGCCAGCAACACCTCTTTTAAATTGTATCGAAGAGGTTTGATGCATTTAATTCTGCTTTCCCAACGAGTATCAGATTGTGACTTTATGGACAGCTCCACATGTTTCTTCAAAATTTCCCAACGCTGAGCAGAGGAAGAAAACAGCACATACAACCTTGTAAGTACTCCAAAAAATGTCAATGCTTCCGTCGATGAATTAGCACTGTCAACAACAACTAAGTTAAGGGTATGGTTTGCACAGGGCACGTAAACAGCTTTGGGATTGATGTCTAGCATTCTTGCTTGGACCCCAGAATGTTTTCCTTTCATGTTAGCACCATTATCATATGACTGACCTCGACAATCAGACAATTCGAGTTGCAGTTCGGTCGCTTTTTCTAAGAAAGCGTCCAACAAGCCTTTCCCAGTACTGTCACTTATTCTCAAGTAGCCAAAAAATGTTTCTTTAACAACAGCAGCTTCTTCATTACATAGTACATAACGGAGAATGACAGACATTTGTTCATGATGTGACATATTTGGAGTGCAGTCCAAAATTATAGAAAAATATTTTGCCAATTTCAATTGCTGTAAATTTTCTTTTTCAACTTCTGTCGCTAGCAATTCAATTAGTTCATTTTGTATGGTAGGACTCAAATAGTGATCTTTAGTGTTTTTATTCTTGATTCTGTCTTGAAGCTCTTTTAGGATCGGATCTCTTCTTGCCAAAAGCTCAAATATACCCAGAAAATTTCCATTGTGAGGAGATCCTAAGACTTCTTCAGATCCTCTAAAAGCAAGATTCCTTTCCGATAGAAACAAGGCAATGTCGATAAGTCTCTCTAAAATATTTCTCCAAAAACGTCTTTCATTGAAAAAAATATTCATCTCGCGTTTGTCGATAGTGGATGAATTTCTTATCCCTTCAGCTAGCAACATCCATTGACTGCAGCATTCTTGGTGGGAAATGCCGTTTTCATGGTCTTTCAGTTTTTTCGAAAAACCCTCCCATGTATTTATACCACTACAAAAGGGGCTTAGTGTTTTTCCAAATAGCTTACAACAAAAGCAAAAAACTTGATCTGATTCCTCAGAATAAACTAGCCACGACCGTGAAACACTTTCACCATTAGGTAACACACGTTTATAATGGTTGGAGGAAAAACGTCGCCTTGGAGTTGTGTTATTATATGGAAAATTCATTATTAGTTCATGTGGTCCACGCTTTACTATATCACATCGTTGAGCATCAGAAATACTTTCAGGCCATTTACATGGGTCATCAGGGATAGGGGTAAATTGAGATTCAGTTATTTTTGATATTGAAGGTTGCGTATTGGCAGGTAAATCACAACTTACATTTTCTGGAAATTCACAATCACTTTGATGCTGATCGTCATAGTCTTCTTTTTCTTGTACACTATAGTTTTCTTCATCCCTCTCGGTACTAGTGCCAGGTCTACTCTGCTCAGTAATCTTGAAAAAATCTGTCATCTTGGGCAATTTCGCTACAGCATCTCGAGCAGTGGCTGCTTCTTTTCTCTTTTGAGCACCACTTTTTGAACGTTTCATTCTATACAATGTCAATAAAATACTTTATCTGCACTCTGCAGTGTATATATATTGTCCCGGTATTTATAGCCAAACAGAATTCCAGACCATTCTATGATTGTTGCGTAACAACGGCATTGTTACGTCAATCGAATATTCAAGATTCTACCAGAAAATCAATCGAAATATTCTAGATTCTGCGAGATAAAATGACGTCGCATTCACTTATGATGTCACAAGCCAATTTCTTCCTACAGTTTAAATCGGTTGTAAACAAGTCTGCTGAACTGAAAATAGTCACGTAGCCGAAAAGCAATTTCAGACTAACTTGGGCCCCCAAAGTTGGCCTGGGCCCCCCCAATTGGGGGGTTTGGGGGGCGGCTGCTACGTCTCTGCCAGTAAGTCTAAACGGCTGAATTGTACAGCAATCTAACCTCACACCACCTCGCTCATCGCTGGCTTTCATCCTCGACGCCATTGTTATAATTTTTAAAGTAAGTACCTTGAAGAAGTTTACTTACAGATTAGCGCTAACACCCCATTTGCTTTCAATAAATACGCGCGTCTACTACTTTTGTCTCCCAAAAATCTATATATATAAAAGTCAATGTCTGTGTGTTTGTGTGTGTGTGTGTCTGTGTGTGTGTGTGTGTGTGTGTGTGTGTTCCCTATAGGAAGAAAGGGTAAAAAGTTTACATAAAAACTAAAAGTGTATTCTTATGTAAAATTCTCCGAGGAAGACAACGGAAGTAGTTCCGAACCTCTAAGTGCCCCCCTAAGGGAGCTATGGGGGGCAGAACCCCCCTTTGAAAATTCAAATATATTCAATTTAGATGAAATTTAAACCATATGTATAAGACACTAAATTAGAAAGCTTTCCAAAATTTCAGCCTTTTTTGACTATATTAGGGGGCAAAAAGGGGGCAGAAAGCCCCCTTGAAAATTCAAATGCCTATAGAGAGAAAAGTTAAAGAAGCTTCAAAAAATAAGTAAAAGTGTATTGTCATGTAAAATTTTCCAAGGAATACTGTGGAAGTGGTCTCGAACCTTTAAGTGCTCCCCTAAGGGAGCGATGGGGGGCAGAACCCCCTTTGAAAATTCAAATATATCTGATTTAGATGAAATTTACACCATATGTATAAGACACTAAATTAAAAAGTTTTCCAAAATTTCAACCTCCTACGACTATATTAGGGGGCAAAAAGGGGGGAGAAAGTTCCCTTGAAAATTCAAACACCTATTGTTATGAGTAGTAATGATAAAGGAATTAAAAATGAAGTGTATGTCGCAGTTTAATGGTTTTTGATGTCATGCAAGTAATCTTAAAGTATTAAAGAGAGAGAAGAGATATTCGAGATGAGCATTAATAATTATAGATATAAGAATATAATAGAAATCAGGGCCGGCCTTAGAAGTTGCGGGGCCCAATCAGTTGGATGCTTGCGGGGCCCCTCTATACTATTTATTATTGTGCATAAAGAAGAAAAGAATTGCAAGTGCAAAGTGGCCATTCTTAACCTTTCTAATATTTTTTTATATATTCTTCAGAAATTTTCTATATCCTAAAAATTTCTCATGGCGGAAAATTTTATAAAAATTGAAAAACGAAAAAGACTCTATACACCCTTTTATTGAATAGTTGTCTTTTTAACCAATTTTATTTTTATATATTTTTTATTCAGGAAAAAACGGAGCGATTTTTTTGAATCCAACTGTACATCAAAATGTCTGACATTGCTCTACATTCATGAAAAATCTAAAGCCTATTTTGTCTTACGCGGGTGTGAAAGGTCTCCAAACTTGAGCAAAAATTTAGTCCTTTAGTCATGATTTTAGATTTTCCTGTTTCCATGGATAATGGTTTGTCTCAACCGGCGAATTTTGACATAATGATGTAATTTGTTGATCGTTACTGCTTATTGAAGAAAGATTAGGTTTACCACTGGCTTCTCTACATGTCATTTCCTGAGAGCCATTTCCTTTATTGTTGTCTGACTCTACGTTTACAGATCTAATAAATTTGTCCATCGCACCTTTCTCCTTTTCTTCCTTAGCTTTCTTCGCCTTGGCTATGGCTCGTTTCTTGCTGCCACTAAGATATTTCCTGCCGATATCTCTCGGTCTTTTGCTCATATTTAAGAGGGGTTTCTTTTAAACTTTTGTACTAAGAAAACTAGCAGTGCAAAACATACACGTAAACTGATACCATAGACAGAATACTTAAATGTATGACACTCACTGGCACCCAAAGCACGGTGTATATACGACGTAATAAATACATTGCTGGCGAGGACGTACCACGTTTTGCTTTGATGTTTTGGCGGGAAAGATACGTTATTAATTAATCTGGTTACTACTGGTTTGACTGCTGGGCGCTGACTGGCTGAGTGCACACATGTGATTGCATCAGCAAGATCACGCCTCGGGCCGGCCGCCAGAGGATCGAGATGACCGAGATTGTCGCCTTTTGAAAAAAAAATGCGGGGCCCCTCTCAGCGCGGGGCCCGATTTGGAGCAATCGGTCAAATCGGCCTAAGGCCGCCCCTGATAGAAATAGGTGTAGAATTGTAGAGATTATATGTTAAAGTGAAAGCAAGTGTTGAGAAAAACTCAGAAGAAGAGAAAAGATAAAATCAAAGTATAGGGTACTAAGCATTTTAAAGTCTGAAAGGGTTCGTTGTTCAAGGCCCATACACACCAAAACAAGTAGGTTATGTGACCACCTCTCTTATTGCATGAGCTATATGATTTGGAAACAAATTGTAAAAATGGAGTCCAACTTGGCATATACACTGCATGCTCTCAGGAAAATATTGTGGGTTATATGAGTTTGGATGCATTTTCTACAATAAGGGTCCCTGTGGGGACCTCCTCCTGTCATTTCTTTTTTCTTCTGATTACAATAAAATTGGGATATAAGTAGGCAACCACACTGATGAAAGTATCCAAATTTCACTTAATTTTCATCATTGTCCCCTTCCCCACCACCGGTGCCAACAACCCAAAGTGGCAAAGATTTAAAAGCTAATATTATGACACCAAGCCATTTTTGCTGATATATTACTGAAAACAATTTCTTGCTTATGCAATCGTATGTCCTGCCCATAATTGAATGTATTGTTTTTATCCTTTCTGATGAAAAAATTACTCAGTACCACCAATTTTTTATAACAATAATTAAGAATAGTCACCTCAATACATTTGAACATTCAAGGCATCACTACTATATAATATTTTTCCTTAGTATATCCAAAGTACTAATATGTCCTCATTGCTTCTTTTCAGACATTCGACAAATATGCCACCCAAAAAGATGCTCTTATTCGGGAAACTTTAAAATTTACAAACAAAACTTTAAGCAAATAATCTTCACCTTTACATAGAATATTGTTATGCTAATGTAACTGTTGAGGTATGATATTGTAACCTGTTTCCTCTTCAAGGTGATAAGCCTCCTATAATGCAAATATTACGTGACAACAGTTTCTAGGGGTTAAAAAGCAAGTGTTGTCAGAATAGTAATCACCAGGATAACTTACATGATCTGACCAATTGCATATACTGACGTTGCTTTTTTATCCTATACCCGGGCAACGCCGGGTACCTCTGCTAGTGTTTAATAACTGCCATTAAAGCACTAGAATAGTGGTTCTTGACGGGGTCCCCAGTGAAAAACCTGGGGGTCTCCAGAAGGAATGCCAAACTGTATTCTTTTAACCTGCAAATGCACAAACAACAACGACCACCACTTTGACTAATAACCGTGGTTTCACAGTTTTATGCTACCTATAGTCAGACGTACGCAATATCACATCGTTCTAGAGCTGAACAAATAATTTGTTTTAGTCTGATGCAATAAGCCTTTATTTTTAGTTTTTTACTACATATCATGATGCAGTAGTCTAGAGTAAAAATATAATCTCACTGGTACCCCTGTTTCAAGGTTTTGTAATAGAAAGACAGACGTTTTTGCTCTCAGATTTAAAAATTGGTCAGGTGGGTAGAGCTATGTAGTGGTGACTCTTTTATCAAGAATAGAGTTATGTTAGCTTAGACAATAGCATTGAAGAAGTAGTTAAAAACTGACGGCAGTTGCTAAGATAATTCTGGTGAGAATAATGCTACTAAGGCCTCTGGAGAAGCATATGATCATCCAACTAGTTGTTTCTGTAGTAAGGGTTAAATATTAAATCCCTAGCAATGAGAGATAAGGTTTAACAAAGCACTGCGTGAAAGGAAGAAATAGAAAATTGTAGGTACCCCGGGATACTAGAGTGCCTAATTTTCTCCCAGCAGCTTTTTGTTATCTGATACCTACTTGCTCTCAGCCAGGATAAAAGAAGGAGCGGAGGGAATTCAAGGCAATCACTATGCCTTTTTCCTTGTAATATTTGCTATATCATTTCTACCTTTTACAGGCGATCACTACGAAAGTGAATTTGTTTGATTTAGCCACTTTTAGTATAATTAAGAGTTTTCAATTAGTCATTATTGTTGCTTTCTTAGGTCATAATCATTTTGTTTACTAATGACTGCAAAAAGTAAAATAAAATACGTTCCTGGGACGATTCTTACGTTCAGTATGGTTTCACAAAAGTTATTGGTTGAGATAAACTTGACAATGCTCCGTTGGCATTGTGCAATACCATTTTGGGCAATGATTTTTTAACTCTTTCGCTCCCGCGATCATCGATTGATGATCTCGTGTTTTCAGTGTTTCCCTCAAATTTTGTTAAATTGAGTTACAAAATTAGTTTACTAAAAAACCGATTTGTGACTTTATTTTTCATCCGATTTTCATAAAATTTTCAAAAGATCACGCTTATTTCCTCACGCATCGGAAGATGTATAATTTGGGCCCTATTTCTTGGATTTTTATACCCAAAAAACGGTTAAAAACACCAACAACCCAGTTGCAGACGACAAAATTGGCCAAATTCTCAGCACGTGCCAACTACGCTAAAATCAAATTAAGATTACATCTTTACCACATAACCAAACCCTTCATCATTAACACAGTCTGAAAACTACTCTTTTGGGGCATCATTTGACAAAATTTCAAGCGATAATGATAAATTTTACTTTTTTAAATTTTCAAATTTTTTAAGGGTCTCAAAACCCCTCCAAACAAATTTGAGTGATAAGTAGATAAAAGTAAATTTAGTGCGTAAAAAATATGATATGTTGCTAAATACCAGTTACATTTGAAAGCTTAGGAAATTTGCTTTCCAGCAATATATAACTTTAAGTAGTTTAGACTAAGTGGTATATGATATTCACTGATCAAAAATAAGTACTGTACATCATGTCAGTTCAAAACCCCCAAAATTTTTTGACTTACCTTCACTAAATTATAATTTGTAGAAAAACTACACTCTATAAAAAAATAAAAAAAATTGCAAATGTTTCACCACTAAAGTCGTCAATTTGTATCAAATTTCCAAGGAGACAAGAAGTGAAATACAAGTTTAAAAGCTAGCAGAAGTTTGACTTCTCTAAATCAAAGTTTGCTGTATCCCCCTTGTTTCTCAAGAAATGGGAAGGGTGTAAACAAGCTGCTGTTTCATTGTCAGTGACAGCATATTATATTTAAACTTGACATTTTGTAAATCTTGAAGAAATTCCCTGTTCAAAAATACATAATGTTACATGGTTTAGGCAAACCTCTAGCAGATAATAACTGATCGTATTTTAGGTACTGAATTTAAGTACCAAAATTTGGTACCGGTCGGTACCGGTCAAAAAAAAGGTCATGTGCCTCAGAAAATTGCAAATTGTAGAAAACCTAGGCTTTTAGATAAGTTTTAATTGATGTACCTTGAAAGCTTATTTCCTTAGCATCCTTTTGCGACCATTTCTAAAAAAATTGGTAGAAAATAAAATCTGTAGTGATCTTTGAGGTGAGGGTACTACTTTAATTTTGAAGACACCCCCCCAGTTGGGGGGGTTCATTTGCATATTCAAAAAAATGTTTTTTTTCTATTTGAAATCCTCAAGAAATGTAGATTTCAACGATATATCACACTTAATGTAGAAGTAGACAGCTGAGTAATGATTTACAAACAAACTTGAGGTACATAATTATGATTAATTATGATTGATTATGACAGTTTTTCGCGCTGCCACCTTACGGACATTTTTTTTTCGCTTTTCACGCGGGAGCAAAAGAGTTAAAGCCTTCAAAGATGAAGAGGCACAAGGAACTGAAGCATAAAGAGAATATGGACTCAGTTGAAGCGTTCAAAGCGATAAGATCTCGTTATGATATGAGGAGAACGCTCCCTGTGTTAGGCTTCTGTCTAACTACTCAACCACTCCTGCGCGCTTTATATGAAGTTTCTTTGATAATAGCAAAAGCAAAAGCACCTCACACTGTTGGTGAGAAAATAATAAAGCGGAGTGCGGTAAAAATGGCATAAATATTACTCGGCCGAAACGAGGCCAAAAGAATAAGACTCAATTCCCTTGTCCGATGACACTGTAAATAACAGAATTGTAGATATAGCAAACATCATTTTGAGTCAGATTATTGCTCAAATCCGAGATACATGGGCAGAATAAGTCTTCAATTTATGAGATAACGGATATCAAGTCAACAAGCCAGTTAGTAGCATACGTGAGATTTGTTAAAGGAAACGCGATTGTGGACGAATCTTTATTTTGTTAAGAGATGAAGAAGAGAACTAGAGCTAAAGACGTCTCTGATTTTCTTAATGCATTTCTTCGTGAAAATTCAATAGCACCGAATAAAGTGGGATTGGTATGCATAGATGGCGCGCCAGCTATGATAGAGCATCAATCCGGTTTGTAGCCCTAATCTAACGAGTTGCTCCGCATATAGTATCAAATCACTGTGCTATTCAGAAATATGCCTTAGCTTGTAAAACACTCTCTCTTGAATTGAAAAGTGCTCTTGATTCTGTAGTAAAGGCTGTGAATTTCATTCGTGGCAGGGCCGTGAATTCCCAATTATTTAAAGCATTTTGCAATGACCTCGGAAAGGAGCATCAGCACCTTGTTTTTCACATCGAAGTGAAATGGTTATCGCGGGAAATCCACTCTCCTGTGTTGCAGAACTTGTCACTGAAGTTGCCGTGTTCCTTCGTGAGCTTGGGTCAGTGAAACTTGCTACATTATTTGACGACAATAGATTCCAATTTGAGATCTTTTATTTGGCAGACATCTTTAGTCTTTTGAATGAGCTCGGTTATTCTGTGCAGGGAAAAACAAATTTTAAAAAGAGGCTGCAGAGGAGGTCTCCGGCTTCAAAAAGAAGTTATCCATATGGGAAAAGAGAGTAAGAAACCAAAATTTTGCTGTTTTTACTGTTGGATAGTAAAATTGATGTTTAGGAAACTAACGAATGGCTGACTGCTTTAATTAATGATCACATAAGCAACCTCGAGAAGAAAACGGAAGATTACTTTCCAACATCTGAACGTTCTTTAGCTGCCTTTTATTGCTGAGATGAACGACAATGAGCAACTTAACCTTCATAAGTAACATCTGGAATTGCAGAGTTCTCAAGCTGCAAAGACCAAGTTTAGCTCCTCCTCACAAATGGAGTTTTGGTGCAGTATGTTGCAAAAATATCCTAAATTGGCAAAAAGAGTCTGAAAGCATTAATTTCATTTTCAACGATATACCTCTGTGAAACTTCCATGTCTGCTCTAGTTAATATCAAAACTATGTACCGTAATCGCCTTAGCAGTCCCGTAGCACTCCAACTTCGGCCCCCCCCCCCAAAGTAAGCGCAAGAGCCCCTGCGCACAGGTCATATCACTTTAGAGGTGTAAAATTGAAAAGCTGCATTAAGAAAATACACCACAATTTGTACATAAGTAAACAGGCTAATGTCAGAATAAAGCATGCCGATACCGAAGGTGCAAGTCATAAAAAATTCGGCACCGATGCCAGAGTTCAGTAGGACATTTATGCAGACACTGCGAAACGAAAGCAATGACACTGAAAAACATGAAAAAGTTATATAAACACAGTATCATTTAAATAGTCTGGAGCGAACCTTTTTGTTCGCAAATGCTGTTATGACATTGTCATAATCAAGAGATCGGGCGCAGTCATTTTCGATTGACAACATGGCTAATGAAGATAGTCTACTGTCTGTCATAGACGTTCTATTAAAAGTTTTGATCAGTTTCAATTTGCTGAAGCTTCTTTCAGCGCTGGCAACAGTCACGGGGCAAGTTAGTAAGATTCGAAGTGCGATGTACACATTCGGATACAATTCAAATAAATGAGTCTTTAGAAGATAGTTCTTTTAGGATCGGATCTCTTCTTGCCAAAAGCTCAAATATACCCAGAAAATTTCCATTGTGAGGAGATCCTAAGACTTCTTCAGATCCTCTAAAAGCAAGATTCCTTTCCGATAGAAACAAGGCAATGTCGATAAGTCTCTCTAAAACATTTCTCCAAAAACGTCTTTCATTGAAAAAAATATTCATCTCGCGTTTGTCGATAGTGGATGAATTTCTTATCCCTTCAGCTAGCAACATCCATTGACTGCAGCATTCTTGGTGGGAAATGCCGTTTTCATGGTCTTTCAGTTTTTTCGAAAAACCCTCCCATGTATTTATACCACTACAAAAGGGGCTTAGTGTTTTTCCAAATAGCTTACAACAAAAGCAAAAAACTTGATCTGATTCCCCAGAATAAACTAGCCACGACCGTGAAACACTTTCACCCAGAGACGTAGCAGCCGCCCCCCAAACCCCCCAATTGGGGGGGCCCAGGCCAACTTTGGGGGCCCAAGTTAGTCTGAAATTGCTTTTTGGCTACGTGACTATTTTCAGTTCAGCAGACTTGTTTACAACCGATTTAAACTGTAGGAAGAAATTGGCTTGTGACATCATAAGTGAATGCGACGTCATTTTATCTCGCAGAATCTAGAATATTTCGATTGATTTTCTGGTAGAATCTTGAATATTCGATTGACGTAACAATGCCGTTGTTACGCAACAATCATAGAATGGTCTGGAATTCTGTTTGGCTATAAATACCGGGACAATATATATACACTGCAGAGTGCAGATAAAGTATTTTATTGACATTGTATAGAATGAAACGTTCAAAAAGTGGTGCTCAAAAGAGAAAAGAAGCAGCCACTGCTCGAGATGCTGTAGCGAAATTGCCCAAGATGACAGATTTTTTCAAGATTACTGAGCAGAGTAGACCTGGCACTAGTACCGAGAGGGATGAAGAAAACTATAGTGTACAAGAAAAAGAAGACTATGACGATCAGCATCAAAGTGATTGTGAATTTCCAGAAAATGTAAGTTGTGATTTACCTGCCAATACGCAACCTTCAATATCAAAAATATCTGAATCTCAATTTACCCCTATCCCTGATGACCCATGTAAATGGCCTGAAAGTATTTCTGATGCTCAACGATGTGATATAGTAAAGCGTGGACCACATGAACTAATAATGAATTTTCCATATAATAACACAACTCCAAGGCGACGTTTTTCCTCCAACCATTATAAACGTGTGTTACCTAATGGTGAAAGTGTTTCACGGTCGTGGCTAGTTTATTCTGAGGAATCAGATCAAGTTTTTTGCTTTTGTTGTAAGCTATTTGGAAAAACACTAAGCCCCTTTTGTAGTGGTATAAATACATGGGAGGGTTTTTCGAAAAAACTGAAAGACCATGAAAACGGCATTTCCCACCAAGAATGCTGCAGTCAATGGATGTTGCTAGCTGAAGGGATAAGAAATTCATCCACTATCGACAAACGCGAGATGAATATTTTTTTCAATGAAAGACGTTTTTGGAGAAATATTTTAGAGAGACTTATCGACATTGCCTTGTTTCTATCGGAAAGGAATCTTGCTTTTAGAGGATCTGAAGAAGTCTTAGGATCTCCTCACAATGGAAATTTTCTGGGTATATTTGAGCTTTTGGCAAGAAGAGATCCGATCCTAAAAGAGCTTCAAGACAGAATCAAGAATAAAAACACTAAAGATCACTATTTGAGTCCTACCATACAAAATGAACTAATTGAATTGCTAGCGACAGAAGTTGAAAAAGAAAATTTACAGCAATTGAAATTGGCAAAATATTTTTCTATAATTTTGGACTGCACTCCAAATATGTCACATCATGAACAAATGTCTGTCATTCTCCGTTATGTACTATGTAATGAAGAAGCTGCTGTTGTTAAAGAAACATTTTTTGGCTACTTGAGAATAAGTGACAGTACTGGGAAAGGCTTGTTGGACGCTTTCTTAGAAAAAGCGACCGAACTGCAACTCGAATTGTCTGATTGTCGAGGTCAGTCATATGATAATGGTGCTAACATGAAAGGAAAACATTCTGGGGTCCAAGCAAGAATGCTAGACATCAATCCCAAAGCTGTTTACGTGCCCTGTGCAAACCATACCCTTAACTTAGTTGTTGTTGACAGTGCTAATTCATCGACGGAAGCATTGACATTTTTTGGAGTACTTACAAGGTTGTATGTGCTGTTTTCTTCCTCTGCTCAGCGTTGGGAAATTTTGAAGAAACATGTGGAGCTGTCCATAAAGTCACAATCTGATACTCGTTGGGAAAGCAGAATTAAATGCATCAAACCTCTTCGATACAATTTAAAAGAGGTGTTGCTGGCACTGAAAGACTTGGAAGCCATTTCCATAGAAAGAAAAGATGGAAGAGCTGCCTCAGAAACAAAATCGTTGATAGCTCATTTATCAAAATGGAGTTTTCTTTTGTCGGTGTTTATTTGGTATGATATCCTATTCCAAGTCAATAAAGCAAGCAAGATTCTTCAATCGTATGGAGTCTCCCTTCATACAATGGAAACGGAAATCCAGGCAACTGAAAAGTTTTTGCAAAACTATCGCACAACGGGTTATGACAGTGCCGCAACATCTGCTGTTGAAATAGCACAGGAATTGGATATTGATCCTTCTTTTCCTCCATCAAGAAGTGGAAAGAAAAGAAGATTGTTTGATTACCAAGGTGAAGAGGAACAGCGAGCTACTCCTGAACTGACATTTAAAAGCAACTTTTTCTATCCATTAGTAGACCAGGCTATTATGTCAATAAAGGAGCGCTTTAATTTGTTACGTGAGGTTTCTTCCGCCTTTTCGTTTTTGTACACACGAGACAAACTTTTGCTTGTGCAACAAGAAAATGCTCTTCTTACTTGCTGTAAAGAATTCCAAAAAAAGTTCGGTGACATTGATTCTGATGAAATGAGCGCTGAGCTACAGCGGTTTGTTTTAATTTTACAAAAAAAAACGCAATCTCAAAACGGCTCAAGACTTTCTGAACTATCTTCTAAAGACTCATTTATTTGAATTGTATCCGAATGTGTACATCGCACTTCGAATCTTACTAACTTGCCCCGTGACTGTTGCCAGCGCTGAAAGAAGCTTCAGCAAATTGAAACTGATCAAAACTTTTAATAGAACGTCTATGGCAGACAGTAGACTATCTTCATTAGCCATGTTGTCAATCGAAAATGACTGCGCCCGATCTCTTGATTATGACAATGTCATAACAGCATTTGCGAACAAAAAGGTTCGCTCCAGACTATTTAAATGATACTGTGTTTTTATAACTTTTTCATGTTTTTCAGTGTCATTGCTTTCGTTTCGCAGTGTCTGCATAAATGTCCTACTGAACTCTGGCATCGGTGCCGAATTTTTTATGACTTGCACCTTCGGTATCGGCATGCTTTATTCTGACATTAGCCTGTTTACTTATGAACAAATTGTGGTGTATTTTCTTAATGCAGCTTTTCAATTTTACACCTCTAAAGTGATATGACCTGTGCGCAGGGGCTCTTGCGCTTACTTTGGGGGGGGGGGGGCCCGAAGTTGGAAAGCTACGGGACTGCTTTCACCATTAGGTAACACACGTTTATAATGGTTGGAGGAAAAACGTCGCCTTGGAGTTGTGTTATTATATGGAAAATTCATTATTAGTTCATGTGGTCCACGCTTTACTATATCACATCGTTGAGCATCAGAAATACTTTCAGGCCATTTACATGGGTCATCAGGGATAGGGGTAAATTGAGATTCAGTTATTTTTGATATTGAAGGTTGCGTATTGGCAGGTAAATCACAACTTACATTTTCTGGAAATTCACAATCACTTTGATGCTGATCGTCATAGTCTTCTTTTTCTTGTACACTATAGTTTTCTTCATCCCTCTCGGTACTAGTGCCAGGTCTACTCTGCTCAGTAATCTTGAAAAAATCTGTCATCTTGGGCAATTTCGCTACAGCATCTCGAGCAGTGGCTGCTTCTTTTCTCTTTTGAGCACCACTTTTTGAACGTTTCATTCTATACAATGTCAATAAAATACTTTATCTGCACTCTGCAGTGTATATATATTGTCCCGGTATTTATAGCCAAACAGAATTCCAGACCATTCTATGATTGTTGCGCAACAACGGCATTGTTACGTCAATCGAATATTCAAGATTCTACCAGAAAATCAATCGAAATATTCTAGATTCTGCGAGATAAAATGACGTCGCATTCACTTATGATGTCACAAGCCAATTTCTTCCTACAGTTTAAATCGGTTGTAAACAAGTCTGCTGAACTGAAAATAGTCACGTAGCCAAAAAGCAATTTCAGACTAACTTGGGCCCCCAAAGTTGGCCTGGGCCCCCCCAATTGGGGGGTTTGGGGGGCGGCTGCTACGTCTCTGCGCCTTAGAGTGGAAAATGACATGAGAATTGCTCTCAGAAATATCAACCCTGATATTGATGAGCTTGTTTTGAAGAGGCAAGAACAGAGGTTACACTGACTAATCATTTCTGCTGTGTTTTGCCGAGTAAACTGTGATATTTCACTAACCCTTGTTTTATGCTTTCATAAAGAGAGTTTTTTAATTGATTAGAGATCCAGTAGTAAACAACTTATCCGCCTTATCACAATAGAGTTTGTTCTCTCAATACACATCTCCTTTGCAGGTTGCGCAGACAAGGGGTCCCCAAGCCAATATCTTTAGGAATAGGGGTCCCGGGGATTGGAAAGGTTAAAAATCATTGCACTAAAACCATAGGCAACTTTATAACGTAATAATGAATACTAGGGAAATTCAATTGCTAATACACTACAGAAGGGTTTTGGCAAATCGCCCCCTCATTTTGTAACAAATTTATGTCTTCCAGAAAACTCAACGCTATGCACTGGTTTTAGATCAACAAAAATGCCAAACGTTTCATTATTTGTTTTCCATAACCATAAAAATTCAATACTTTGATTCAAAACCACAATTAACTGTACTCGGTTTCATTATTTCAGGCCTGACATATAAAATCAATACTTTGATTGAAAACCTCAATAACTGTACTCGGTTTCGGTAATTTAGACCGGAACGAAATATGGAAACCCCCTAACACAATATTATTTAACATTTTACGCTTTGGACAGTAAAAATGTATTCGAATTACTGTTATCGTCCACGAAAATCATTTGATGTGCAATTGGTTGAAAAAGCTTCAACAATTTCCAAAGGATGAAAGGTTTTAGATAAATCATTTTTGGACAGTCGACAATTTACCGAAATCTTTTCAAAATTACAAAAAAAAGGGGAGCATTTGCAAGGTTACAAATTAATCAGTTAGCATAAGTGAATGTAGCATTGATTATGTTAATATTTTTACTCCGTTTCGATTGATTTCAGCGGGTATGGGTAAATCGATCGACCCTTTGTGATATAAAACAATTTGCAAATAGGCAGGCTAGCAAATGCTTGTCCCTAAATTTTTTTTGCGATTGATATTATTACAGGTTGCGTACACTTGTCCCGTGATCTTCTAGTGTTGACTGCCGTGCTTTTTGACAGCATGAGACGTCATACCTAAAAATCAGTGACCGAAATGGAGTGTTTCCCATCATTGCCAATCTTGGAAAAATTATCCCAAGATCTGGGGAATTTTCGCGGCCTTTTGGGATATTTATTTTCGCAATAGATCTTTGTAAAAAATTAAGGATTTTTGAAACGGATGTCGGGAATTTTGTCAGCCGCGATTTTAATAGATTCGAGTAAATATCCACGGTTTGACAATTGAAGACCTTTCTTTTTTTAGGGAACATTACGACAGCGACCGAAATGGGTAATATTGCGCCGAGAAATCAGGGTGGCCACTTTGTTTTTTCTTTAGAGATCAACTCTGAAGAGTCTGGTCTTCTGGAAATTTCAGGAAAATTCGAGCTTTTTCGCAATTCGAGCCACAACTTAGCAAACTTTCGGGATTTTTTCTCAAAAGGGACATTTTTGAGATTTTTGCACATTTCAGCTGGCAACTATATTTCACATGTTATCAAAGTGAGTGAATGGAGTTATCGTTGCGTTATTTATTCTGCTCAAGCCACCAACCTAATCATTCAGTCTCTGCTAAAATAGAGGTTCTTCTGTACTGGACCTATATTTTACAGGTGCAAGGTAAATTAACTCTACCGCCGACTATATCGCGCACATTGAGGACATGTGGCCTACTATAGAACAAATGCTATAATAGTGCTGTAGTCAAAGTATTTTAGTCTAGTGTTGTTTACATATGCAATGTAATGCGTAAGCAATTTATAGTGGCAACTAAACCTGCTAACCGCAACATAGTGTTGAGAAATAAGATGGTAAGGAAAGTTTACAAAACAATACTTAGGTAGATTCCACACCTTTGGTATGCCTACTAGAAAAGAGAACATTGCAACAGTTATATGACAAAAAGCTGCACAGTACCATAAACACTAATAGTGAGGCACACTTTATGTTGAAGAAGATACTTAAAAATAAACAAAAAAGCATTTACGCAAGGGATAACTCGAGTATCCGGAATTCCATATCAGTTTTAAGGCTAAGTTGCTCTGTTTATTTTTTTGTTTGTGTTTTTAACAAGTTTCCAGTGACTGAACTTATTTCGTACTGTGAACAGTAGTTAAATTAGCCCATTTCAGCAGTAGACTTGGAAAGTATGGTACACAGAGCATTACTCAATGTACTTTAGCTGATCGCCTAGTTAATCCAATTTTTGGTAAACAAGTGAAAACTGGGTATATGCAGGCAGTCTTGGTTAGTCAGACATATGAGAAACCTATCTAATGCATCTTTCACTTGACTAGTAATTGTATTGAAGCCTCTAAGTTTGTTAAGTAAGCAGTTAAATAGTTGTGCAGCATTAAAAGAAAGTGGCTAGTTTGCCATCGACAGCATTTTATCCATGGAAGCTATTTTGCCATACCCATTCATGTGTGTTTATATACCTTGCAATAATTGCTACAATTCTGCAAGTGATGCTGTGGTGCATGGATAGTGCAGCTGCCTTGAAATACAATAGCTACCGATAGGAAATCTTGGCTGGCAGGGCACTTAGACAAAGGCAGTCTACACTGGGGGGGGGGGGGGGTGGCCTAGTATGTTAATGCACAGGATAGTGTATCACAGTATCATGTGGGAGAGTGTAGACTAAGGGTGCAAAATATTTTAAATTGACCAATCAGAAATGAGCAAAAGTTGCATGTTTAATATGTTATTAAAATAAACCAATCGCTATTCTCTCATGGCAAAATAGCCTCCAAGGGTAAATTGCTGTGGCAAAACAGTTTTTTCCTTCTGGAAATATATCCACATATTTGTTTACATTTGGCAACTTTTTTAATATGTGTTTTAAATCAACCATTACTGCCAAACGTGATGGCTAGATTTTTGGAGCAGTTAACTTATTTTTTGTTTTGATATCTAGGTAGTTTTAACATCAAAGAGACATTAGCTACTTGGAATATAAAAAATTGGATGCATTCAACTTTATCGTTGTTAAATTTTATCGTATTGCAAACTGCCATTCCCAAATCTTCTATAGATTAGACTGCAAAAATTTTTGGTCAGTGGGTGAGCTTACTATGCCACAAAGCTTTGTGTCATCAGTATGGCTACTTATGTTTGAATCCAAAGCATTGTCACATACATCATGGATGAAAATAATATAAAGAGCAATGGACCTAATATGGTACCTTGCAGTGCACCTAATACGGTACTTTTTGCTGGGTCATAAAACACGTTAAAGTTGATAAATCTCTCCACACACACGCAAATGTGGAGAGAGAAGCATGTGGAATGTGGAACTTTATCAAAAGGAAGTGGCTATTTTGCTGTTAATGGCATTTTACTCTTGGAGGCATTATGCCGTGACCATTCATGTGTGTTTAAATAGCCATATTTGCTACATATCTGGCTGTGATGCTGTGGTGTAGTGGATAGTGCAGTTGCCTTAAAATGCCTTATTTAAAGGTTCAAATCTTTGCTTTCAGGTTACTAATACAAAGGCAGTGTTCATTGAAGGGGGTGGCCTGGTATGAGAATGTCCAGGGGAGTAAGTAGACTGGGGATGCAAATTTTTTTAATTGATCGTTTAAAATTTATCTATCAGAAACAACCAAAGTCATATGTTTGATACATGATTGGAATTGACCAATCACACATGTGTTACTGCAAAATAGCTCTCAAGGTCAACTTATTATGCGTCCCGGTTTAGCTGGGACAGTCCCAGTTTTAAGGCCTTGTCTTGGCGTCCTGGCTGGTTATTTGAAAAGTCCGGGTTAAGCCCTTTGACCAGCTCACATAGCCATACAGGTGTATAACCTTGTTTTGTATGGTGTGTTTTAATGTTTTCCCGACTTATTAAATTAAACAGAGTGATGTATTATCTTGTTTCGTTTTGTTGGGTGCAATGCAATTGTTATGTCATTGTAGCAGGTAGGTTCAATAATTAGTTATAATAGTTAGCGTATTTGCTAGTTCAGTAACATTAGGTTAGTAAGAGGGCATGTGTTTTTTGCTGTTAAGTTATTGAAAAGACTTATTTTGTACTGGTGATTATTTGCATTTCCATTTGCAAAAAACATTTTTGCTCATTTTATTAAATTAGGCTAGGCATTTTGAAAATGGCAGTAAGTGTGGCAATGCTGTGGCTGTGGCGACCCCTAATCGGGAATAAGCTAACAGACAAAGAAGAAGATTCAGAAAATAGCAGTAAGTAATTTTTCTTGATCTAAAAATTATTGTGTTTAATTAGAATTTATCCTAAAATGCCTAAAAGAAAATGCAATTTTACTAGCGATATTAAAAGAGACTATCCATTTTTAAAAGAAAATGATGATAGCAAAGTTCTCTGCAATTATTGTCTATTGTCTTAACTCCCAAGCAAGTGCGGACTTACCGTCCAAAGTATAGCGATACAATTCGCTTTCTCGTGAATGGAGGGTAAATATGGCAAATAAAACAAACAAAAAAAAATCTGGTTTTTCAATTATCCATGGTGGATGCTCAGATATTAAAGACCACTTGGAAACCAAGGAACACAAAATCTTCTCTTGATGCAGTAATGTTGTCATCTCATGTGACAAACTCCTTCAAGCTGCTGCTTGCGAGTCTCTACTCTTAGCAATGAAAGAAGCTACTTTTGTGTATGACATGGCTATTCATGGACAGTCCTGTAAAAGTTCCAATTTCTAAGCTAGTTTCAAAATTATTTCAACCTAAATTTGCTCTTCGAAGAACAAATGTGAAACAGTGCTTACTAATTGCTTTGTCCCGATAATAGCTGCTGTATGCAAATATTAAATAAAGTGAAATTTATTTTGGCTTCTATTGATGCTTCAAACAAAAAAAAGATCAAAATTGTTCCAGTTGTAGTTCATTATTTTGTACCTGATGTTGGTATGAAAGTAAAGCTTTTAGAATTCAAATCACTTGGAGGTACAACAGCTGCAATACTCAGCGAATACCTGGTTTCGGTTCTTGAGCAAAATGTTCATAAAGAAAAACTTGCTGGGTTTTGCACATATAATTGTTACACCATCTTTGGAAGTTTAAAAAGAAAAGGACAGAATAATGTTTTCTTCAAAGTAAAAGAAAATATCAAAAGAAATCTGACAGCTGTTGAATGTGCAGCTCACATTGTACACAACTGCATTTAACATGCTGTAGATAATCTCCCCGTAGCTATCACAGCCTTGTTGTAAAAATCTACAAGTTTTTCATATATACGCTGTTGGCATTACAGAGCTCAAACAATTTTGTGACTCTGTTGATATTGAATATCAGAGGATCTTGCAGCACAGAAATACAAGATTTCTTTCTTTGCTTCCAGCTTTACAAAGAGTACTTGAAATGTTTGAGGGATTAAGAAGTTACTTCAACTCCCAAGAAGGTTGTTCTATGCTAATCAAAAACTGTTTTGAAGACACAACTGTAGAGCTCTATTTAAAATTCGTTTGTAGGCAGTTGAAATACCTCAATCAGACTATTTTAAAGCAAGAAAACGAAAGCATCGGTGCTGTAGAAGTGGTGCTTGCTCTGTCAGAACTAAAGCAAAACGTACTTGCAAAGAAAGAAAACAACTTCTTGCCATCCCAAGCAATGGTGCTCCTGAGAAAGCTAGGACAGGCAGGTGAAGTAAACGTAGAAAGGTTTTATGATAAGCAAGAAACTTTTATGATAAGTGTTAATCATATCTGGGTCTTTATGATGGAGCTTATGAAGATTTGCATTCTCGTCTTTGGGTTGACCTTAAGGCGGAAATATCAAGGGCACAAGTGCTTGAATCTACAAAAAAGATCAGCATCATGTTAAGGAGGCAGATGATTGACAGCAACTCTCTATTTGATGAGGAAGAATTTGTAAAAAAGCATATTTTCAAATGTTAAAAGGAAGATAGCTGCCAGAAAGTATCTCTTGAACAGAAGTGGCTCCAGATATTTAAAAAATTTGAGAAAAAAGACATAGGGATTCCAAATATTCAAAAGTTGATTAAATTTATATTGTGTTTACCTGGAACATTAGCTCCCGTTGAGAGAATTTTTTCATCATGAATAACATGTGGTCTGACCAAAAAAGTAAAATGCTGGAGCAGAATGTAAAAGCCCTTTATCACCTGCAAAATTAATTCTAGTCTTTCTTACTGTGATTTTTACGAGAAGTCAAATTCAACAAGAGCTTTTTGAAAAAAGTTTTGTCTACAGATAAATATGGTTGGGTGAATATGTAAATTTATACAGTAGAACTTGTCTAATTCATCAATTTGCATAGTTAGTTTCTTTTCTGTGTATTTTCGTTTGCAGAGCTTATTATTCCACCTAAATCGTCCCTTTTTTCTTTTTTCATATTTGTGAAAGGCCTTTGTTCTGAAGCGTCCTGGTTGTAATTGAAAAAAAATGTGGTATGTCTACCTCAAGTGTAAAATTCTGTTGACGGCACAATAGCCACTGCCTTATCAAAAACTTTGCTGTAGTCAAGCTTTGCTACATCCAATGACTGGTCTTGTTTAAATGCGTTAACTACTTCATTGTAGGGTTTATGGGGCTCTTGATAAAGTGTTGGATGACTCTTCCTAAACTCATGCTGGTTTTATTAATAAAATTATTGTCTTTAAGAAACTTAAGACAAGCGTTTAGTCACTGCTCTTTTGATAATCTTCATTAAATGAGAGGTTAATGACATAGATCGATAATATTTGATTTTTTCCATCCATATAAATAAGAACGAAAACAGCATCTTTTAGAATCTGCTTTCAACAGTTAGACACAACTTCATATATTCAGCTATAAACTGGCATATAATTTCTTGAATTTTTTTGAAACTTATGACAGGTAGCATGTGTGGGGCTGGAGTTGAATGAGATTTCATGCAATCAATGGGTTTCTGCAACCACTTATAAAAACGTTACTAATTTGGATATAGGGTTGTCAAAGTAATCACTGTAGTAGCAAAGGTATTTTTTTTGCTGTCAAGGCAAGTTTGGAGCACCATTGAGATGTTGGGTAAACACTGCTGTATTGTTTACTTAGGATATTAGGCATCTCATAAGCAATGTCAGTGCTTTGTTTGATGACTGGATCAGTAAGTGGCCCAATAACACTTTCACAATTTAGTGATTTTTAGCATATGAAAAAATATGTTGGATGTGATTGAGAACAAAACTTTTAGTGTTAATTTTTTCATTGAGAAAACTCCTCGTAGTCTTGCTTTTAAACTCAAAAATCAGCAGCTCTTGTTTTAGTTTTTTGGTTTTTGTAAAGCTTATGCATTTTTGTATCTGCTGTTTTGTTTGGACACGTGTTCTCATCAGATATTTAATATTTTTTGGAATATTTTGATAGTTTTTTGATTGAGATTTTATTCTGCAGCCTTTATAAATTGCTGAATTGGTAGCACTTTAAAAACAATTAAACTGTTCCTTTGTGGAATCAATTTAGTTCTTCCATGAGTGAGTTTTTGAGGGGCTCACAAATCATATCTCAATTATTGTTAGATTCCAAAAAAAATCATAATTTCCAAAACTATATTCATCATTTTTAAGGTTACACTCAGGATATTTTGCCTCTGTTTTGCCAGCCAGACAAACTTGATATTCTATGATACTATGGTCACTGAATGAACAAGGAAAAACTTTTGGAATGTCAAGCACAATTGATTTGAGAATAAAAGATCAATGTAATTGATATTGCAAGTTGGTTATATAATTTTCCGAGCAAGAAAGCTATTGTCAAAAGTCTCAATTGTTTTATGTGCTTGTAGGTAAATGTCTTTGGTTGTCTTTCCTTTAGTTGCATGTAATGTGGTGTTGAAAAACCATTGAAGATGGGAAATTATGAAGTCCCCTAGTATTAAGATGTGTGTGGTAGCTGTGCAAAATTGCTTCATTCATTGATTGATTCCTGATGACATCTGGTTGTACTATTATATGCTGCAGTCAGGATGTCAATATATGCAGATCAAAGCATTATTCTCTTTTTCGATGTGCCATGCAACAGCATCACCGAAACTGTTGCTAAATGAGAGTGCTTCACTATATGACATTGCTGTTGATAGATTCCAACCCCACCTTTTATTCTTTGTTTGCAATTACTTGCAGCCATTTCATGATCATTTCAACTGTCGTTCAATTAAGTTTCAACAAGTATTAAAGACTTTTTCCGGATTACATCGTTCTTTTATGTATTGATGTTTTATCTTACTAGAACCTGGCCAAGTTGGGCTAATCCTTTTCAGAACCTCAGTGCTTGACAGTTTGGAGGTTGCTGGCATATTAAAGGTTAATTTTGAACCTGAGAAGGATGAACAAAAATGTTTTGTTGTACAGCGTTGGTTGCGCCCATACTGTACTGAATTTGAATGATGGGTGTTTGGATAAAATAATGGTGACTTCATTGTTAGATATTTATTCTGTTGTTACCGCCACATTTTTTGTAAGCCGTCTTTACGTTAACCCTTTTGCTGCGACGTTCGGATATATCCACAAATTTTACATTGCCGTTTACTGCGACGTTCAGATTTACCCCACGATAGTATAAAAACATTTTTCTATTAAAAAAATAGTATCAGCAAATTTCAGCTGCATTAAAAATTGTAAAAAAACCCCCTTAAAAATTCCTAAAATTAAAGTTTTTCAGAAAATTAAATTCATTCGTGGATATAAAACAAATAAAAACATTTAAATGCAGTAAAATAACGTTGTTTTTAAGAGGTTAATTTTTTTGGTCATAAATTGCAATTTTTTAAGACTACTGAAAATTCTAATTACGCAGCAAAAGGGTTAAAATTGCTGCCCTTTGTTGATCACATGATCACGTGACCGTTCAAGCACAGCGCAAAATTCGTTTTTTCACTGTATCGTTGTTTTGTAATTTCAGTAGTAAGTCAAAAGAGCTGGCAGTTGTATGTAGACTAGATTAGGTGTTTAGTAAGTTAAAGTCGGAAACTTAACTATTCTACTTGAATTTAGATGAAGTTGGTAATAATAAAGTGTGTTGCTATAGTTGTTTGATAGAAGTTTGGCGCAATATTGTTTCTGGTACGTATTAATTTTCCTTAAGTATGACGTAATCATATTGGCAGCAACTGATTTTGGTATGTTTCTTTTATAGAAACCGTCTTGTACTGTCTAGTAACACCGCGTGTTTGAACGGTCCTCCCCACCCAACTTTCGCTCTTGGAGTTCAAGTATTGCTGTTGTTTTGAATCATTTATTCTTTAATTTCGTTTATATCTAAATAACATTTGTTCGAGTCAACGTCTGGAGATATTGAGAGGAAGCCAATAAGAGACGCGTTGCAGAAATAAATAATATCAACAATCAAGTGGGAGCAGCCGCAGTTTGGTGCAAACAAGGCGTCGCCAAAGCGTCTTAAAGGTTAATTTTGAACCTGAGAAGGATGAACAAAAATGTTTTGTTGTACATCTTGCGTTGGTTGCACCCATACTGTACTGAATTTAAATGATGGGTGTTTGGATAAAATAATGGTGACTTCATATTCACTAGAACATTAGTGATGCCGGACATTAACTCTTGTTGCCATATCACTAATTGGGCTTTTAAGTTGTCTAAAAAATTAGTGTTGCTGATTTGTTTGGTTACCAGTAATAGAGGGAAATGATTTGGAATGAAATTTTCTGGCTCCTGAAGTTGTCTTAACTGTGAATTAAGCACAGCTATGCTGGTAGGTTTTGATAATTCGCAGCAGTGCAAGTAGGCTTAGGCTATCTATTGGCTTGCTGTGACCTTCTGATAAGTGAGTCATGCCTTGCTTCTTATTTGCCTAAAAAATTAATTTTGCTGATTTGTTTGGTTGCCAATTCTGGAGAGAAACCATTTGGAGTTAAACCCCTGATCTCTGATGTCTTGACTGTGAATTGAGCACAGCTTTCTTAGGCTTTTAATAGGCTTTTAATTGCTGGAAGCAGTGCAACTAGACTTATCTATTGGCAAGTGTGACTTTCTGTTGGACGAGTTATGCCTTGAATGGCAGTCAACAAATGACTAATGCCTTTTATGTACCAGAACTAGCAATAAAAGACACAGGCATTTTCCATGATTTACTAAATCATAACACATTTGAAGGTGGAACTTTTCACATCTTTTGTTTTGAAATCTGTCATAGCTCAAGATACCAGGACATACTGTGAAATGCAAATATTTGCATTGTCCACATTTCTTTCATTCCAAATTTACATCAGCAGCCCATTTGAAAAAAGTGGCAAGTGGGAATCCTTGCTGGTTTAGAGAAGTTTTTCACATTTTCATCAGCTGACGTGTGGAGTGCACTTTCATTGGAGTTGCATCTTCTTCCTTCATGGACAACATCAAATTTACTTCTTCAACATCAGTTATGCCGTCAGTTTCTTTTGGATCATCTCATAACTTTACAACAAGCTCTTGGTAGTTGCATTGGAACCGTTTAACCCTTTAACTGGCAACAGCCACTATATTGGCTTTTGGAGCAGTATTTTTGTATTGTTGATAATGTATTGAAACTATTTTTGCAACATGTTAATTTTGACTTTGCTCAATTGGTACTTAACCAAACTTAAAAGGAAATAAAAAAAATTTAGGTGTTTTTATTTATATTTTTTTTAAAATTTAGTTGAAACCAAAAATTTAGTATCTTTGAAAAAATTTTTGAGACAGGTAGCTATGATGAACAAAATGGTGTTCTGTCACCAAAAACCAAGTTTTTTTGGAAACTAATTATATTGACTTAAATTATTGCAATAATGCAGCACCAGAATAAATTAACTCACACAAAATTTAAAATGAATGAAATTCGGGGTGCAAAAAGAGGTGATGCAACCCCCCTCACAAAAAAAAATTCAACGTTCAAAACAATTGAGCAGAAGATGGTAGGTCTTTGCAAATATGATTTTGTAAGTAAACAATTCCAAAAAAAGGGCCTACTTAGTTATAAAAATCAAAATAAAACGCCACATATTTGAAAAATACATGCTTTTTCTGACAGCTTTATTGTTTTCCATGTAGTAGTGATTCAGTTTTTATCCGGTGTTGTCCCTTTAGCAGAGATGGCCGGATTTACCCCATTCTTTCTGCAATTGCTCGCACTCCGTCCCTCCACTTGTTTCGTCTCAGGGCATCCTCTTTCTTCAAACCAATCTTCTCTGTCTCCCCTTCCACCTGCTTCTTCCTCGGTCGTCCTCGCTTTCTCTTGCCACTCACTTCGAGATTCAGAGCAACCCTCAAAACACTATCGTCATCCCTCCTCAGCACATGTCCATACCATCTAACTCCATTCGCTGTTGCTAACCGGTCTATAGTTTCCTTTAACCCCAACATATCCATCTGTTCTTCAGTCGTCTTCCTGTCTACCACTTTCTGACCACACATGGCTCTCACCATAGCTCTCTCCGTTCTCCTAAAGATTGCTTTTTCATTTTCTTTTAGACACCATGTATCACTTCCATACAGTATTGCTGATCTTACACAACAACGATAGACTTTACCTTTCATCTTTAGAGGAAACCTATTTCCAAGCAACAATTCTCCACATTCCCTGAATCCTACCCAACCGATTCTTACTCTTGCTGTAACTGCCGCTTCACAACCACCACTAGCATTTAGTCTGTCTCCCAAATAACAAAATCCATTCACTGTATCCACTTCATCGCACAACTTCTCGATCGAATCCATCATCCCTTTCTTCATTCCTTTACATTTCGAGCAAACAAAATACATTGCCAACCTAGCGGTAACTCTCTTTATTTTTGCACATTTGCCATGAACCCAGCTTCCACATTTTGTGCACAACACTGAATTGGCCATGACTCTCCTCCCACAAACTCCACATGGATCTATCTTGCTTTTGAATAGTTCGCCTTCTTACCCGCATACCATCAATTTTGTTTTTCTGGTGTTGACCTTTAAGCCTTTACTTTCCAGTGCATCCTTCCAATTCCAAAACCTTTCCTTCAAATCTTCCATGTTTTCGCTCATGATAACAAGGTCATCTGCATATAGCAATTCATTAGCCACACCTCTTCTTGCATTTTCTGAAATAACGTCCACCACTATTGCAAACAATAGTGGCGACAGCACAGATCCTTGATGTACACCAACTTTTACTTCGAATTCCTCTGAATATGCAGATCCCACCCTCACTCTTGTCTTTGCACCATCATACAGGCTCATAACTGCCCAAACTATTACTTCTGATAAACCCTTCTTTCTCATCGCTCACTCCATCACTTTTGTTGGCACTCTATCAAAAGCTTTTTCCATGTCAACAAAACACATATACAACTTCTTGTCCTTCTTGTGATATTCCTCCTGCATTCTTCTCACAATGAATATTGCATCCACTGTTCCTTTTCCTGGCATAAATCCAAACTGCATTTCATTCAAATTGATTAGTGTTCGTATTCGCCTCTCTAGTACCCTTTCAACAATTTTGATGGCATGTTCTAGCAGTTTCACTCCTCTGTATGATCCACAGCTCATCACATCACCCTTTTCTTTAAAGATGGGTACAATCACACTTGTTTTCCACTCATCAGGCATTCCTCTACCATTCAATACACGCTGACATAGTTCCATCATCACTTTCACCCCAATTTCACCACTTGCAACTATCATCTCCACACTTACTCCAGATGTTCCAATTGCCTTTCCTGATTTCATACTTTGAATTGCTTCCACAATTTCATTACGAGCCACTTTTTCCACTGGTCCTTCTACTACATCAGTTTCCACCATGCGGTCCCATTCGTTTTCTTCATTCATGATCTTTTCCATGTGCTCCTTCCAAATTCTTGCCCTATTTTCTTCAATAAAACCCAATCGTCCGTCTCCTCCTCTCAAGCACCTTCTTCCTTCCACATCCTTCCCTTCCTTTTTCATTCTTCTAAGGAAGTAGAAAACACTTAGAATTCTGATATAAATCATTCAATTCCTGATTAGCTTCCATTCTCATAGCTTTAGCCACAAGTTTTCTCGTTTGATTTCTTATACGTTTGTATTGAGTTTTATTTTGTTCTGATGAGAATCTGCACAGCTCTTTAAATGCCGCCTTCTTTCTTGTTATGGTATCCTTGACCTCTTCATTCCACCACCACATGTCTCTTGGATCTCTCCTAGACTTCTTCTTCCCACACAGTTTGTCACATGCCTTTAAAACACCATCCCTAAAAATTTTCCACAAGTCAGGCGCATCTGTGCTCACTAGTTCTTTTACTCTTTTTTCAAATTTCACTCTTGTTCGGTTTTCATTCAACTTCCAAATCTTTCTTCTTATGATCCGTTCCTTTTTCACAACCTTTTTTAGAACCTTTTTATCTAGATCTACGACCACCAGCCTGTGCTGAAGTTCCCATGGAATCACCTTTACATCCCTGATATACTTTCTGTATTTTTCCCCCACCAGCACAAATGGAAGTAGCACAAATGGAAAAACAATATTTTCCCCCACCATGTAGCTCTTGTAAATTTTGAAATATCTCTTTTTCCTGATAATTTACACAAAAAGCCTCGGAAGTTAAAGGGTCAAGGCCTTGGCAATTAGTTTCACTTGATAGTGAATTATAAAGAGCATCATATCTCCATACATGCACAGGAAACCAGTTGCAACATTTGTCACCACACATTGCCTTGTCTTGCCTCAAACAGATTTCTTGTAACAAGAACAAGAAGACCTGGACTCGGTCATATTATATATTGCGTGGGTAATTTGACATCTATTAATTAATTAAGCTTCATTTTTATGACATCAATTTATTTGATGCGGTGGTAAGCTACAACTTTTTAATTTTCTTTTTCTATATCTTACTGTTGCGTTTGGCACACTGGCACTAAAAGGAACAATGTTATAAACTTGAAATCAACTGCTCTACAATTAGCAAAACTACTTTTAATACAAACAAAGAGTATCTGACTGTGATGGTCGTAGTTCTGCTATAAATAATATGCTTAGGCCTATCATAGTTACGTGTGGAGTACAATTCAAGGGCGTTATCAATCAAAAGTGGCTTACAATTAAATGAACATAGTCTAGTCAAAAGTGCTAAGTTATATTTGTCATTACCTGTATGTTGCAGAAAATTAGAGCATCTGTTTCATACTAAGAATAATCATGGGATTTGAAACTTGTGGGCCTAATGAAGCTATGGTTGTTCTTGGGTGTGGTCATTCTCGTTTACTTATGATTCCTGGTGGACGAATATGGGTGTGGCCTGTAATTCAGCAGCTTCAACGGATTTCATTGAAGACAATGACTTTGCAAATCCATAGCAATGAGGTCAACACATCTCAAGGAGTTCCAATATCTTGTATTGGAATCGCACAAGTCAAAATTCAAGGAAAAAATCAGGATATGCTTGCTAATGCTTGCATGCAGTTTCTTGGAAAGCCAGAGCATGAAATTAAAAAAATTGCACTTGAAACTTTGGAAGGTTAGTTGCAAATGTACGATTTTTAGCCTAAAGTGTATGACCACTTAACTGCCAAATATATTTAATTTAAACATGTTCTAAGCGTAGCTCTGTTTTAGCACAATACCAGGTGGTAGTATTGTACAGTGGTCCAAGTTTTTAAACGATAGTTTTAATCAGTAGTTCTAATGGGATGGTCATGAATAGGCATTGCAGACATAGTGGGCAATTGCAGACGTAGAACATGCTAGATGGCACGGTACAGGCATGTACATGCATAATCTCTTAACTTCGATCGACCATCTCTTGTTTGTTGTCCTGACTCTTTTGCTGTTTCTTTTGACAAGAAGCAACATTTACGCAAGCTGTGGCACTGTGTTGTTTTGCGTGCGTTGGCAATGTGATCTGGAAGCAGCGATTTTTCTACTTCCATAGAGTCCTAAGATGCACTTTTTTTTTTCAAAAATCAACTCCCTCCCCTCCTGTCACTTCTTTAGTGTCTTTTTTCCTCCTTTGGGGTTTTGACTTAAGATAGCAATTTATCTTGAATTGTCTTTCTGTTTTGCCACCATCTCCCCAGGCATACATACCTTTACTGTGAGCTGCAACTCAGTTAACCTTTTTACTCATAGGGCAGTTAATTTTTCTTACTCCTGTTTGTTGACCACCCATACCCTCACTGTGCCCGCTCTCGAACTGCTCCTCTTAAATGTTCTTCACCCTTATGGTACATGCTACTGCAAAGGCTGCTCAAGGAGCTTATTTGCGACTGGAGCTACGCCTGATTACTGACTGATCACTGATGTCTTCCTTTTAAAGTGGGAAACTGCGAAGCCTTCTTAAAACTATTTTTGGTGGAATTCCACCTGGCTAATCTTCAATCACACCTTTTTTTCCTCCGTCTCAAAGCTATAGGCCTACTAAGTGTACTACTCATACTGTGTATGTGCTAAACCAACTATGCTTGTACTGTGCCTACTTTATCTACTATGCAGGCCATGCCTACTTTGTCTACTATATCTACTACAACCACTATGCCTACCATACCCCTGCTATACCTGTACTATGCCTACTATGTGTACGGGTTAGGTTTTCGGTTAGAGTTAAGGTTAAGATTAGTTAGCACAACAAGATACTGTCGTGGACATCGCGTGTTGTTGCAAGAATTGAAAATAGAAGAGCTGAATTCTAAAAGTCACATTTTGACCAAAACGCAGTTGACCCCTTTTACGTAGTGCATGTGTTTGTGTTTTCCATCTTGCAAAATATAAGCGTCCTTTATTATGTTGTTGTTACCTGACCCCTTTTGAGAGATGGGAGCATTACAGGAGATTATGGAGCCCCAGAATCCGGGCAACTTCCTACGACCTAGATCAAGGATCGTTTAGGTGAGTTGCCAAAGAGGGAGCTGTGCACATAGTCCGTATGAAACAAGATTAGTAGTGCTCTGGGTCACGACTGCAGGCGGTACATAAAGGACTCTCAATTCTGCCAATTTTAGAGAAAGTGTAATAGAATGCTATGTTTGTTGCAGCAAAGATGAGAGAGGGCACAACAAGCGTCACCAGGAAGCACAAGTTCCTCAGTGGATACTGTCTTTTGAAGAATTTTGAAGAAACATTATGCCTTTAGACTGTAAAAAGAGATCAGTGGATACGAGAGTTAAGGCGAGAGAGACTACATGGGAGAGTGGATGGCTGGGGCAGGGCCTCCCTTTTGGCTAACTCACGGGCTGTGTCTTTGCTTAAAAGAAATGAGTGGCCAGGGACCAGTTGTAGCTTGATAGTATAGGAGCAAGAAAAAAAGGTTAGTTACTGCCAGATATGTCAGAGAGTGTGAGATAGAAGGAAGGACCAACGAGAGGAAAGCATAGAAAGAATGAAACAACAGTTTAAGTGGAGGAGAAAAGGAAGAGAAGTGGCAGTTTTGGTGCTGCCGAGACCTTGCAGAGTTATGCAAACTTTAGCAGAAAGCGCTGGCTCTTTAGAATAGGAATGATTGGCCTCAGCTTCACAAAGAGAGCACTTGGCAAGAATGCCAGAGCCTCTTTTGCCAAAAGAAAATAGAACAAATCCTTCTATTCTAATTACAAGATCAAGAGGAGGAAAGGAATCAACGTGGGCGAGAGCAGCATCTTGGTGAGAAAGAGTAGGGTCAGACTGAGAGCATGGAGTAGAGAGATTTAGGTCTGCAGTGAAGGAAAGTGGTTCCAGGGAAGGAGAGAAAGCAAGCAGATAGAGCGTACCAGGGGAGCTGGTATGTAGACACAAAGACTTTCCTACTCACTTGCTCATTCTTCTTCCCCTACAGAGGCTCGGTGGAGGCGTTCCATTTTAGTGATGTTGGGATCGCTTAGGAAAGGAGACCATCCGGGAGAAGCATATGTGAGAAGGGGTCAAAGAAAAGCTTTATACAGAAGAGAGAGGAACTCCTTAGAGGGGCCCCATGAGGAAGCAGAGATACAGCTTAAGGCCTAGAGACGTGGGAGGAATTTGGCCTTCAGCAAAGATATATGTTTAGAAAAGGAAAGAGTGCAGTCGAAGGTGACCCCAAGAAAAGTTTGGGTTGGATTGAAACGAAGGCGGGAGCCAAGTAAGAGGAGGTTGGGCTTGAGGTTAGCTTGGTGGGGATTAACTGAAAAGAAGGAGGCCTCACATTTGCTCAAATTGAGAGGAAGACATCAGTACTCAGACCAGCGCTCCAATCGAAACAGAGCTCCTTGTGCGGCCTCCACCACAGTGGGGACTGAGGGGGAGGAGGACCAAATGGCCAGATCGTCAGCGTAAAGAGAGCAGCTCACGGAAGAAGGCAGAGAAGCCAGAAGATCATTGATGAAGAAAGCGAAAAGTACAGGGCCAAGAACGGATGCTTGCGGAACACCGCGAAAGAAGCGGCTTTTATGATTGTGATAACTACGCAGCTGAAATGAGTTTATGGAAAAGGGCGGGATGATAGACAGAGTCAAAAGCTTAAGACTGGAGCAACTTCAACTACAAACCACAAACAGAAAGTAATCAACAACACTTGTCTTTATATATGGATCGCCATCTACGTTCATTAGCTATCATGATAGAAGTGACTAGTCGCCACACGAAGTGCACACATTTTAACTTGGACTACAGTCGAATGCTGCCGTTGCGCTACAATAATGACTCCGACAAAGAAGCTACATTTTCTCAGATGAAGTTGGACAGCATCGTCTTCAGTCAAGCAGCACAAGCCATTGTCGACTCGCCGAGCCCTAACGTCAAGACCGCCTTCCAATTGATATCTTGGCGGGAATCTCACTTACTTCGGCGGGCAAGCCTCTCTCAACGTTGGTGGGGAAGGCATGTTGCGACCTGAGCAACTTCCTCCGTTCCTTCGCACGTCTCCGATAGCTGCGCGTGCTTGAGGAGTAGAATTGTGTAGCAACTTCAACTACCAACCACAGACAGAAAGTAACCAACAACACTTGGCTTTATATATGGATCGCCATCTACGTTCAATAGCTATCATGAGAGAAGTGACTAGTCGCCACACAGAGCGCACACATTTTAACTTGGACTACAGTCAAATGCCTGCCGTTGCGCTACAAGAGAAATTGATAGTAGATAGGGTTGTCTGAGAGCCCTGACTGGGTTTGTTAAACCCATCGAAATGGACTGAGAGAGGAACAGAATTTGATCTAGTGTAGACCGTCCAGGGTGGAAACCGGCCTGGCGGGGAAAGAGAATGGAATTAGGTTACAGAAAGAAGAGTAGACGGGATAGAACAAAAAGCTTTGATATGCAGGAGGTGAGAGAGATAGGCCAGAAGGAAGCAGAAAAGTCGAGAGGCTGTCCCATCTTGTGCATGGGAAAAAAAGAAGATGTCTTTTAGATGCAAGGTCCAGGAGAGATTAAAAATGTGAAGAAAATTCATGCCTGAGCGAGGAAGATGCTTTAGGATAGGATAGGCAACTTTGTCTGGGCCAGTGGCAGTGGGTAAAGGAGGAAAGATTGGAGGCAGCCGCAAGAAATTCAGCGGCAGAGAAGGGAGAGCAAAAGGACGAGTGAGACTCCTCAGGGCACGTGGCTCGGAAAGGTAGCTTCTGGCTCTGCTACACAGGGCCTTTGGCTGAGAAACGGAAAAGTGGGATCTCAGGTAAGCCACATAGACTGAAGCCGATTCCCTGGGAGAAATTAGGAGAGGAGGAAGACGAGGAAGGAGAGCCAGCGATAGAGTGAAGAAGAGAGTATACAGTTTTGGGGTTTGATTTGGGTGAAAGAGAAGAGCAAGTCGTCTGCCATGCCTCAGCCTTCCCCTTGGCAATGATTGACGAGGTGCCTTGAGAAGCGGAGATGTAAACCTGGCAATTTTCATCACTTCTGTGAGTGGCAGCATGGACCTTGCGTCTTTCACCAACCGCACCTTCCACCTCAGCAGACCACCAGGCTTTAGGATGGCATTTGATGCGGCCGAAAAAAATGGAAGATTTGGCCGCATTCCATGCCAGAGAGGTAAAGAGAGCAGCAGCAGAGGAAAGAGAAAGTGACGAGTATTCCTCTGCAGAAGGACAGTGGGAGGCAAAGTCATCCCAGCGAGCTTTCTGAAAATTGAAGGAAGGGGGACGCTCGCTGGGGTGAAAGACCGGAGAGAGAGGGAGAGATAGAAGAATTGTCAGGTGGTCAGAACCCAGGTTCTGAAGCACCTCCCAGGAGCAAGAAAGGGCAAGAGAGGAGAGACGAAAGGAGATGTCAGGGGAGGAGCGACTGCCAGAGAAGCAGTGGGGAAGGGTGGGTGTGTCAGGATCATTGAGGGGAGGAGGTCAGAAGAGATGACCCAGTCGAATACTTCCTCCCTACAGTGGTCGGAAGTAACTGTTGAGTCCCAGAGGGGGTGATGGCAATTGAAGTTTCCCAGAATGAAGAGATTTTTGGAGGAGGGATGAATGGAGGGAGAAAAGGAGCCAGTCAAGCTGTGTGCTGCCCGTCTGCGGTCGTTCAGGGGGCAGCCTAGTGAAAAAATGAAGGGGAGTGCCTGGGGTATCTGGGACCGTTGGGAAGGCCAACAGCCATTTCGACCCAACCCAAATGGGGCCGGGGACCGCACCACCACATTGAGGTGGCTGTTGATTGGTGCAGGATTGTTATAAAAAAACCGTAAAATCAGTTTACATTGTATGCTGTGCTTAGAAGCTTTTATTGGAGGCAAAAAAGGCAAAAAAAGCAAAAAAGGGCAAAAAAGCCGGTCCTTTGGATCGAAAAATGGCATTGCCCAAGGATCCGTTCTGGCCCCCACACTATATAACATCTACACAGCTGATTTCCCGAAAACATCTGGCAACTGCTTCATGTATGCAGACGACGTAGCAATTACCTATTCTGCATCAAGTATTGCCAAAGTCGAAGAAAACTTATCTAATGACATGAAGACAATATGCCAGTACCTACATGACTGGCACTTAAAGCTTTCCCAATCAAAAACGGTGTCATCACTGTTCCACCTTAAGAACCACCTGGCTTCGAAATCCATTAAAGTTACCTTGGACCCCAATACAATCCTGAACTGTGAGCGATATCTTACACACCTTGGAATCACCCTGGATCGGAGTCTAACATACAAAAACCACTTGCGCAAATTGAAATAAAAAGTGTCTTCCCCAGTGGCACTGGTGAGAAAACTGTCGGGAACTAACTTGGGTACCTCATTTGACACTTCACGAACCTCCACTACAGCACTTGTATTTGCACCAGCTGAGTATTGTGCCCCTGTCTGGTGCCAAAGTACTCACACAAAAACACTAGACGTATCATTGAATGAAGCAATGCGGATCGTCTCTGGCTGCATCCGCCCCACCCCTTTGAATTTTTTACCACCACTCTCGAGAATACAGCCACCAAGCTGTCGCCGGAAAAACTCTATAAACGCTTATACTACAAAGCAGATAACACTGACCATCTTCTACACAACATACATCTTGTACAGCAAAACCCCTCCCAAAAGGCTTAAATCTCGCAAACCTTTTCGCCCATTTCTGGAATCATTACAAGGCTATGACCCTCAGCAAGAACCAATACCACATAAACTGCAACCACACATCCAAGACTGGTCAAACAAACCCCCAGGACATGGCCTCCCACGAAAAGCCTGGGTCCAACTAAAAAGATTGCGAAGTGGAATAGGAAAATTTGGTGACTCAATGGTGAAATGGGGATTCGGTAATGACAATCTATGCCAATGTGGAGAACCCCAAACTGCATACCACATTGTCAATGACTGCAAATCAATAGGACCTCCCTGCAACCTAACAGATGTTGAAAACTCTATGCTCAAACGATATCTGATGAACTGCAACTTCTGATGAGATTGTCATACGAACGAACGAACGATTAAAATATTTTGACAAAACCATGAATTTTTAGAGGTGAAGAACTGCATATAAAGCAAGGTTGTACTGATCGTTCAGCTGTTAATCTTCATTTTTAGTAAAGCGATTCAGGCTTCTTTTGCTGTTGCTTGATCAAAAGTCTCATGTGGCAGGTAAGAGCGGGATTAAACCATCCAGTGTCGAAATAGCGAGAATAATGTCTGGCAATGCTGTTGTTTATAAACTGACTGGTTTTACAAACAAACCAACACAATTAAACAACGCATCCAAAAAATCTCAGTCAATATTTTACCACCAACTATTGTTGCTGTAAAGCGAATTGGAAAATTATTTTTGCAGTAGGATAAGACGACTGATGTCGGAAACGATGCACACTGCACAGCTTATGGTGTTTGCACAATACGGTGCGGCTGATGACTACGTGAAAAAATTCTTTTTTGTCAACTTTCCTAATAGACTACGTAGAAGAAATGTTTAAAACAAATAAATTCCTTCTTTCAAGAACTTTCGCGGACTGAATGCATGTCTGCTTATGCTTATGGTGCTTTGTCTGTAATGGGAACTACAGTAAACAAGGCTTTATGAATTAAGTAAAAATAACAAAAACATTTTAGTCGATCATTGTCTGCGGTGAGAAAAATCTGGCTACAAGAGAGGTTCAAAAAGACCTGTCGTCAGTGTTCCCTCTAAGATTTTAGTGAGTGCGTAACCGCCGGCACAAGTGCGAAATTGCTAGCAAATGTACGAAAACCGCCGGACAAATTTGCAGGGAAAGGAAAGTCAAAACTGTGGCAATGCGCTTGCATGACGTAATAATTAGCGTGACTATGTCAGCCCCAAAATGTTCACAAACAGGTAGCTTATCGGTTGTTATAAGACGGCGGCGAAATACCTGGCTATTTTTCTTCAGTAGGTTAATTGTGGTGAAATTTGGTCCCAAGCTTTACAGCTTTTGCAACAGTGATTCGTAAGCACTTTGGAATGACAGATGAAAAATGTGCGTAAATAAAATTAACCCTTTGCCGACGCCCGACATGAGCATGAGAACTAGAACTTTTATGAAGTAATGTGATGTTAGGTAGGTTATTACGATTATGACACAACAAAAAATACTTGCGAACTTTAACTGTTGCTTGATTACGGTAAATAATTAGACAACTTACATTTCTTTATCGTAATCAATTAAACAACTGGTTTTTGCAATTGCAAGCAAACTTTCAACTCAGTTCGGAAAGTATTTGAAGGGAATTCAAAACTAAATTGGTTAGAAGTTGTATTTTTTTTTATGTTTAGTGTTTATAAATGGCAAGTAAAAGAAGGTTATTTATTTGTAACGTACAAAAACTGAACCAATCCCTCAAAAATGGTGTTTTTTGTGCTTAACTGAAAGCGAGAACTATGTGCTTTTTTATCTTAACAAGCACGATTGAAAGTTAGGGTTGAAACGTAAAGAAAACATGAAGATTTTAAGCAAGTTTAGTTTCAAACTACCCTCGAAAAATGATGTCTTGAGTTAAAACTGAAGTTTGAGAGCTGCTTGCTATTACTGCTCTTTAGCTACGACTGAAATCGGCTGGGAAAAAGTAAACAAAAAATTGATTTTACTTCAGGTTAATTGCTGGAGAGATAATTTGTTATACTCGTACAAAAAAGTGAGGCAAAGACGTGCGCGATATTTAAGTCGCTGTCATTTAGCTGTTGCGTCACAACCGTGCGATGTTTGGGTGAGACGCTGCACTGCTCTGAAAAAGCATCTGTCCTAACTTGGATTTGTTTTCACTGTCTCCCATGCATTTAACAGTTGGTTAAGATTTTCCTAACTAAATTGCAAAAATTTTAACAAAATGAAAAAGTTACCAAAAACCGCCGGACTTTTTTCACGCACTGTTGAATTTTAACTGCGAATCCGCCGGACATAATTTCGCAAATTCGCACTTTTTTTGCGTTTAAAGGGAACACTGCCTGTCGTCGTGTCCAAGGAGGTTTATTTGTGGTCAATTACATCAAATCCCGCCCCTTGTGGTGATGCTTATTTTGACGTTGTGTGAAAAGGGTCATTTAACATGGATTTCTGTCACATTCAAACATTCGTTGGTTTTCATTAGGAAAAATACCAAAAAGAGTAGCTCGTCTATTTATGAAATAGCAGAATCGTAAATTTGCCGATTGATTTAGCGAAAATGAGTGGATTGCTAAGTTGCTTTTCGAAGCTGATTTTTTCAGTCATTTAAACGAGCTGAACCTCTGTACGCAGCAAAAAGAAAAAAAATGCAGTTGGATGCGTCAGAAGACGTTTTTGCATCCAAAGCTAAACTGAAATTGTGGATGCATCTAATGGCTCATTGGAATATAGCTGTTTTTCCAGAATTAAAAACATTTGCAGAAGAATTGCACATTTGTAGAATCTTTTTTGAGCTATTACGTTATTCCTTTTAGAGTAATATTGATGCTTTCTCTTTTACGACTGGAGCAAAGCATTTAACTAGGTGCGAAGTCCTTTTTAGGTGACAGCATGCAATTTTGTTCAGAAATGAATTGCATTGCTAAACAGTAGGTTGAGCTGCAAAGTCGACAGCCATGGAGAGACCAGTATAAAATTGTTTCTCTGACTCAATTTTGGCGAACATCCAGTCAATGAAGCCAAATGTGCGAAGCTGGATTTTTAAACCTAGCTATGGTTAGAATCAAGCATTACAATCAACTTCAATCAAAAGATGACATGAGATATGCGTCGACCACCATAGACCCCAGTTTCGTTGAATTGTAAAACAAGTTCAAGCGCAAAGTTCCCACTGAAATTTGGAAATGTGAGCAAGAATTAGTGTTTGCTTGACTGTTGGACGTGGAGTTGGCAATGAGTTATGGTGCTGCAGTTGTAGTCTGTGACCTTGAATGGTTGGGAGACACTGGCTTAGTGAAAAGCTTTGATTAATGTTGGCCAAGGTATTTCACAAATCCTTTCATTATGTGTTGCTGTGATTGTTGTATTTGTCTATTGTATATTTGCCATTGTGTACCACCTCTGATTATTTGATCAGGTCCTAATGCATATATCTCAAGTAACACTTGGTTAGGGGAGAGTTCTTCATTTAAAATAAGGTATCTAGGTTTTCATCATTCAACAGTATTCATTTCTCTCAATTTTGATTGACTTCTTTTTTGTGAAAAAAAATGGTGATAGCTTTTATGCTTGATGCAGGTCATCAAAGAGCAATTATGAGCAATGTGACCGTGGAAGAGATTTATGAAGATCGTAAGAAGTTTGCTGAGCAAGTCTTCCAAGTTGCATCATCAGATCTTTCTCAAATGGGAATAACTATTGTATCTTATACCCTGAAAAATATTACCGACAATGAAGGGTGAGATGCTACGCAAGTTAGAAAATACTCTTGCAAACAGTCAGCTTATTAAATCAATGTAAAATAGAGAAGCTGCGCTACTAGCATAATAAACCGTTACTCGGCATATTTAAAGCGCTGCTCTTGCGATAAAGAGGCTGAAGGTTAAATGCCTACTTTAGTTTACAGTCTTTATGTCCTTAAATAAGGCTTTTGGCAATAATTTTTGATGTTGGCGCAGTGGTTGTGATAAAAAGCACTATGTCTTCTGTACTGGCTGCTCAAATCGTGTCTCGGCCCTAATTGTTTGATGAATATCTTGCGTATTTCCTGTGACTAGAGAATGGAAGTCTTCCAACCAACTAAACATTTTGTTGTATTTATATAAGCCCTTTTGTACTTTCACGATAATACCAATATAAGCCAGTAAATTATGAAGTACGTCATTAACTAATTTATGCTTAAGTGATTTTTATTTAAAAAGTGTGAGAAGCATACAGTAGTTGGCTTACTTGCATACATTGAATAGATGATTTAATCTATTGAATAAGTGAGGTCAAGTAAGCCAACTTGTTTGATCAAGTTTGCTAAACTGATCTTGTACTGTGCACAACACTCTAACGTTGCTTTGGAATTACTTTCCGTAAACTTTTATTTACGAAAAGTTGTGACAGAGTAGCTTAAGGAACTTAAAAACAATTTATGGCAGCTTGCACCCTACTAAACGCCATTTTGGTTTTAATGCTGCTTAGAAGCTTATAATCCTTTTTATTACGTCTATTTTAATGATCCTCGCAACGCTATGGCAGCTGATTGTTGGCTTTGTTTACAGTCCGTACACGAAAAGGTTTAATGATAAAGTGCTTATTTGTGTTCTAGGCATTAGCTTACGCTGAACTAGGAAATGCTTGTTGTGTGGGGTCAACAAAAGTAGTTCTTAATATGATTGATATTTAGATATCTTGCTGCTCTTGGCAAGACTCGTGTGGCTCAAATACATAGAGATATGCGAATAGGAGAGGCTGAATCAAAACGTGATGCTGGTATAAAGGAAGCCATAGCCAACCAAGAACGATTGAAAGTGCGATATGAGAATGACACTAAAATCGCAAAGGCAAAGAGAGATTTTGAATTGAAACAAGCGGCTTACGACATAGAAGTACGTGGCAAGTTTTGGGGTGGTTATAAATAGACATAGTCGGCATAGCTTGGGCACAGTAAGCATATACCTTCAAAGCTTGTACTATACCTACTATGCCTGTTTTACTGGCGGAAAGTTTTGTGGCGAATCATTCTTGAATCTATTTTTAAGAAAGTTTGGGCTCATGCTGTTGCAGTTGTCGTACAAGCTATAGGAGTTTATTTTATTTCAACAGTTTGCATATTTTGTTTGAAAAGATGCTGTTTTAAAGGCCAACCCTTGCATTGGCGCAAAATAAGATAAACGATTGAATAGACGGGTCGAGCCGCTGTTGTATTGTTTTGTAATTTGCAAGTAACAGCACTATAGCTGTTGCATAGACTAGATTAATTTTTTTGAGTATTAATCATAACCCAAAACAATAAATGCGTTGCAATTGATTTTTAATGGAATTTAGAACAAATAATATGCAGGATTATACAGAAAAGTTTATTTCATAGTTCGAAAATGATAGTTTTCTAAATTTTTGAACGATTGTGATTTAGCTATGCACTCTCTGTCCACAAGTTTTCATTGGTGATAAAGCATACTTTTATTCGTCAGTAGTATTTGTTCTTAATGTTGTTGTTGTTGTTATCCCTCCTCTTCCTCGGGATGGAGGTACGGCACGAACGGCAATTCAGGTTCATGCCGTCAACCTAATTGAAATTTGGCTAGGGGAAAGATGGCAGCCCATTTCGAACCAGTCATGAGTGACTGGTAGTTCCATCACCAACAAGGCGGACCGCCACTGGTGGGTACCCAAGAGTCGCCTTTTACGACATGCTGGGTTA